>MUZC01002350.1:556912-576715 GCA_002072015.1 Radix auricularia | reverse complement strand
AGTTAACGGAGTCAGTACTTTCATTCTTGACCTGATCGAATGGTTACAGTTAACGGAGTCAGTACTTTCATTCTTGACGCGATCGAATGGTTAAAGTTAACGGAGTCAGTACTTTCATTCTTGACCTGATCGAATGGTTACAGTTAACGGAGTCAGTACTTTCATTCTTGACGTGATCGAATGGTTAAAGTTAACGGAGTCAGTACTTTCATTCTTGACGCGATCGAATGGTTAGAGTTAACGGAGTCAGTACTTTCATTCTTGACCTGATCGAATGGTTAAAGTTAACGGAGTCAGTACTTTCATTCTTGACGTGATCGAATGGTTAGAGTTAACGGAGTCAGTACTTTCATTCTTGACGTGATCGAATGGTTACAGTTAACGGAGTCAGTACTTTCATTCTTGACGTGATCGAATGGTTGTACTTGTAAGCGAAAGGATGTATGTGCCGGGATGATGGATCACGGGTGTTGTTGCTGTCCAGTCTTGTGGAATTACAACGTATCTTCATTTTTAACATTAGTTGGAGTAGCATGACTACCAATGTTGCCTTTAAGCCGCGCAGCAGTTTAGACTTACCGCAGCGGTTGAAAATATTGCACAAAAATGGGTGCTTAGCAACTTTGCAAAACATGTTACGAGAGAAATGCAATAATTTTAGAAATAAATTAAATGTAAATAATACCTATGTCTCGATTTTTATAGAAATAAAAATTCTATAACAAAGAAAGAAGCAAAGAATTTTATTGATTAGAGTTGTTGCGTTGTGAGAAAAATGACGTTTTTACCATAGACCATTTTGTGACAAGGATGAGACGAAAGGTATATCAAATGTACTAACAAAGTATTACACACTCAATATTTATTCAGAAAATATTTTATATCGTATTTTTTAAATTAGGTTTTTAAACACCAAACATTGATGGGACCAGCGAGTGTTCATCGCAACACTGCAGGATTTATTATCGTCAAGCATTTAACGACATTCAAAATTACTATCCATTTTCTGAGCTTCTATTAGAATAGCTGTGATATATATATAATTTTTAAAAAAATAGATTTACTTTTATTGCAATTCAAAAAGTAAAATTAAATTATGCGATAATTTATAAGGTTACGCCGTAAGCGTCATCTGTGACATTTGATTTTATTTTTGGTCCTTTCCCGACACGTCTGAACATCTGATAGACTTTGGTATGATTCGACACGTCATCTGAGTTATTTTTCATGGCCTTTCTACAAGTGTCGGGCTGGACGTAACGCTGGTGAATGCTATGATTTCAACAGCGCCTCACATCGATACGGTTCCCTGATCTCTTGTTTCGCCTACTGCAACAGACTTCACCTTTTGGCTACCTTCTCTGTTTTCAATGACAGGCACAGATGCCAATGATTCAACCGCCCCAACAATAATGACGTCCGCCCTCCCCCTCCACTTACCGCCTCCTGTCCATCCACACCCCAGCTGTTGTGTGCCACCTGTGACCCTGCTCCATGCTCCCACCCGCTAATTTGACCAAGCATGACCCAACTGCTCCATCAACCCGTTCATGGCCTGCCTGTGCCACACAGCCACGCGGCTCCCCTTCTCCCCCTTCCTTTGGCGACCCACTCCATTTAATACTATATATATACATATATATATACATATATTTTATATAACATGAAGTCTCCCACTTAACAGCAGTCAGGACGCTGGCCTTATTTATAACTCATACGAAAAGCACTTTGGCAATGAATGCAAATCAATAAAATAAATTGCGCTAGTATAATCGCTCCGTTGGACAGCAAATATGCATGGCCCTCGCTTAAAATTTATCAGTATACTTTTACACCAGATGTCTACCTCAACCACATTATCGCCGATGTCTACATTCAGTCAGTTATGGCTAATGTCTGTATTAATTACTTAATGTATGTGAGTAGCTGAGTAGCATTTATCCGGGATGTAAAATGTGTCATTTGAATGTGCGAGGCGGACAAGTCAGCTGTACTGGGGTAAGTTGTAATGTGCGAGGCGGACAAGTCAGCTGTGGTGGGGTACGTAGTAATGTGCGAGGCGGACAAGTCAGCTGTGGTGGGGTACGTTGTTAATGTGCGAGGCGGACAAGTCAGCTGTACTGGGGTAAGTTGTAATGTGCGAGGCGGACAAGTCAGCTGTGGTGGGGTACGTTGTAATGTGCGAGGCGGACAAGTCAGCTGGACTGGGGTAAGTTGTAAATTTATCGCTTTACTGAAGATCAAAACGGATCCATGCTGTACATCGCTTCCTTCCTGAAATGTGTGCTCCGAAACTTATACGGCGCTTGTGTTCGTGACAGACAAGTTCTATTCACACAACATGGGCTCATTTCAATACTTAGAAATTCTTTAACCCTTGCAATAGAACCCCACAGCCTTGTAGAAACAATACAGCTTTTGCATCATTGGCGAACTAAATCGCTTCATTTGAGATCTCTTGCAAACCTCTAGAGAAGGAGAATCCAAGGCTGCATCTTGTATATAGATAAGAAACATGTGATATAAAAGACCACACACGGAAAACACACCAGGTCATAGATAGCTCAACAAATTAGTGGAACTACTATAAGATAACGCTTCAGGAATGGCGGTTCGAAGTAAGTAAAGCAAATCACTAACAACTGGGACGGAGTTGAGGATGCGTAAACTCCCCGTCTGCTTAATTTACTTGACAAAAGCTTCCAGGTAACACGTTTTATCTGAGATACCCAATTAGTGCTGTCCCCGCCCCCTTGGCCCATATGTACGCCCACCGCAAACCTTTCTTCACGTCCCACAACTTTATTTATATTTTGACACCATCCTCCACACGGCTGATGTATTACATGGGAAATTGTCATAGCCGTCAAACAAACAAAAATATCCCGCACCCGACGCGCCTGTGGTCTAGCGTTAAATCTGATCTGAATTATTTATAGCAGCGTTAGTATGACAGGCGGACCGACACGTTACCTGCAGGGAAATTGATGAGTAATTGACTTGAAGTATACAGTCATTAGTAACATTAAATAAATAACACGTTTTTCTTACATTCTGGTGTACTGGTCAGTTAGGCAAGAATGAATTCTTATTCTCTTTTCCTAATGCTATACCACTCTATTATAGCCTCTATTAGGGATTGTTAGCAGGAAGGAAATTTGACATATGTATGGAATCATGGTTGGGGGTCGGGTAGGAGAGGGTTTTTGCCAATTCTGAATTACTTTAACTTTAAGCATATATTTGCTGCTTAGAAGGAGCGTCTATATTAAGTTTGTAACATATAGGATAAGAATATAAGATAGATGATAGATGAGTTTCAGAATGAGATTTTTTTATTCAACAGAATATTATGAGAATCAGTGAGTCTAGAGTAATCATCACTGAATTTTAAAGAATGAAGATGTGTCAAAGAACAGAGGTCAGTTAGCATGTCCTCAACTTTCTACGGCGAGTGAGGATGTGATTATATTAACACTCGTTTGTGGGGAAGTACAAGACACAAACGTACTCCATTTGCAGTTAACACAGACATGATGTAAACACAGACTTAATGAAACGCCATTTATGGAAAACAATAGAGAATTATACAGCCATTTAAAGGGACGTCATAAGTATTCTCAGCATCCTCATAACAACAATTGCTTGGGTGGGGGTGGGGGCCAGTTTCTTCTGTCTGCGATATTTCATCTCTCACAAGTACTAAATGCTTATAGAAATATTATTTAACCTGCACACACATTTGTTAATCAAATTCGACGTATTTTCAATACTACACCTCTTTCTATCTATTGGACTTACTATAAAATTAAGCCATCAAATTTCGTTTAAAATTGTCCCCTTCATTTTTAGTTAATGGCGAAATCAGCGCATACGCGCATGCGATACAAATAAACTAGCGTACACAAAATGGCCGACACCCTTTTCAAGTTACTATTTTTTTAAAGAATGATAACTTCAGCTCAATGAAAATAAAGTTTCCAATTAATGTTTATTCGATAAACAATCAGAGCCCTAAAGGACACATACAACCCAGTAAATCCCACAAGGCCCCTAGGGTTTTTTTTCTAAAGAACAATTACAGTTTTTTACAGTTACGCGGAGACCAGATCCGCGATTTTCTTGAACCCAAATTCCTCTTCTGGCCTTACTAGTAGCCTACTCTTAAGTTAGCTTAAGTTGGGTTGGCCCCAAACTCTCTGATTGGCCTTACTATTAAGTGAGCCCAAGTTGGATTAAGCCCGAATCCTCTGGGCCCTGTTCTTAAGTGAGCCCAAGTGTTTCTTAGAAATCGACACTCAATTCCCCATTATAACGTCCGTTACCACCGACACAGTATTCAGTCGGGTAGAAAATAAGAAATCGTTGTTCACTGTTGTTTCCCTTTTCATCTTCTCTTCACGGCACTCTGTGTATGTTGCCATAATAACATAACATTCTCACTTGGGCCGACGGCAGATGGCGTGGACGTCGTGCGATCCAAATACACGATAAAGTCAAAATATTTCCTCTATCCTTTATCAGAATGGCCGACTCCAACACGCGCCATCTATTCATAGTAGGCTCTATGTACATAATTTGGACATAGTTGAGGTGACGTCAGTGACAAAATTCACATCTCTCCCACTCGAAGGTATTGTTAAAATTACGGGAGTCCAAAGAAAGGACATTAAAAAAAAAAGTTTTTCTTCAACATTTCTCTAAATACATGTATTATTAATATATATCGTTTGGCATTTGTTTCAACCCGGTAGCTGTTGTCATTGCCGAGAATTTGACAAAATACTGATATTTTTTAAAGGGATTTTTTTTTTAATTTCCCAGGAAATCCAGTAAATGTTTTCGGTATTCTTTGGCCCGTGTACTTCCTTGGGACCTCCTAGCAAAAGACCCAAACTCTCTATCTGGTATGGTTAAGGAGGACTTGCTTATGCAAGCTCGAACAGACAAAATCAGACATTTCAAATATATAAACGCAATTTTTACACGGGAAATTGCGTTACAAAATTTAAAAGGGTTTGTTGCTTCTTTATGGGAAAATTATAATTATTATTTGTGTGTGTGTAGGTACATTTCCAAAATTTCATTTACTGGCTAAAAATATGAGTATCATCTGGAAATCTGTCAATTGATATGATACTATCAATCCTACTAAAGATCTCTCACATCTCGTCATACTGTCTGATGACTGGGCATTGCTGACACGTTCAATGAAGTTATGGCGGTCTCAGGTTCCAACGAACATAATTTTAAAGGTTTTTACGGACTGTAGTGGATCAAGGTTTTCTCTGGTAACTGCTTTTACTCTTCTCATTTTATTTTAACTGGAATAAACATCCCCAGAAACATGTAGAATGTAGTCTATGTCCTTTCAAAAGTGACGCCAATCATCGCTTCTGTGTCAGGAAACGGGATGCATATTTAAACGCAATAAAAAATTTCTTCACGCTTGAAAATCATTTAAACTAAGAATAACATAAATACTTAATTTTAAAATTAAAAAAAAAAAAAAATAACGGGTGCATTTTATTTTAACCTTTTTAGATTTGCATTAAGAAATTGTGGTATTCCAGCTGAGCATATATGTTTTTATTTTATCCTGTCAACTTTAAATGCACAGGGAGTTGATTATCTTCTGAAATGATTTTTAAAACGCTTGATACTTGATGGTTTGATGATAACAAAATAAAAGTGATACGAAAAAAAAAGGGGGGGGGGATGAAAGTAATAAAAGGCATATGATTATAAATAAATTATATTGAAAGCAGTGGGTAATCGCTGCCCTAGGCCTCTGAAGAGTGGCTCGAGACGGTCCCTTTTAGCTTGATGCATATAGCTATCCCTATAATTTATAATTCATTACAGTAAACAGTGAAGACGTGTATTTTAATTTGTGGGTGATCGCAAGCAGAACACGAGGGCAACGACAAACGAAATACTCAAAATGGTACTCTTGTACGCCATTGTAAACATTGAAACTTGAAATTCACACTACCCCTCCAGCACCCAAAAAATATTATGATGAAAATATATCGTAATATTCTAATTAAAATAACCAATATGATTCAATATGACATTTAAATATAGATATGGCTATGGCAAATCCTCAAGAATTTTTTAAAATCTGAAAACATCCAACCCTTTGCTACTTAAGGAACAGTTTCCCAACGTGTCCAGATATTACCTATGTAGTCAATTTTGAACGTGAACAGACAATATGAAGGCAGCCAGGCAAGCTAACTTAGTGTACGGCAATCTCCGTTCGGACCCACCAAACAATGCACAGCAGTATAGGCTCCCGTCACCTGCGGTGGTGTGCGTGACGGTGGGTGGGGGTTGGGGGTGGCAGGGGAACGTATCTGTGCCCAGGTTAGCTAACCCTTGACCCCATAATTCAGAATCAAGGCTTCAATCTTTCGCCCTGTTCCACACTGCGCCCCAAATCTTGCGCCCTGTCCCACACCGCGCCCCAAATCGACGCAACTTATAAAAAACCCTCTGCCTCTACTTGTGTGAACGGCCGGGAAGAGACAGATGTGTGTGGTGAGGGGGCGGACGGTCTAGGGGGAGGGGAATTCCGCTGTAATTCTAGGCGACAAGATCAATTTCTTTGTTTTCTGACAGCACACCTCGGAGGCGGTGTGTCACGTCTTAATCTCGACAACACGGCTTGTCTGTGCTGTGTCCAACCCGAACACACAGAACGTTTCAAACATAAACAAAAATTAATTAAATAAACCAAATGTACACCTATGCCTATGTTAACAGAATAATACTCCAAGACCTATTGGGACAGGACGAATCGTACCCAAATACAGTGACGATGACACATACAAGATTTAGCGGTTCTTATTTGAACGCGCCCGAATGAAACATGAGTAAACGTGCAACATGACCAAAAATAACAAGGAAATCAGCGTTTAGCACATGAATCGTCCAAAATTTTATGAGGCAGTCTTTGGGCTGCATAACTTACAGTCAAAACAGCTTAACTTGATATTAAATGTTATATTGTAAATTGGATTTATTTGGGACACGAGTAAGCTAACAACGCTAAGAAGCAAGATTAGATTTTGGTGACAAATAAACTGGGGATGGGTTATATTGACTATATAACATTGGCTACAGACGACGTGAACGACCAAAAACAAGCACATATTTATGTTTTTATATATACAACTTGATAATCTTTAAAAAAAAATATTAAATATGTTTTGCAAAAACGATTTCATTTACTGTGAAATGAAAATGACATACACTGACAAATAAAGGTCATGTAAGCCGGCGGATAATAATTGGACAATGTGCGACCATTTTTTTTCACGTTGAAAACTTATTAATAGCCGAAAAATTGTAAGCAAATGACCACACGATGCCGATTATTTGATATCGTTTTTTATTACCTTAAACTGCCTTCGAATGTTTGCCGATTTTTAAACTACTTCCACAATTCGTCGTAGTCATTAAAAAAAATATATATTGTTTTCAAATTAATACACAGTGAGTAAAAAAACATGTCAGGACATTTATTGCTAATGTCCACTGGCAAATGTAAGTCCATACCAAGTATATGAGACCAACCAGTACAATGGTTAGGGAAGCTAAAAACAATATTATCCCACAAATCCTGAGATGAAAACTTTATTCTAATACCAACACTTTCTGACGGCTTTTAAACATGTTTTTTGGAAGTTCAAACCCAGTCACGCTCAACAGAAGACTTTAAGTTCGTATAATCATGTATACATTTTAAAGAGCTTTTTATGAATACAAATACAAACATGAAATCTCAAAGATCCTTACCCTAGCAAGCAACTAGAAGTATTACATCAATAGAATTGAAAAACCTCATAGTGAATCAAAAGATATATTAAAAATTGATAATCCGTAATTAATAATAATAATAATAGTACTTACTAATAGTAATAAATATTTTGTACCGTTAAATTAATTAGTTTCTTTACTCCAAAAATAAATCTATAAATAAAATTCACCAGAAATTAGAACAAGCGCAAGACGCTAGAAAGAAAATAAGCACGATGAATGACGCTCGTTTGAGTCGACCAATCACAGTTTATGGTTGGCAAGCGGTGTAGTGCAGGGTGGGGGTAGTAACAACAAACGCAGTGCGCATGTCTTGAGACCAATTTTGCGTCGGCGGTTCCCCCTCCCCGACGTGCAATCGTGTTGTTTTCATTTCTTCGTTCTTCCCGTTCTTCATTATCTATGAGCAAGTCTGCTGCGTACGCCGCGGGTCGTAGCTGTCATTATATAATTTCATAAGAAAATGGTAATAAAAATAAACAAACAAGCTTTCTTAAAACCAATCAACTGGGTAAAATTGCAGGAAGATAGTAACTTCAAACATGTTTTTTTTTTTAAAAATAAGAACTCAAACTCTCTTAAATCTAAGAGAGTTACTTCATGAACTAATTTACTTTTACTTGTAGCGATCAAATGAAATGTATTCAATTAGCAGCAAAAGTAAAGACTTAGTAAATACAAGGTTTGAGACAACAATTAAAATAATGATGATCATATTATTACCCAAATATTTTAAAATATGGCCTAAAAAGTGAAGGTAGAAATTGGGATAAAAACAGTTTCTTGTTCTGTTTGAATCAGGTCGTGGATGGGTTGCCTGTAACTTGTGCCGCTCATTTCTGNAGTGGTACTCTAATCTCCACGCACCCAGTGGAGAAGGCAGGCCATGACGGGATAGCACCTATTTGACTGGGGGCTGCCCAGTTTGAGGCGGGCGGTAGCTGTCCAGTGAGACATTGGTAGTCTCTCCCACCGTCGGAAGCAGCCCCTGGCGCCTAGCTCTACGTCAATTGAGCTTTGGCTTATAACCGGTAACTGCTGCTTCCCGTGTTTTGTCGACACCTTGCGGCGACGCTGGAGTGTCCTCTCCAGAGGTGATGCAAGCCTGGGCGGGTATTATGGAGAATTAGCTGCTGCCCATACAGCATATCCCCCCTCTCCACGTCAATGGTGTAACCAAGGGAACGACTTGCGTCGATGCAGCTTGGCTGCCATTGGCGTCGCAGGAGCTGCCGGTATGTACATAAGTCTTATGTATAGACCGCCTGTAGGTGCTCCAATTCCTGATTTTCTTTCAGGGTTTACTCCCTTAGCCTTTCCCGCAAGGCAGGTATAGCCGCAAGGCAGCGGAGGATTTGTACTCGGAGTTTCCTTCTCCTAGATGAACTACCAGCCAAGGTTTTAACGAGCATCATCTACCCGTAGGGGTGCCAGAACCGGGGTTTGAACCCGTGACCGATTTTTGTTTTTATTTTAGAATTGTTTTTGTACCGCAGCGCACTAACACTTTGACCACCGCCCCCAAAATAATGATGATCATATTATTACCAAAATATTTTAAAATATGGCCTAAAAAGTGAAGGTAGAAATTGGGATAAAAACAGTTTCTTGTTCTGTTTGAATCAGGTCGTGGATGGGTTGCCTGAACCAAACCAGGAAAACCAAAACACTATCAACATTAAAAACTATACTAAAATTGCAAGACTTAGACATAAATCATGAATAAGCGTAGGACGCAATAATATTTTATGCAGAAGGATTGTAGATGCGACTTGCGGCGTAGCATACGCCTTACGATGGCTGCCAATGGACTAAAGCAGTCTTAACTAACAGCAATGAAATCCACTCTTCCTCTTTTTTCTTCACTTTCGTTCCTTCTAAATAGTGCGTCTCAGTGCAGTGCGCATAGTACGGCGCGTTGGCGGTGTGCACAATACTACCTATATTCAGACTACAGTGCATTGCCTGCTCTACTTTATGGCGAATGATATAGCTCTGTCGATAGACACGAAGATTTATTGTCATTTATTGGTCAAGCAATGCTGGTATAACAATTATGACTTGTTAATGTTAGTCATGTCGACTCTACCAATAAGCATTTCTTCTGGGTAGATAACATTTTCAAACGCGGAACTTTTTTAAACAAAAATTTCTAATTCTGGGTACTTGTGAGTTATTCATCTTTAATATTTTGTGGTTGATCATTAACTTACAATGTGTATGAACTAAATCAAATTTCATTTTTTTCTAAAAAAAAGTGTTGTTGTTTTTTTTTTTTTTGCTTTATAAAATTTTTTTAATTAGTATGGTTTACAATGGGGCAAAGCACTGCCAATTTAATAATATTGCTGGCATAATTTATGCGTTATCTTAAGTAGACAAATTAAAAACGTTGCAACACACAACTATACAGCAGTATAAGCAACTTTTTATGCATTTCGCGTTATCAAAAGGATACCTGGAGCGATCGTGAACACTATACTATACGGCACATGCGTACTTCACACTAGAACATATAGTACTTGGGCACGTAGAAATAACTTTGAGCTCAAGAACAGATTACAAACATTAAAAGATATACATTGATTAGTACTTTACATATAGTGCATTCTGGCCTACTATACATATACTATCCATGCAGTAGTATTATGAGTACTACACAACGTATTCAGTACTTAAAAAGCGAGAGTGACACATATAAAAATAAAATTAAGTAATGTAAACAATTAGTATAATACTTTATGTAAGGGTTAGTAATCTGCGGTCCGTGTGCTAAATGGGCCACGCTAACCACATCCATCCCCATTCGGAAAAAAACAAAGTTTTAATTAAATAAATAAACATTAAGTGTATGCTTATTCCGAAAATATCTTTGAATATTTTCTCGGTACATGTACACTTAGCAAACTAATAAAAATCCTCATAATGAATTTGCATACACCAATTTCCAAGGCTTAAAGGGATGTTCATTTACTAACAACAATTACATTAAACCTTCCCCCACCCCAAAACTCTAAAGAGAATGGTATATAATTCGTATCCCTGCATTATACCTATAAATAAAAGTGTTAAGACACTGCCTTATATTAATTTTACCTACAGCGAACTAAAATGTTAATACAGTGGCGTCTTGGCAGGCAGGAAAAACAATAATTGTAAAATAAAATAATTGAATTGCGAGATGAGAAGTTGAGATGAGGTAAACAAATTGATTTAAATGATAACACTACTTAGATTTTTAACTAACAAGTTTTCTTATTTACAGCCTTTAAAAAATGGGATAAAAGTGACAAGCACTGTTGGCACTTTTACCCTAACTCACATTCTTTTTACCTTAAAATAACTAATTTTCTATTAGGCCTATGCCTATGCACAATGTGTCCTTCCATGTCTGCTAATACTAAATAACCCGTAAGAGACTCTCTGGTCTAGTTTAATACAGATCTTTTGTCTGCAACATGCGATTCCTTGGATCATTAAATATATTCTCTCATGGTTTTATTTTATTTATTAAAAACTCCATTTTGAGATAAGCCGCTAAAACAAGACGAACAGAAAATTACATTCAAATATACTGTACAATAATAGTTCCTCGTTCTAAATACTAGTCGACCCTTGTAGTGGACCGAGTTCAACAGCCGTTTCCAGCATTCCTCTTTGTCAACAGCCCTTCCTAGTTTTCATCTTTAAAATTAGAATTCACCCTTATTCAAACGCCGCAACGGTAACGGTATCAAGCAAGCACACCGCTGGGCTGAGAGAAAAGTGAGTGACCCTTGTGTCCAGTGCCTGACAGGTCAGTTGACACACGGCGGTGCAGGACAGATCACGTCTGGTTGTAACTGTTATGGCGGAGGCCACTTATGATGTCATCACTAGGGGGGGGGGGTTAGTGACGAGTGACCGCCGACGCATGACAAGTCCCGAGAAATACTAAACAATGTAAACAAGGAATGATTTTTAGAAATAGTAAACAATGTGGAAGAGAAATGATTTTAGACAAGCACACAAGATAAGAAAGAAAAATATAATAGAAATGCAACAGCAAAAAAAATAAAATAATGATAAATCAGAAAATTACTTTTATTCAAGAAATATTAATCCAGGCTGTAAAATTAACCTAAAAATACCTTAAACTTAAAATAGCTCATTACAAAAGCCCTCTACATTGTCAACTTTGTTAAAACAACAGCACACATTAGAAGTCCCTCTCCGGAAGTGAGCCCCAGGTTAGTAGAAGTTCAAGTCCTACATCTTACCGCATACCCACTGCCTAGTACATTGAAGTAGCGCTTAATAAAATTATATGTAACCTTTCCTCCTGTGAATTATCAAGTAAGGATCATCTAAAGTAATGCTTTATTTTAGCCAATTAAAATAAGTGTGACGTTAAATTTCAACCAATCGAATGTTTCGAGGACTAAAAAACTCCACGGTAGATAGTGGAACGATCCATGCTTAAGATTATTTTATATGAATATGGTGTAATTATGTCTATACTTATGAGTTACATGTAATATAATGTAGCTTTAAAGTATATACACGGTTATACTTTATGATATAATACTTTATCCTTCCTGCAACACCAATTAATTGAATGCTACGGTATTGAACTGTAAAGAGGTTCCTCTTAAACAAAACAAAAATTCCCCCGCCCCACACAAGGCGAATTGAGAGGCGGACATCGTAATGATATTTGCTCTACACTCTAGGTGTTCATAAAGAGCGTGTTGTTGAGTTCCAGCAGTACAATACACATCTACTAAACAAAGAAAGTCAATGGTAAAAACATCTCAAAAACATCTTGAAAGTTTAACGGATCGCGTGTCTATCTATTCAATCATAGCCGTAACCCCACGTCCAAAAACGAAACACAAAATAAATAAATTATACATTTTTAAAAATATGTTTATAAATAAAGCCAACAACCGACACAAATTCAAAGTCTTACTTTAGTTACTTTAAATTTTTGTATTGTGAATTATTGACTTAAATGATGGTGGAAGTTAAGCATCACAACCATAATAAGATGCTTGTGTTTGTATAGTGTCCTACCTAACAGTAATTGTAGGAGCAGTCTTACTTTTAATCATACAGTTTGATTTTATCAAGTTCACACAGCTGCGACGATGCATGTAACTATAATAAATAATAAGAACATAAATAACGGTGAATGATTGGAGGAAACTTGATAGTTAATATTTTAGAAATACAATAACAATGATCGCTTTATGTTCCCTTTTTATCGTTTAAAATCAGTTAAAATGTAAATAATTCACATAACTTAATAGCTTTATCATTGTGATAAGTGATAATGATTTTCTTATGATAGAGCTTTCACAGACATAGCCTCGGAGCAATCGTAATAGTGGTATAAGGTATAGAACTTCGGCTATCCTTCTGGTTACACGTTCCCCGTTTTCGTAATTTCAACGTTATTATTATATTAAAGAGCAAGAGGTCATCATACCAAAAAAGATAAATGATCACTGATACAGTAAACCTCTGGTTTAAACTACTATTCTTGCGAATAGAAACATGTGACTGTAACAAAGGCCCGGCCCCCAAGTTTAACAACTGCTAATGTCTGTACATGTGCAGTTTCACGGTTTAAAAAAAATAAATATTTTCCTTATTCTAATGGTCTCCCATCCGTGGTATTGTTGTTATCTATTGTTTTGTCTTTCTCCAAGAGTCATTGTAATGTAACTGAAACATTTTCATATGATGTGACGGCTACAGTCAACGCATAAACGTTAAATCACGTCATGGTTCAAAATTTAACAACATATGGCACGTTGATAACAAATGTTATTTAATTGACGTTAATAATAGTTGCTGAAAATGAAACGTTGATAACAGATGTTATAACTGACATATTAACAGCAGATGTTATAGTTGACATGTTAACAGCAGATGTTTTAAAGGTCGTGTTAATAACAGATTATGACATTAGAACAGATGTTTTATGATGGCATGTTAAAAAATATTTTAATAATGATATTTTAATTTTGTACAGAGTTAGAAATAACGCAGAGCATAGATTTTACAATCCCTAATAAAATAATATATCTACAACAGTCGGCCATCTTATAAAAACTCGCCACATCACAGTCAAAAAAAATCTGCTAAGAGGTCTATCATTAAGAAAAACATAACAAGTTAAAATAGACACGTTCATGTGTCAATTAAAACCTTGTGTCTAAATTAACCTGAAAGAAAAATGTAACTTTTAATGCAAATGAATTTAATGAATTTAAAATCAATATTCAATGACGTAAACTCGACCCCCCCTCCCCCCGCCCACGACAAGGAAGAAATGTAAAAAAAAAAGAATAACTATAAGTCCAAGCGAATTCAAACAAGTAAAAGCCGTTGAAAAATACATTGCAACGGGCAATCGGTAAGAAAAAAAATATAGCCACCTGAACCTTGATACACCAAGGACGATTGAAGACAGATAAACAAAATGGAAGGTGCGCAAAGATATCCTATGTGGTAGGCTGGTAGGCATATTGCGTAATAATTATTATAATATTAGTGTATTACCCTTCAAAAAGGACGGGAATTTTCAAAAATCAAAATCAATAAATTTCTGCTGAAAACAATAAATTTTGAATACATACACATCAGAATAAAATATAATGTAGTACAGAACTTTCATTTATTTTTTTATTTTATTCATTTATTTCCATTTTGAACAATTTTATACGGACTTTAGAAAATATTTTTTTTGGTGCAGTATTTTTTTCAAGGCTTTTGTTGATAGCGGTGCGCTGCTTTCTAAAATTAGTAGCGTTACGAACGGAAGCACGGACGGACACAGATAGAAAATTCTATATATTAATGATGATTCAATGTACAGCGTCGTGCTACACAAATTGAGTCATCTAGTTGAAGCTGTACAATACGGGGGTTACCTAGATGTAGTTGTACATATCGGAGTCTCCTAGTTGTAGTTGTATATTACGGGGGTCTTCTAGTTGTAGTTGTATATTATGGGGGTCTCCTAGTTGAAGATATTTTTACGGGGTCTCCTAGTTGTAGTTGTACATTGCGGGGGTCTTCTATTTGTAGTTGTACATTGCGGGGGTCTCTTAGTTGTAGTTATACATTGCGGGGTTCTTTTAAATGTAGTTTTACATTTCGGGGGTCTCCTAGTTGTAGTTGTTGTGTTTTTTTTATGACAGAGGTCTCTAATTGTAGCTGTACATAACGGGGTCTCCTAGTTGTAGTTGTACTTTGCTGAGGTCTCCTAATTGTAGCTGTACATAACGGGGTCTCCTAGTTGTAGTTGTACACAAAGGTAGGTAGTAAACTTGAACAAAACGAGGTCGACTGTTTCTAGTTGTACATAAAAAGGTATCCTGGTTTTAGCTGTACACACTATCTCCTCGTCGTAGTTTTTGTTTTTAGACAAAGTGCTCGGCTATTTTTAGCTGTACACGAAGGGTCAGTATTTTTTTAGGTCATTGAGATAGTCATAGTTGTACACGGAAAGGTCAGCAATTTTTACATTTTATCTTACACTTATTTAAAGAAATTAAAATACTTTATATAGGCTTAATCTCAATGTTTCTTACTGTTTTAAAGTGAATAAATACTGCACTGGTGTCGTTCTTCAAAACCACTTTAGACTATAACGCAAACGTTCAAGATATTTTTCTTTTAAATCAATGTAAAAAATGACTACATTATATAAATGGTAATGGAATATAAACCAAACACCACAAGAATCAGTCAAAGTCAAAGTAATGAACTTTCCAGTTTTTTCACAAGCTTTCTGCATTTCATTTACTACAGTTCATTTTTAAAAATTAAACTGTAACAAAAAGCTGGCCGATGGGGTACATTTAAAAAAAACGGAAATATACATAATAATAATACTACAGTCTACACGGAAGGTCAGTTTAAGTTAGACCTGCTTCACAAAGGCGTAGTTGCCTGGCTACCGACCATTTTACCACTCTGGCCACTTTTGAAAAATTTTTAACTCTGAAAGTAAAGTCAATTTGGTATACGGCGACACTCCTCTCGGAAAATTTCACGATTTTGAGAAACCCGATAAACACGATGTTTTATAGAAGTAATTATCTCCAAGCATGACATGATCTGAGATACACGACATCTATTCCAAGTCTAGTAGACTAGACTCGAGTGACTAGACCTAGAAAGTGGAGTCATTAGGGCCATTGGTTTAGATTTACTATGAGTGGTCCTCTTAAGTCGCATTTATCTCCTGTCATTTGGTTTCAACTTAATAAATAATTTCTGGCTCGTGAGTGGAGCCGAAGTTAAAGTTAAGTCTTAAAGTAACTTATATTCAGATATAAAACTTAACAACTTTTTTTTTATTTATTTAAAAGGGGGAAGGGGGAACAACCTAAGAAATCCGATGTTTATGACAAGAAGACTCGTGACCTATCGCCTATCACCATCGCCTCGTATCGTGGCATTTTGATGGTTTCCACTGGTCTCAAGAGGGTCACATCTTTCGGGGGACTGCGCTTCACAAAACCACTGGTGACTGGACCTAGCAGAAGCGGACTTACCTTTCAGGACACGTTAAGTCCGGGGAGTTAATTGTCCGAGTGTTATTGGCGGTGGTATCCCATGCTGGACGTAATCCATTCACAAGTAACGAACAACACACTTCACTAGAACAACAAAAGCCGTGAATACTGGTCGGCGTGGCTCTAGCCAGGAGAATGTCATCCGTTGTGGTGGTGTAAGTAGCGGCCTGGGCTGAGATGACGAGAGGCCCGTGTAAGCGCGCGCACATACACACACATATACAGCGACACGGTGATGGCCACAACACACGACGTAGTCCTCCCTCTGTGATCAACTGACCCCCGCGTGAGTCCCTGTCAGGTGAACGCACTGTGGGTACAGTTAGTGGGAGCGGCACTGGTTAGTGGTAGTGAGTGAGAGAGGGGGAGAGAGAGAGAGAGGAAAAAGTCACTCTACACCTGAATAGAACGAGAAACAGACTCCCTGGCGGTGAGATTTGAGACGTCGGCTCCGGCTAAACTCAAGCTTCCACTGTTTGGATTAAATCGTGGATAAGGGCTAGAACCAGGGTCCCCCCGCCCCTTCCAACGGTTAAGAGCGGGCCTCGGACACTTATTGACGTCGGCGGCGGGGCGAATCAACGAGGCCAGACGTTATGGCTCAGTCAGCGCGTCGGCCTCATCAACACGGACTTGGGCCCGCGGGCTCGGCTCACTGGAAGCAAAACAGTCCTATTGGTCACACACGACGTCAATATACCACGAGTGGGCGTGGTCGGGAGAAGGTAATACCCCCAATCGAGGGCGGAGTCAATACGTGGGTCTATAGAACTAAGGACGAATATATTTAAAAAAAAAAAAAAAAAAAAGAATCCTCCTTTTTTTAATCTTAAAAAATGTGTTTGATGGGTAAAGAGCTGAGTAAACAAGAGGCCCAGTTAGGGGAAGATGAAATAATGACGTTTTGTTGTGGATTTAACTGTCAAGAATTTCAAGGAAGCAATGAGCACAACTGGATATGACATGACAGAAGAGTAGGGATGAGAAAAACAGAGGGAGGGAGAGAGAGAGAGAGGCACCCTTCTCTCTTCTCACGGACACGGGAGCAGCAGACAGTTTAATCCGCACCAATACATGCGGCCGCGCTATTCGGACGTGCATTCGCAAAATTGCACGCAATTGAAAAGAAACGCCTGAATTCCAGGCAGCTCAGCTTGAAATCAGAGTCAAAAGGAGACTAGATGAAATCATTGCAGACTCAGCCAACGTTCGAATGTGAAATGTTACATTCCATTTGACTGCAGATTCCAGCTGTTCGTCAGATTAAATTATATACATTGATATATATTTATAGAGAAGTCTTTTGATAACTATTATACTTGGCTTCAATCGAAATGTAACATTTTAGAGTTAACAAGACTCTACCTGAGATTTTAGAAGAAAAAAAAAAAAAGCATTTTTAATTTATTTATTTTTTAAAATAGGGGTGTAACAGATTCAAAATGTTGAAATCCGGCATGAGCAGGATTAGGCCTGATTTATGATGTGAAATCCGGCGCCGGATTTATAAAAATGATTGGAGTTCGGATTTGCCGGAGCCGAAGCTTATATAAAAATAATAATTACGCAAAATTATCTGTCTGTTTATCTGTGATTCCGGAACGCTCTCAAAGAAGAAAGAAAGAAGAAAACGCTTCATGCAATAGTGGTGCGAAAGCGTGCAAGGTGATTGTGCGGTTGACGTCATGGATATATGTGTAGAAGGAGGGAGAGTTTTGTGTGTTCGTTGTTGTGGAAAGGAAAAACGCCAGCAGTGCAATAAAATTTTCAGTTTAAATATTTTCAAAATTCTAATAAATCATTTTCAATTATTTAGTAACAAAAAAATTAATTACAGTGAAAATTTGATTAAGGGGCGCCTTGGCGCCTTAGAACAACCTAGTATATATATATATCGTTTTATATATATATATAGGCAAAGTGGTAAATTGTGTAGTGTATAACTGTATGACCATCTCGGGTTGTTCCAAAGTAAATCGGAGTGCCGGGGTCCAGGTTTAAAACCAGTATGTCATTAATCATGTTTGTTTGTCCAGTAGAAATATATATTATATGGAGAATATGAGTCGCCCCCACCCCAATTTACCTAAAAAAAAAACAACGTATACATAAATAATCGCAACAGCAACGCCCCCCCCCCCTTTTTTTTTTCTCCCAGTGAGTGCCGCGAGGGTGGGGCAGCCCTCATCATACGCCAAACGTCATCTCACCACCGTCAGACTCCAAGTTTTAAGTCAACAGCTTGAATAGATAAACGGTCCTCCGATAATGACTACTACTACTGCTGCTACTTTTTTCTGTTTCTCTGTTTCATTTTTTTTTTTTTTTACATTTTAAATCCACCTCTTTCAGTATTGCTACTTTTTGTTCTCACTGCACCAAATGAAATCAAGCATTAAGAAATTTCAAGATATTTCCCCGGCCCAGGATTAACAACGCGTGTAACGTAATACCCTTAGGCTTGCGGATCTTATCAGATACCAGAGAGAAAAAAGTTCTATTTTTATCGTGCGATCGTCCAAACATTAACTTTAACATCGTTGATAACAACAAAGTATAAAAGGTTGGGCGGGGCTCTCCTTACTCCTACCGCTCGAAAGTATTTCCACAACGTCAAATGATTTCTTCATTTATTTATTTATTCTACTGAGATCTAATTTTTACCCCGCGTAGTTGTACAGCCCGTTGCGGGGTTCTCTGCGGCTAACTGTAGGATGCAGCAGCAAATTCAAAAAAAATGAATGAAGTTATGTTTATATCGAAATGTTTGTGCTTGATCTTAGGCTCATGTCTATTTAGGTCATGCTCTTAGACGTTTTATGAGCCATCGAAGCGGCCATCGCCCTAAAAGTTAGCAAACTACTGTCCAAAGATATCTTTTAAATTGTTTAAATACTTTTTATTCATTGAAGAAATCTTATGCCTGTCAACAAACTATCTATTCTTTCAATACGTCTTCTTGTTGTTTTTCTTTTAATAAAATAGACTCTCCACGACTTTGTGAGGCGTATTTCATTTTTCTTATCGTTTTCCTCTGAGGTACGTAGATTCCATATATATTCTTGGTTTTGCGATCCACCATGGCCAAACCACTAATGAAATGGACCACCGTGATCTAGCGGCCATGCGCTCTGCTGGCGTACGGACGGACACGGGTTGGAATCTTCGTGAAGTCAGGGATTTGTTCCAAATGCAAAGGGTGTCCATGAGTCCAAACTAAAAAGTTAGGGAAACAAAGGCGGTTAGGTCCCTCATAGCCATGTATATCCTGTGAACGGCGAGTTACTCGCCTTATGTGTTCATATCAGAATGTAGAACGCAATAGGCTTCTGCAAAGAAGGTTCGTCTGTATTAGATAAGATTAAATAGTGTGTTCTTTAAAATTATATATATATATATATATATA
>MUZC01002350.1:536720-556813 GCA_002072015.1 Radix auricularia | reverse complement strand
ATATATATATAATTAATCGATTAATCATTAAAATTAAATCGATAAAAAATTCCAATTTATTCATAAAATATATAACTTCCTACTTAAATACTTTTCCCTTATATTATTATTATTTAGATAGATGTGCATACGTAAACAAAATGTTTTTTCTTCATTTTTTCTTGCATCAAAGAACGAATTTGCTGTTAATCTCATAATTTGGGAGCCATGGAATTAACAGCACTTACAGATTTTGTGAAAAAATGAATCACGAGTTAGAGGGATCTACAAATGCGTTATAAAATTATAGTTAAGATCATTTTTTCCGATTGATCGAATAAGATATTTTTTTTTAAAAAACGATTAATTAATCGTCCATTTCGATTAAACCCAAAACTGAAATTTATGGCGTCATAAGCAACATTTATTAAACATACTTCTCGAAAATCGAAATAACACTGGAATGTCTTGTTTATATGACATCTTTTAACCATCTACACAAAAAGACAAGTGTGTTGAAATTATTAGGTTGAAGTGATGAGCGGGTCTTATTGACAATATAACCAGCCGAGCTGAAACTTGCGAGTCTCTATGGTTAGGATCCCCGCAATGCGGGGATCATCAATGACCTACCTAGGTTTATTACCCACACTGGAAGGTTTCCTCAGAGATGGCGTTCGCTGTGTTCTTAGCGGTTCCTGGCCCTAAACCAGCACCACTCAATAGCGTTGCTACTAAATTGAGGGGGACAAAACGGTCGCTTCGGAGTAACCCGACCCTCTAAAAAATTTAAATTTTATTGCTACCACATTAAAAATATTTGACAAAGAAATACACAAAAGCTAGAGTTGACTAACACTAGTTCATTAACGACACGAAAAACTAATTGACTAATTGACCCAAAATTTTTAAATGACTAATTATCATAGCCGACTTAGCATGTAGTTTAGCGATAGTTGTTGCAATTTCTTTTGCGATTACAACAGAGATATAACATTTTGAAGCATCGGTGCAATCACAGCCCATGAATAAGTCGGAAAGAGACATTTAAACGATTTCAGGTCTTGGTTTCTTCTACATTTTTGTCCGTCTATAAAGAAAATTAAATTTTAAAAATCATTAAAAAATACATATGTTGTCACATTGTGTACACTTGTGCTAGTATGACATGTAATTGTTGCCAATTGTGTTCAGGCATCCAGGTGGCATATAACACTGACCAGAAAATTAGTCTCAACAATTGGCCCCCTCCTCACTAGGTTGCACTACGATATGATTAGTGAACTGTGAACAGAGTGGTGGTACTACACTTGAATATTATTGTCAGAACAGAAAAAGTGTGCAAAGCGAATATATCTTTCAAAAAAAAGTCTAGCTACCTGAGAATAAAAGTATACCAAACAGTGGGAGATGTATTGCGCTTACTTCCGAAATTCAATTTTGTGAGACGGGGGGGGGGGGCGGGGGGGGGGGGGGGGGGAAGGGAAAGGGGGGGGGGGGAGGGGNGGATGGGTGGGATAATTTAAAAAATAAAAAATCAGGATAATGTAGAGTTCTAAAAGGGGGGGGGGATCCATAAAATTATTCAATATTTTATTTTGAGCTAATCTTTTAAAAACTATTCTATTATGTTCCAAGCGAGACATATTGGTAATCGTCCTAATGGTGATGGTCTACACTCTTCTATTCTACGTGCTAGGAACAACAACAAACTAAGTCCCAACATAAACATAACGTAACATTAAATATAAATAACACAGGGAAATAAAAGCCACGCAAATGGAAACCATCATTCCCAGTCAAATTTAGGTTTAAAACGAATTATGTAGTGCAAGGATGGCCAGACCTATAGTAACTGAGTGCCATTTTAAAAGTGAAGTAATTGTTAAGAGCCGCATTGAAGCACTATGGGCTATTTAACCTGACTTGGAAATCTTCCAGTAATCCTGTAACATATCTTTAATAAATCGTAGGCGAGCCGCAATGTCAACACAGAAGAGCCGTATGCGGCTCGTGAGCCACGCTTTGCCCACCGTTGACATGGTGTATATAATTATACCCTAGATCAGTGGTTCCAAACCCTTTTTTGGGTGGCGACTCCTTTTTATAAAAGCAAATTGACCTGCTACCCCCATGAAATTTAAACAAGTCTTTTTCAATAAAGATTTTACGAATTTTTTTTTAAAAATTAGTATTATTTATTAATTTTAAATTATGTCTAAAAATTAATTGATGTGATGGTTGACATTGCATGTCATCAACCAGCTTTCTATTCTCAGGTGAGTTTTTGTTAGCGCCAACCTCATATCATTCTCAATATTTTATTGAATTCTATATTTTGTTTTAAAATGAAAAAAGAGTTGAAAAGTTAATCTCACAAGGATATGTAATCACAAATGGAGCTGAAACATCGTCACATTTGGGTTCCTACATACTATATCAAAATTGTGTGAGCAACTTTTCATTAAACAAGTTACGTGTCGAGGAATCCCTCCCCAAATCCAATTAGTCATCTTGTAATTCATCAGGAATGCTGGCTTATATCAAGGGGTGCAGAGAATGGATTTCTTGTCCATGTAGTTTCTTCTTCTTTCAGCTCAGGGAAGTGATGCAGCAGATTATTTTCAAGGGAGTCAAGATGCCCAGTAATCTCCTCTTTCAAATTTTCATATATTTCACATTCAGATTCATCTACCGCAGTGGAGTGTTTTTTCAAACATTGCAATGTTTCCAAGAATTATTTTTCTTTGCCAGTTTTGCAGCTTGGATACAAAAGTTCTGAGGCGATCGTGAAATGTAATAATATTTTCTGTTTCAGATTAAGCCTATTTTGTTGTTCGAAGATATCAGCTAGTAATGCATGTTATATTATATATAGACTATTTTCAATCAATTTTTGTCGTTAAGCATTGAAGTATGCCAAAAGGTCATGTTTCCCTTGCGCTTCCAGGAACAATCTAATTTCATTTTTCAATTCAAAGGTGCAAATAATAACATTTCCTTTCGACAACCAGCGTATTGCAGTATAGAAAAGAAAAATCCCGTGATCAGAATCCATGCCTTTGCCTATTTATTTTTTTTAACAGACGAGTGTTAAGAACACCAGTGTTGACGTAATTTACATTTTTTATCAGAGAATTAAGTACCTCTAGCCGAGGAGTGTGAAGAGTCTCACTGGCAAAGACATATCTGTGAATCATGCAGTAGATTCCGCTTGCTTGGGGAGCTACTTCTTTTACTCTTTTCTGAAAGACAGATTTTGACACGAGCATATACAGATCGTGCACCAACCGTAAAAAACCCAACAGACTTTTTCCCACTTTTATCCTCCAGTCTAAAATAAAGCGAATTAATCTGTTTCAAGTCCCCTACAAAATAGGAACTCTTCTTAGATATCATCTGAACTAATGTATTTCACGAAGACAAACAACTGGGCACAACAGCTTACGTCTGTTGATTCATCAGCTTGAAAAGAAAACAATGGTGAAATCTTGATTTCATTCAATATCTTATCTTTAACGTATAAATACTTTTCTGAGATACGCCGCAGAATAGCATTATTAGACAGAGATATTCGTTTGCATCTTTGCTTCACTGGAATCCCCAGGAATGCATTTCACCATCTTCAACATGCTGGGTATGATGAGCTTTTCTCCAATTGTCTGAGGGTTAGTTTTTTGGTGTTTTTTATATTCGTGACATTTTCCAAAGCGACTTCTTATGACGTTTTGCATAGATGATATTCTCGTTTGTTGAAAACTTCATGCTCCATCAAATCTCTGATATTTGCAACTTGTTTCGAGCAGACGGAAGAACTTCAAATCATTTTTTGGCCTGCTGCGAATGGTTCGTCTTTAAGGGACGTTTGAGATTTGAAGGTTTCATAGGCTCGCAATTAGCATCAGAGGCGTCACTAGGGTTGGTGTCACCCGGGGCGGTAGCTCATGGTGTCACCCGGGGCGGTAGCTCCTGGTGTCACCCCGTCATGATTTAACCTATAGAACTCCTCCGAGTTTTGCAGTGCCAAATAACGGGAATATATAGAATTTACTGTCTGGTGTCACCCCCCTGATGGTGTCACCCGGGGCGGCCCGCCCCCTCCGCACCCCCTAGCGACGCCACTGATTAGCCTTATAGTGAATATTTTAGTGGATAGTTGGCGATCCCTAAAAACCCGTCGCGACCCCTCGCAACCCATAGGTAGGCAACAACTACCCTAGATTATTCCACAGTAACGCTGGGTCAAACTGACTACGGAAAAGAGGCTTACATTAAAAAACGACAAGTGAAAAAAACGACCAGGACACAAAACGAAAAAGATGACATAACGACAAGGTTTTTTCACCTTACGAGACGGATACTACTATTATTTTTTTCTAAGAATTTAATTTGAAACTACCAGGAACAAGTCTTGAAACGGTATGCCTGAAATGCTTTCGTGCGCAAAGCTCATCTAGCAGCTGGTGACACCCCCGCCACCACCCCACCACCAAACCCGCCCCAACTTCGGTAATAGATCTATATCGAAGGAACATATAGCTGGTATAGCTGACTAGCGCCACGTACAGACCTGGTCGCCAGATGTCACATGCGGAGAGCGCTGCATTAAACGGACTCGGCAACAGATGCCACCCCACTATACCCCGACCCCCTGTCCCTGGTCCCACGCCGCCATGATTAATGAGCGCCACATAGGGACAGCGGTAAACCAATCTCCGGGTGTTGCGTTACAGCAACAAGTCGCGGAGCACTTCATGTCACTTATTGACTGCTCATGCCCCTGTGGAGCAATGACACGCATGGCGGATAACGTCCATGTGGATAACGGTAACGAGGTTTGGGGAGGGAGCGATTTCTGTCAAAGGTCAAAGTCCATCCGACTCGTCCGCACTTCTGAAATTATGGTTATTGGTGACGTTTGGGTACCAACTAGGTAGAAGTGCCTTGTTTTTTAAAAATATTTTTAGATCATGCAAACTTAAAAAAACATGGTCAACATATTCTGAAGTCCCCCCTCCCCAAATTAAAATAAAAATAATTTGAAGCAAATAATTCAAATTAAAACAATAAATTTTGTTGTTGTTGTTGAGCCTTCTCGTACATGACGGACATCCACCGATCATCGTCGGCGTCTGCGCTTCCTCTATGGACATAGGCCACCTACGAAAGACCTTCAGGCATCTCTTTCCTGGGTCAGTTTCTCAAGGATCATCCTCAATTCTCTTGATGTCTGCCTCCAATTCTCGGCGCCAAGTGTTTCTTGGACGGCCTCTTTTCCGCTAACGCTGTGGGTTCCATTTCAGGGATTACCTTGTTGTATTAGAAGCAGGTTTTCTAAGCGTATGACCGAACAGCCTCAAACGCTTTTAAAGAATCTCTTCCTCAACACGTGAAAACAAAGTTTTTGACTATAAATCCCATAAATATAAGCACATAACTAAAAGTATAGATCATGTTCAATATAATACGCATTACACTACATACTAGCATAAACATTTAACGATGGGGAAAATATTATTAAAGCATTTTCAATATGATTCGCACCGCACCGCGCGTCAGGAAAATATTTTAAAAGTATGTTCAATATAATACACATCATTAGAAGAGTAAAAAACAAACATTGATATACTACATAGAAATACATAGAGATAATCTAAAAATTCATTAATTTAATTAAGGCACATTCAAAATTTTGATAAAATGCATACTTAGGTGACAAAAGTGTCTGTGCAAAATTTCAGCTCGATAGCATCACGGGAAGTGGGTAATTTTTTACTTTTGTTTTTTTTTCGCAAACGGGACCAAGCACGACAGAGATCACGACAGACAAGACGGCGAAGTTAATATACGGGATTTAAAAACAGAGTGAAGATAAAATAAATTAAAAACATCGGACGGCATCGGTGATAATGTATCTGATTATTTAGAAAAAAAATAATAATAATTTTAACCTAAATAAAAATAAAGATGATAAAATAGTTAACATATAAAATGAAGAAGAAGACAAAACTAAAATTTTAAGGTCATGAAATTTGGGTCGTCCGTAACGTACGTTACAACCCGTTTTAAGGGAAGAGCTTTAAAATAATTAATATTATCGTGTGTTTCTGTTTTTTAAAATGTGTTTGATAGTGGGATGTATTTTGGAGGGGTGTGCGAGATAAGATGCGGATTGTGACATCACGAACAAGTTCCAACACTGGAAATAACGTGCCTTAGTTTGAAGATGACTCACTTTAAAGAAAAGAGGGGGAGGTGAATGGTCCGAGATTTTTGACGTACTCTGAAGAGAGGGAGGTGAGTAAGAATTTAATAACAGATTGTGACAAGGGTGGGTGGGGAGGGGGGTAAACTTTGAAAACTATCGTGACGTATTTTATGGACACATAAGCAATATAAGCCTTTGTTATGAGCCGCGGAGCGAGGAACTTTTCGTTAGCAATTATTGCAGCTGTCAAAACTGTTAGGGATAAATGTCACAGACGGTCGGTGATATTCACGGACATAATCGCCGTTCAAGACATGGCTTCAAATGCCGCATTTTTTTTTCGTTGTTGTTTGTTTTGATGTTGTTGTTTTTTTCGTTCTCTCTATAACAGTGATGGCGAACCTATGGCACGCGTGCCACTGTCGGCAGGCAGAACCAGATCAGCTGGCACGCCACTAAAATATTAACTCCTTAATCAAACCAACTAGGCCTAACACCCATATTCGCCTTTTATTTGAGTGTTGGCATTTTGCTATAAATAAGTGGGTTTTGGTTTGAAGTTTGTGCACGCGGCCCTAAAAGGGTTCGCAATCAATGCTCTGCATAGCTCATGGTCAGAAATTGTGTGCCTGTTGTATCCCTAGTATACCTGGCATTAGGAGACAAAAGACGCCAAACCTGTTTCAACGAAATAGGATACTTGTAATGAGAACAGTATTCTAGACTTTCAGTTGACATCGGCGGAAAAAAAATAGCAAACAAAAAATGACGCCTAACAGGGCAGCACGCCAGGTTGCGAAATACGTACATGAAGTTTTCAGTATAGGAGGACTGTCGGCGAGACTTATGTCCCTCACGTCTGCTCGTAGTTGACATTTGAGAATGACATGCCGCGACTGTTGGGCTCAGGGATAACAATCTTCTCCCCAGTGATTTAAATCCAACACCAGAAGGCGCGCGAGGATTAATGTTAACTGCAGCAGTGGCTCCTGGAGAATTTCACGGCATAGTCAACCTAATGCATGTTTCCCAAAATGCATTTATGTCACAATTAAGAAAATGCACTTCAAATTAGAAGTTATTGCTTTGCATTGTTTGTGAACTTTGCAGCAGTCATTGCCGTTGCCAGAAAGCCACTGTTTCTTCAGGGCTCGGGGCGATACATCGTTTGGTATTCAGAATCCGATAAGTTATTTGTTTAAAATGTTACATATGAAGTTACATAAGTCATTAGTTGTAAAATTTAGATGCGGACACTAATACCAACAAATCTCACATATACCGCCATCCGCGTCTGCCTTCCATCAAATACACGATAAGCTTGAGCCAGCAGGGAGACTGAGAACTAACATTCACTCATTACAGACCCCGTAAGCCACATACACATGCATTTCTAATAGCACCGCGATCGTTGCACGCATCTCCTTAATTGGTTGCGTCATCCTCCCGCCTCGCACTCTTCACTACCTCCCCTCCCCGGTAGAGACAATGTCACACTGACGTGACTATATAATGGAACCCCTCATTTACGTTGGCAGCAATTTGCCACACGCCAGGGACTCCGTCAACAGGGTGACAAAGTGCCGAGGTCAGCATCGGGGGCTCCTGGAGCTGATGACAGATAGAGGTGGAGGTCAATTCTTGGTCTGACTAATGTCCGAGTGTCAACAGCACGCTTCGGGGAGAGTGAGAAAAGCAGACGGGGACGAAGACAGAGAGAGAGAGAGAGAGAAAGAGAGAGAGAGAGAGAGAGAGGGGGGTGGGAAAAGGTGGAATTAAACTAAACAAAAATGTAAAGATTTCAGCACATAGTGGGGCTAAACTATTCAAATATGTAGGGCATAGATTAGAGTATTGATTTATATTTTCTAGTTTATGTAACACATTATATATTGCGAATATTCTGATTACTATAGTCAAGTTTGAAACAAAATAGAAATGAAATTTAAGCGGAACATTACACATGATTAGTGAAAAGATGTACAAGCTTTAGGCATGACGCGTTTCTAGGGGTAAATGGAATTACCACAAGTCTTGAAAATTCGATGGAAATACCTTGAAAATATGTAATTTCCAATGCTACTCTTACTTTCTTTATCGACAAATGCCTACGTATGAATTTTTTTATTAAATTCTTATTTTAAATTTGAAATGGAATTTAATTGTCAATACAGAATGACAATAAATTCAGTAACGTTTTTTTTTTTTTTTCAAAATTGACCCAACTCGCGAAAAAAACTTTCCGGCAGCAGGTTGGGTTAGAGACGTCTAAAATCCTCATGACGTAACCTCAAAGTTGGATAACTCAGCCAAGGTAGCTTTTTGAGCAGATGTCGCCTCAATGAATGAGCCCATTATTGCGATGTGTCCTTTGGCAAACCTAGGAGTCAGGTGCCAACCATTTCTTAACAATAATTCACCACTAAGAAAGCCCCTTCCCCCAGCATTTCCTCCCTCCCTAGTGGGATGGGGGGAGTAAAATTTTTCTTTCTAAAAGGTCACAGCATGCAACAAAGGGACCTGAATTAGTTACACTTCCTCCATCTACTCCTGATTCTTATCTAGGTCATTTTCGGACTCAAATAGAGGTCAGGTCCTGATGCATGTCAATATTCCACTTTAGGTGCCTGCGCCGTATCATTGGCATTAAATGGCAGAATATAGTGCCAAATAGTGAGGTCCTGATGCGTGCCAATATTCAAAGCATGTCATCAATCCTTAGTGAAAGACGCCTGAGCTGGCTTAGACATGTATATAGAATAAGCCCTGGCCGCATCCCAAAGGACATCATACATGGAGAACTAGCACCAGGAAAGAGGAAGACCGGTCGCCCAAGAATGCGATTTAAAGATGTCTGCCAAAGGTACTTGAAATCAGCCAGAAAAGGCACAAGCAATAGGGAATGTAAGGCAGTAGACCGAACTACGTGGCGCACTGTTGTACAAGAGGGCGTGATAGTAGCCGAGGGGCGATTGGTCGAGCTCAATATAGGAGAATTGCCAAAAGAGTGGGAGGCACAGAATTCGTGTGCAAAACCTTTGGTAAAGACTGTCAATCAGGATAAGACTACACAGGCACACAAGGAAATTTATCTCAAACGCGGTGGTCGAAGGCGAGGAGTACCCGAGTCACCCAGCTCTGAATGGGTACCTAACTGGACAATAGTTAGGCGGCTGGGTAATGCATGGAACCCTTATAGCCGTGGCCTGTGACCGCTGCATCACTTGCCAACAGATCATCTCTCATGGTCTGTGGACGCAATTATCTTCTACATAGAAGGAGCGTCTGTATATCTAAGATAAGACCAACGGTGATGCACCATTGTCTTGCGAGACGGAAGGATGCCGAAAATGAGAGAATTCCCTTGATTGGGAGCACAATAAGAGAAAGACCTTTCGCCAAATGTTTTAGTGTGTGTCTTAGGAACATCGATAGTAAGCATGTCTGCAGAACACGAGTGGGTGAATAGACAGAGAGAACTTCAGTAATATAATTTTTTTTAAACGTAAAAAACAACAAATTTTTGACTATAAATCCTTTATCTGCGAGACATAACTAGTTCTATAAGGATGTTCATTATAATACACAGGGCAAAAAAAATCCGAAAATACACGATTCTAGTTATGTCTCGTAAAACGTGTTTAATATAATGCGCACCGATCGTGAAAATATTTTTTTAAAGTATTCTCAATGTAATGCGCACTTAATTGCGCGACAGGAAAGGTTGTTGAACAGAATACGCACCACGACACTCCATCTCAAAAATTTACGTGATACATAGAGATAAATAAGTTAATTTTAAAACTCAATAATTCAATTAAAGTACACTCGATTTATCTGAAACATTAATACTTAATTTGTATCATCGGTACGAGTCTGCCTGCAAAATTTCAGCTCGTTAGCTTACGAGGAAATGGGTTAAAAATCGATCGAAAGTTTTTTTCGGCACGCACCCACGGCTCAGAAACCACAAGTTAATATAAAGGATTTTAAACAAAAATAAATAAACAAAGGCACGCATCATACAAGAAGTTGTGACAGAGAACGAACGGTTACAAAATTGTGCGCGTCTGTACAGGACCCAATGAATGAATAAAGTATGAATTAAGAATTTTAAAAAACAACTAGCCTAGCAGCTGAATTTTTAATTTAATTTTTAGTCGTTCTTCTTTGCCTTGTTTTTGTGTACCTGAAAGAGGTAAATAAATATAATCAAAATGGGAGAAAACATGATAAAAACGAATTAGAGTCTTAATTGCACTAAATGATGTCAGGGACGTCGCCGAGTCCGTCTTCCACTAACTAGTCTATCCGCACGACGGTGCCAGCGCGATAGTTGACCGCTGCTATCAGCATCAGTTGGAGAACCCACCGCCCCGCGGCTCTGTGAAGTTCATTGCTAATAGTTTAGCTGCCCCGGCCCGCTGGGACAACCTGTCAATGAACACTGAGGGCAAGGGGGAAATGGGTAGCGGCCGCAAAGATGGTTCGGATCTGAAACATGTCCATGTGTTAATGGCCATACATCGGGAGCAAAGAAAGAATCCATGCCGTGACAAGACGGCGACCGGCCACACAATGGAGCCGTCACACTTCAGGGACTCCAGGAGTGATCTCATCAACTGATTCCGATGACCACGATGACATTGATAATGTGGAGTCCGCTGTTCGAAAGAACAAAGAGTTCTGTTACTGTTGGAATAATAAATGGCGTAAAAAATGGAAAAGATTTTACACACGACAGAATTGCAATTATTAGTCACCATACGATCAACCGAAGATGGGATATATCGGCTTCATGTTGATATGTTATAACATTGCCTATACATTTTGTGTTGCAAACCTTGGCAGTTATCTCATATTTACCGATTGACGTTAACACGTCTTTCTTTTGGCGTGCCTTTGTCATAACGCACATTCACGCTTAAATTTCTGGTCTCAAGTTTCGTTTCTATAAACCGTCCCGCGTCCCCATCGTCTACAGCAAATACATAGGCATTTTGGGATTCCCCAATATTCGTCGCAGAGAAAAACAAAGCAAAGATGAAACACCCCCCTCTCAAATCCCAAAATGCTATTTACACACATAATGTTAGTCATTCAAATACACAAAACACTGACCTGGTGATAAACCCTAATTTCCCATACAGACACAGACAAGACAGTAAACCCCTACAGATACAGACCAAACAGTAAACCCCTCCAGATACAGACTACACGGTAATCCCCAACCATCCCCACAAAAGATGCTTATCTCAAAACTTTCCGATGGACCAAACACAGACGAGATGGTAATCCCCACCATGTCTATAGACAATACGTAGTCAATATTGCAAATCTCTTATAATATAATACTTCTTCATAGCAAATACATAGAAAAAAATGCCAGTACTCCACGCAACATTTCAATAGACAAAACACAGACAAAATTGGTTAACACCCCACGCCTCTCCTATTAGAGTAGACAATAACAGCATAGTCACACCCCAACCACCCCTACCATAAACCTAATGGATTTATGATTCCTGATGCTCACCCCCTCCCCTGCTCTCTCCTCAAAGCCTCCCACCTTTGGCAACACACATGCTTTGCTATTTCGAATGTATAGTAATTTGTTGCGGTAGAGCGAGCAAATGGGTAGCACAACCCTGGTGTTTTATCATGGCCGTGTCCAATAAGGTAGATGGCGTGATAGAGGGCCCCGATGATAACAAGCCAGAGATGGGATACATGATCTACGGCCTGCAAGACACGGTGGAACAGGTGCGGTGACAGCTTACTCCTGGTTGGGTTCAGGGGGGAAAAATAATGTTATCTTTCTCTACCGCCTAACTTTATTATCTCGGGGTTATTTTTTGGCATTCTTTTATTGTTTTGTGTCTTTACGAATATTTTTCTATTTGTTTTTTTTTTTAAAATTTTTGTAGCATCTTTTTTTTTTTAAGTTCCACCATATTATAATTGGTTTTTAAAAAAAATCCAAACGTGATTTCCCATAAATTTGTCAGAGAATATTCCATGGCCCCTTGGCATACTCGGGCGTGTATAGCACGCGGATAGCATGAGGCCCCGCATTTATATAATTCGGACCGTTGTAAATATCGTCGTAAGTAAACTTCTCCCCACATTCCATTGTGCTTATTTGCATATAGTATAAACTTCGCCTAAACATGTTTCTTACGACGGCCTCTAGGTCTATCGCACGAGAACCTGTAATAGGTGACATAAATGTCTAACCCAACGACCTACCCCTTGATCATGTAATAAACTATATATATATATAAGGGCTGCGGAAATTACCGATTAATTTCTCGATTAATCGGTAAATTATTTTATCGATTAAAATTATTTTAATCGATAAGATAGTGATTAAAAATAAAAAAAATTGTTGTTTTTTTTAAAATCGATTTATTAATAAATAATTAATAATAGTTCTTATTTTATTATTTTTTTACGTACAAACCTCTCCGTTTAGGAAATTCAGAAAGAGTAAAAATAACCTGTTTTATAAGGACAATGATATTTGAAAAAATCATAGTTTTTAATTATTTAACAATAACAAAATTTAAATTCATTGACATTATATTGAACTACTTATTTTTAAATATATCCCCTAACAATAGTACGTGTTTTAAATTTAATTAAATTAAATACTTAGGTTATTGGCATTTAAAAAAATGCAATAAAAGGGCACAAAATATGAAGGAAAACGAAATTGTGAAAAAAGAGATTATGAGGTCTTAGAAAAAAAATCAGAGCTTTCGAACCACTTGGGATAAAAAAAGATGATCTTTATGTTTTTACTAATCATCAAACAATTTCTATAAAGCTGTATGACTTTTATATGTATAAAATTAATTTGAAATTTTCATTCAAGTGCCCCAACTTTAATACGTTATTTAACTTCTTTTCAGTGCTAATTGTTTTAAAAATAACTTAATGTCAACACCAACTGCCTGTTTTCATTACTTCCCTTGAAATTTTCAGTTTAATGACGTCATACATCTTTATTTTTAGCTTAACAAAATTATCGATTAATTAATCGGTAATTTTTCGAAAGTTAACGATTAAATTTAATTTAATCGATAACAGCCCTAATATATATATATATATATATAAACTATATATAGTGATACTATGATGTTTGAATCTTTTCACAGAACAAGCGCTCACGTAAATACACACACCAAACACTAACAAATATAGAAACAATGTTTGTTAGATAATATAAGAGGAAATGACATTGAGACCATGCAGGAACAGACCATTTAAGTCATTAGGGATGCACACATCTTTACTTTTTGAATGTCTTCATTTATTCCTACATATGCACCAAATGGTATAATATTATTACTTGTAACGTCTCAAAAATGAACTGATGATTTACAACGTAAATCTTGGTTAAGCGTTAGGTGCAATAATCTTCTATTTAGAAGAAGCGTCTGTAATTGATAGGAATGTAAACTCTGAAGTTTGTAAGGGTTTTTTTTTTTCAAAACATTGTCACATTTTCTCTTTTCAACGCTTACAAGTAAAACTTGTGGCAAGAATTCAGGACTGAGGCAAAATGCACAACAGTTCTTTTTTTTTTACCCTTTCTTTTCTGAGCAACTTTAACCTCTTAAATAAAACTGACATTCTTTTGAACCGGCCGAAAATCTTAGATAAATACTTCTTGGAACAGGTGCTCACATGAAACATGTGAATTCGAATTATCACCTTGTAGCATCAATTAACCATTTTTGTCGTCTGTCTTTCGAAAAAAAAATGTTTTTCAGGAGAATCTTGATTTTGAAGAAAGATCAACTGGCTGCCAGTATCTATAACACAGATACGATTAAATTCTAATGTGGGATGTCACGCGGCGATTGTGATCTCAACACAGCCATATTTTAACCACGGCAACCTTAAAAAGAAAAGATAAGCATTTCTGAGAGCACACCTGTTCATCTCGACATGGTTTACAGCCAAGGGCTCTATGGCAAGGTCCTCATCACCGGAGGAATACCCAAATAATCTGGCAGACGTCAGTCACTGACGGGCCGATTGAACAACGCTACGGAGATCTGGTATCTTACAGTTCTGCGATCTCACCTGATGCTGTAAGTACGTCACCCAAGAGAACTTTTTTTTCCAAGTAGAAGACAGGGACCAACAAAAAAATCACACCGCACCCCCACTACCCCCCCATGCCTATCTCCATCAGTCTCGGGGTGTGACGGTAATCTTCAAAATGTGGCGCCCCGCTACTCGGGGCCGTGGGCATCAACAGTGGTAAACAGTGAATTACGCACATGACAATGGCTGAGTGCCCTACACGCGCGGCTCTTCTCCAGGCAGCGGCCTTTATCTCGAGTCAATCTGCTGACGATCAAAATGCCTGGATTCCCCCGTTGCCCGCAGCACCAAACTCTTGTACTCCAGTGGTTCTCGCACTGAGCTAAGCAACACCCAGTCACGGACTATAGACTTGAAGCAGGAGCCGAAAGATGTGTAGTTCCCATTAGGTGAACATATTACTTCTTTTATAATTGTATCTAGTCATGAACTGAAAGAAATCATTCATGATCGATGAGCTGTATGAACGAACCATTAACCGGGAACAGGAGTAACAATGAAACAAATGGATGTCAACTGCCCTGGGAGATTCAGTTAAGTACTTGCTGTCAACTGCAGCTTTGGACCTGTCCCTAATAAGGACGCTAACCCGAAGGGGTTGTGATGATCTACGACCAAGAAAAGATGTCATTACTCTATCACACCCTACAGAAATGAGTTCAAAAGTGAGGGATGCTATGGCCGAACCCAATTTTCATGTCATTGTCCCTCACCCCACAAAAGATGTAATCAAGCTTCCAAGCCACTGAAGAACGTCTGAAGATTCAAGTGATGCATCGCATAATTTCAGCTAGCTCAGGTGTAAATTAATTCTGATTTGATTTATGATCTGATTCTTATCAAGGTTTCATTAGAAGATAGATTCCTAAATTTCGGCCCCGCTTGTGAGAGTGCCAGCAGAATCGAAACACTAAATACTAAAGGATCTTTCCGATCACTGACTGGGGATCCTTGTACTACACTCAGACGGAATATTTGTTCACCTTTTATTATTTCTCCCCCCTCCCCACCCCAAACTTCTCCTAACCTCACCCCGACATTCACTCCCCTCTCCAATGTTTAGGCAGTAGAAAGCGGTAAAAAATGTCAAACTTCGCAGAGCGATTGGGGGGAAAATTGCCTGTAGCGATTTGTTGGGGGAGACTTCCTGCAGGTAGAAGGCAGCAGAAGCCGAGCTAACGCGGGGCCCATACGTCTGGCAAAACAACGGAGAGCAAGATGAAAGTTTCCCCTGGCCTGTTTGTTTATTTTGCCTGTTGGCGCCAAGGGAAGAGCGGGCCACGCTGTATCAAGGAAGGGGATCTGAAAACAAGGGCCACGACAGCAAAACACTGCAATGGTCCGTTCCACGGCTTCGTCGGTAGGGGGGAGAAAGGGTGGAGGAGGCTGGGAGAGAAGAGGCACGGGGCTGGTAACATCTCCTCCATATGGCTGCTAAATAATGATGGCGCTTGGAACAACTACAAAGTAATCGGGTCTATCAAATGAGTATCGCGGGACGGAGTGCCGTGAATCAAAGGAGTACAGCCGCACGGGATATCCGAGAAGTTGGCCCATTTTTTATTATAAATTTATTTGTTATTTTACTTTTATCTTTTTGACGTGAAGATATATAGTGGGGGGGGGGGCATTTCGTCCTGGTTAGTGCTGTGTTTAATCGCCAGACCTTATTGCCCTTAGTCAAGGCCTTTAAGATGTTACAGCTCGAGATCCCTACACAGACAATGAAATCCACTAAGACTTTTTCAAAAGTAAGGTTGACAGAAATTGCGACTACACCCAGTACAGCTCGACACACAGCGAGCATTAAAATTTACTGAGTAGTTGCAGAACAATTTCGGATTTTGAATGTAAACATATAGTGAGGCTGATAAAAACGTTTCCAAAGGAGGCGTTATGCGGTGATTTTTCTCGATAACGCTAGGCGTTAATCGGATACTTCTTTTCCCAAAACGAAATCTCCATAGTTTTACCTATTTCAAATTTAGTATACGTAGTTATTATAGCTTATTTGAACAAAATAGTTATGCTTTTTCTTCTCAGCTCTAATTGATTCGTAATTATAAGAATGTTAAATTGATTTCATTAGTTTTAGCCCCATATTAACAAGGAACTAGGGTAAATTATGGGTGGCTGACAGTTAGTTGGTCTTGGTTAAGTTTCGTCATAAATATATATAATTCTCATCATGGTTGAACCATGTCGGACACCAAGCAAGCTGTCTAGCCCCACCGACCAATCAGCTGGCAAGAAAAGGTATGCAGAGGGTGGGGGATCATCGAAACCAAGCTAACAAAGCGTTCAAATGAGGTCTATTACTTTGTTTTTTTCAGATCAACAGAATAGCATTATTTCGTAGTGTAGAGGTTAATACATTCGCCTAACACGCGGAAGGTCGTAGGTTCAAGCCATTACTTTTTAAATTTTTTTAAAAATGTTTGTGTTTGTACCCGTTCGTTTCCAAGTTTATTTTCGAAAATGACTTCGCTACACGGTTGTAAGCTTTGTTTCTAGACATTGGCATAATAACTTCGTGCTCTCAGTTGTGCTCAGTGACAGAAAAAGTAGTCACACACTCTCCTTAACAATTACTTTCATAAAATGTCACTGTCACGTGAAAAATGATTGGTTGAAGGAGATCACGTGATGAGAAGAACAGGTGTCCCGGAATACATGAGGTAGTTGTAGGCATGAGCAAGAGAGAGATGGCTGTACTTAGTTCTCATTGATAAGTTTTATTTGTAGCAAGTGTGCATACGTTCAGTTGCTGCTTTGCATTTATTTGTGTTCACCAAGGACTTCAATATTTTCATTGTGTGCAAGAGATTGCTATTAATTAACGCCTTCAAGAGAGGGAGCGGGGTCAAACGAAACAATGTTACAGCCACCCGTCACTAAATCATTAGCGGCGTATGCTACGACGACGGTCTGCTAGTACATCATAAAATATAGTATTAGTATAATGTTATACATGTATATATACGTATGTTACAGTAGTTCGATGCGTTTTTAGCACAATGTATTGAGGAAAAATTGCGTTTATATATTCGAAATGTCTGCCACTCCTCCTGAACCATACCAGATAGAGGTTTATTTGCAAATATGCCAAGGAGGTCCCAAGGACGTGCAAAGGCCAAATATAAAATACCGAAAAAGTTTACTGGATTTAATGGAAAATATTAAAAAACGCGAAAACTATCAGTATTTTGTCAATTTCTTGCCAACGATTTATCATCTATCGGGCTATAAAAAACGCCAAACGATAGCTAATAATGTTTAAAACAATGTTGGGGGAATAATTTTTTTTAAAATCTATTTTCGACCGACTCCTGTAATTTTAGAAGATATTTTTTAAAGCAATTGTTTTGTTAAGTTTCAAAATTTCTTTTAATTGCATCTAGAATGAGAGTTAATGCGGTGTTCCCTCTTTGTGAAAGCTTATGTTAGAGTCTTGCAGAGTGCGCATTATATTGACACATTCTTGGTGTGATGTAGCGTGAGTTGGTATGGCGTCATATTGTGTTTACTTTCACAATTAATTCTTTGAATCGACTTTTTGTGTAATCTAGAATGTTTCCCTTGAATAAAAAATCGAAACTGCGTTAATATACACATTCGAGTTCTTATTACTTGTTTTAATTGGTATTTGACACGTGCGAAAATGTGTGTTTGAGTTTGAGAGGAGGTCACATGACGGAAGTAAGACATAGACTAGAATGCTTCTTAAGACTGAAGGTAGGCACTAGAGAAGTGTTCGAGTTGTGTCGCTGTCAATTTTAACCTTGTAAGTTGCTGCATTAAATTTATTTTGTGATTACTGAGGATTCCAATTTTATTATTGTGAGTAAGATATTGTTGTTAAATAACGCACACAAGAAAACGGATAAAACCAACCACATTACAGTATTAGGAGTCTCAGGTATTATTTTTAGTCCTTGCTAACATATTAATAATAATTAATGATATTTACTTCATTTTACTTTTAGACTTTTATAGAAAAAATAATATAAAAATATATATCCGAATGGCTTGCTGGTTGGTGTAATGGTACTGGAGTACTTGTAATAGTATTAGTATTGATCCTTGGTCAACATCTGATGCTATGTAAAATAGTTTCGAGGCACTTCTGACTCTATGTAAATGTCTATCTTACTGTGGGTGGAATAGTAATACGTAAAACAGCAGTAGTAAAATGTAAAGATATTGCAACTCTATACGTGGAAATGAGTATATTTGGCGGGTTCACAATAATTTTCTAGTTGAGCAAACTTCTAAACCCTATCCCTAAGTACAACCTCATAATTATAAATTATAGATCATTCAAAGTAATTCAAAAAACGATTTTTGAAATGAAGAAAGAAAAAAAAACTGAAACTCGAAGACCTTACCTGGTATCAATAGTACAAAAATCATACACCGTGAGACCAAAGACGCTTAATGCAAATTAGACTTTAAAAATCAAATTATATCAGAAGCTTTAATTAAAGTTTTGGTTTTAATTACCTGCTATTGGTAGTTGAGTACCAATAGACAATTCCTAAAGTAAAAGCTTTACTGTATAAAAAGCATTAAAAATGCACTTTCAAATAAATTCTATCACCTTTGGAAAAAAAAGAAGAATTTAAAAAAAGAAGAAAAAAAAAAGTGAGAAGTAGTAATACATGAAAATCCATCAAAGCAACTGTTAAAGCCACTCACAGTAACAACACAGACATAACATGCAGATCAAATAAAAGCCAGCCGCTATCACATCCATCTAAATAGTGAACACCACATAACCAACAAATCGACAAGTAGCTCAACCCAGTATAAATTTTAAGTTTATCGGCAAGTGACCAGCCAAATATCTCAGTATATATATATATATATATATATATATAACGCTAAACATTTTGATTATTTAAAAAAAAATCTCCGTATAACCACTCCGTTTTTAAAGTGGGTTTTATTTTTAAGTACCTGCTATCCCCCACCCCTCCCTTGACACTAAAAACATATAATTGCCCAAATGAAATACTAATTTTTATTATGAAAAACGTTGCTTGTCTACCACCTACAACAAGTCATCACCCCCCTCCCACCCCCTTGCTCATTTAGCTATGCTCCTTAAATCATATGTCAGTATTTGAATGAACGAACATTTTAAATTAGTTTCGTCAGGGGCGGATTAAGACTGCACGGGGCCCCTGGCTTCAATCAAACGGGGGCCCTATCCAGCCAGCGTCCCTTAAAAGATGATTGCTAACAGCTAATATAAGACTGTAACTAAATATTAATAATGAAAAAAGAAACGAACACGAAGAAATAACTGTTTAAAATGTTCGCCGGTGTGTTAAAAATTGAGTGTGAAAAGAAAAACTTTTACATTCCACCGCTGGAAATCGAACCCGACACCATTTGCATCACAAGCCTATGCCCTTTCCACACGACCAGCGGAGCTTGTCTAAATTGAGAAATTTTAAAAATATAAACTATATTTTATACTATATTCTCTAAGTGAGACAAGTTTTATAGATTATTAAGACTGTCAGGTCTGAATCGCGCAGTGTTAAGAAGTCGTAAGAAATTTTCCGAATCGTGTTTTTTTTTAGCCAAACTTTTTAAAATGGGAATTTAGGAATTTATTAGGATTTTGCCTAACATATGGGAATTTTTGAGATTGACAATTTAAAAGAAAATAATTACATTCTTGGATGAAAATAAAATAAAATAATTTGAAACATGCTCATTTTCAAATAAGAAATACTTTTTTTGTGTTGGTGCGAGGCTCTTTGACGTCATATTTGTT
>MUZC01002350.1:496816-536412 GCA_002072015.1 Radix auricularia | reverse complement strand
CAATCACAGACAAATTTAAATTACAAGAGTATCCAAATAACTTTTTTAAACTTCATGATGTTAAAATTTAAAAGTATAATCTATATTTTGGCTTTGTAGCCAAGTTGTTAAAAAAAAAAAACGTACAGATTAAATAAAAATTGAAAGTACCCTATTAAAAATTGCCTTAAAAATGCAAAAATATTTATTATTTTTTAATTTGGAAGTCAAAAGTCATTGAAATGAATGCGAAATCATTTAATTAAAGTTGCCACTTTTCAGATTTTTCCCCAAATTTTTAATGCATTTCGGAATTTTTAGCCCAATTTGGGAATTTTTTTACCCCTGGCTGGGAAAATCTGGCACTCAAGACTTCGCAACTCTGGAATCGCAATCAGTTTAATAGATAATGTTTATAAATGTATTTAATGTATTATATTTTCAAGGGTTCGTGCAAACATTTGTACACTTTTATTATAAAATATAAAAAGTTTGGGGGCCCTAAATCGTCGGGGGCCCGTGGCTTTAGCCTGCTCAGCCCCCCCCCCTTTAATCCGCCATAGAGTTTCGTTTCGATAAAGGATGGTTAAACAAAGCGATAGACCATGAAACAATGAATAATGCATGGCATTAATTGCTTTCCTACCCGAAAACCGATACCACCTTTTCGTACTTTCCGTGTTTCCTATACTAGTCTACTCGTTTAAATACACAGCTTCACCACCTGTTCCATAGGGTCAAATAAAAATAAAAATATGACTGGAAGAGAGTCCTGTCAGAAAATCACCGGTTAAATTTATTTTACTCACTAAAAATATAAAGTTTGACAAATTAATTATTAATTTCATGAATTAATCGTTAATTTCGATTAAAGCCAAAATCTCAAGCCAGGTAACAAAAATAGGTAATTGACATTTTTTTGTTTTATTGAGTTATTTCCTTTTTCTCATAGAACGAGAAAAATAATGCATATATTTTGAACTTTTTTAAAACTGCTATGGACTGTTGTACGATGTTCCACAGTGATACAGATCCTGTGATCTGGGTTGTTAGATTGTTTATTAATTATTTTTTTCAATAAATTAAGGAAAGAAATATAAATATTTTCTTAAGTTTTAATCGAATTTTTATAGATAAAAATATCTTAATCAATGTTCAATCGATAATTTTTTTCCTGTATATATAAATACACAAACCAAACACTATCAAATATAGAAACAATGTTTGTTAGTTGTTTTTTGTTTTGTTTTTTGTTTCTTTGTGTGTGTGTTTTTTTTTAATTGTTTTTTAAAAATAACTTCTATTTATTTAGAGTTGTACTATTGGAAAACAATTCAACGGAGAGAGCAGCTGAATCAATAGTATGTCCCCCCTAACCTCTATAATAAACCTCTAAATCCCGGAGAGCTGCACCTCAAGTAAAGAAAACCATCAAGAAGGGAAAAAATATTTCTACCAAAGAAGAGATTAGCAGGGCCATTAAACAGAAATGGAAAGGCTGATGGCATCTTAGCCGAGGCACCGAAGACGGACATGGAAATTAGTGTGGAAAAGCTACACCCTCTGTTCATCAAAATATGGGAAGAAGAGCAAGTTCATTCTGAGTGGAAAGAGGGATACCTTATCGAGATCCCAAAGAAGGGTGATTTAGGCTCCTGCTCCAACTACAGAGGGATTACCCTGCTGTCCATACCAGGAAAGGTTTTCAACTGCGTACTACTTAACAGAATGAGAAATACTGTAGACCCTTTGCTGCGAGACCAACAAGCTGGCTTTCACACTAACAGATCCTGCACCGACCAGATAGCAACACTGCGCATCACTCTGGAACAGTCAATATAGTGGAACTCACCTCTCTATGTCAACTTTGTTGACTATGAAAAGACCTTCAACAATGTGGACATGCTATCCCTGTGGAGATTACTAAGACACTATGGGGTTCCACAGAAGATTACAAATATAATCATGAACACGTATGGAGGGATGAACTGCCGAGTTGTCCATGGTCAGCAGGTTGACAGATGCTTTCCAGGCGAAGACTGGTGTGAGACAACGATGATTGCTGTTACCCTTTCTGCTATTGTTAGCCTATGACTGGGTGATGAAAACATCTACACAGCAAAAAAGGAATGGCATCCAATGGACCGTGTGAGACTTTGCTGATGATCTTGCCCTTCTTTCGCATCCCCAACAACCGATGCAGGAGAAAACAAACATTGTTGCAGCAACGTCTGCTTGCATTAGCCTAAAAAAACATAATGAATGATAATGGGAACAGTTAAGACCTCAAAGTTAATGCCACTATTAAATCACACATCATGCTTGAAGAAGAAGCACTCGAGGAGGAGGACAGTTTTGTTTACCTCGGCTGCGTGTGAGGTGGAACGGATGCTGATGTCAAAATAAGGATTGGGAAAGCAAAAGCAGCTTTCCAACAACTCAAGAACGTTAGCAGCAAATTAAAATTAAGAATATTCAATGCCAGAGTAAAGTCCGTGCTGCAATATGGATTCGAGACGTGGAGAACGACGGCCGCAAACCTCACAAGAATCCAGTCCTTTATCAACAACTGTCTAGAAAGGATTCTCAGAATTCACTAGTCGGACAAAATCAGCAACCGGGAATTGTGGCATCGGACAAAGCAGAAACCAATTGAGGAAAAGATTCTCCGGAAGCGTTGAAGGGGGGTTGATCATACACTAAGAAAACCTGCCTCAAATACAACAAGGTGAGCCCGGAAAATGAACCCCAAGGGAAAGCGAAAAAGATGCCGACCAAGAAACAGTTGGCACCGAGAATATGAGGCAGAGATCAAGAGATTTGGCCACGACTGGAAGATCATGAAGAGGCTGGCCCAGGATAGGGATGCCTGGAGGTCTCTGCTAGGTGGCCTATGCCTTTGGAGGAATCGCAGACGTAAACGATGTTCGCAGGATCCCCTTGGTGGACTGGAAGGCTCAACAACAACGAAATTTGATTAAAATTTAAGAAAATATTTCTTTTTTTCCAACTTTACTTATAATTTAAACTTGTTTCCTCGCATTATTTTTATTTAGACGAGCATACGTAAACAAAAAGGTTTCATTCCTAATATCTTGCATGGCACAACCAATTTGAGAGAAATGGAATTACCGCGACTTAACCGATTGCGCGAAATAAAGTATGGCTACTTACCGGGTTTTAAAAATAGAATTAATCGAAATTATGGATTAAACGATTATTTTTTTCACGATTGATCGGGCAAAATTTAAAACAGTACCTGCCCTACTTTAATTCCTTTCCGTGCTATTTCTGCCCCCCCCCCCCTTTTCCTTTTTTGATCATGTGTGACACTAACAGAACCTGGATGTGGAGGTTTAGTGATTGTGTGTGTGTGTTTGAGTGTATGTGTTGGGGGTGATTGGGTGGGGGTGTATCAGTGTGTGTGGATGTGTGGGGTGGGGGTGTTTGGGGAGTCTCTGAACTCCTGATTAACGGCTCCCATATGGCAGAGGGCGTCACCTTTGATCGGGCCATTCTTTTAATTTCCCAATACCGACTGAAGAAACCGTTTTAATACCACGGACAGCGCGGGGCCGGCTGAGTTTTAATTCCACGGCGCTGTCCTCACACTGTCATTTTGCCTAATGGTGCACCTGATGTCGCTCGGAAATAACCAACGTCTGGGGGGGGGGCGAGGGGATGGGAGGGCGGCGAAGGTAAGGGAAGAACAAAGAAGGGGACGTAATGTCAGCCAGGAGACTACTTTAAGACACTGCTGTAGTTTTCCCGCAGTGTGGTGAAACGGTCATAGAATTCAGCCGTAGACCATTCCAAAGTGATCACGTGGTGTCATATCAGTTCTTTTTTTCTTCCGTACCAATAACGCGAATGTGTCCTGGTTGTCACCAGAGCATCGAGTCACAAAACCAGGTTGTCACCAGAGCATCGAGTCACAATACCAGGTTGTCACCAGAGCATCGAGTCACAAAACCAGGTTGTAACCAGAGCATCGAGTCACAAAACCAGGTTGTAACCAGATCATCGAGTCACAAAACCAGGTTGTCATCAGAGCATCGAGTAACAAAACCAGGTTGTAACCAGATCATCGAGTCACAAAACCAGGTTGTCATCAGAGCATCGAGTCACAAAAACCAGGTTGTAACCAGATCATCGAGTCACAAAACCACGTTGTAACCAGATCACCGAGTCACAAAACCAGGTTGTCAACAGAGCATCGAGTCACAAAAACCAGGTTGTAAGCAGAGCATCGAGTCACAAAACCAGGTTGTAAGCAGATCATCGAGTCACAAAACCAGGTTATCAACAGAGCATTGAGTCACAAAACCAGGTTGTCACCAGAGCATCGAGTCACAAAACCAGGTTGTCACCAGAGCATCTAGTCACAAAACCAGGTTGTCACCAGAGCATCTAGTCACAAAACCAGGTTGTCCACAAAACCAGGTTGTCACCAGAGCATCTAGTCACAAAACCAGGTTGTCACCAGAGCATCTAGTCACAAAACCAGGTTGTCACCAGATCATCTAGTCACAAAACCAGGTTGTCACCAGAGCATCTAGTCACAAAACCAGGTTGTCACCAGAGCATCTAGTCACAAAACCAGGTTGTCACCAGAGCATCGAGTAACAAAACCAGGTTGTAAGCAGATCATCAAGTAACAAAACCAGGTTGTAAGCAGATCATCGAGTAACAAAACCAGGTTGTCACCAGAGCATTGAGTAACAAAACCAGGTTGTCATCAGAGCATCGAGTAACAAAACCAGGTTGTCATCAGATCATCGAGTAACAAAACCAGGTTGTCACCAGAGCATCGAGTAACAAAACCAGGTTGTAAGCAGATCATCGAGTAACAAAACCAGGTTGTCATCAGAGCATTGAGTAACAAAACCAGGTTGTCATCAGAGCATCGAGTAACAAAACCAGGTTGTCACCAGAGCATCGAGTAACAAAACCAGGTTGTAAGCAGATCATCGAGTAACAAAACCAGGTTGTCACCAGAGCATTGAGAAACAAAACCAGGTTGTCATCAGAGCATCGAGTAACAAAACCAGGTTGTAAGCAGATCATCGAGTAACAAAACCAGGTTGTCATCAGAGCATCGAGTAACAAAACCAGGTTGTCACCAGAGCATCGAGTAACAAAACCAGGTTGTAAGCAGATCATCGATTAACAAAACCAGGTTGTCACCAGAGCATTGAGTAACAAAACCAGGTTGTCATCAGAGCATCGAGTAACAAAACCAGGTTGTAAGCAGATCATCGAGTAACAAAACCAGGTTGTCACCAGAGCATTGAGTAACAAAACCAGGTTGTCACCAGAGCATCGAGTAACAAAATCAGGTTGTAAGCAGATCATCGAGTAACAAAACCAGGTTGTAAGCAGATCATCGAGTAACAAAACCAGGTTGTAAGCAGATCATCGAGTAACAAAAGCAGGTTGTAACCAGATCATCGAGTCACAAAACCAGGTTGTAAGCAGATCATCGAGTAACAAAACCAGGTTGTAACCAGATCATCGAGTAACAAAACCAGGTTGTAACCAGATCATCGAGTCACAAAACCAGGTTGTAACCAGATCGTCGAGTCACAAAACCAGGTTGTCACCAGAGCATTGAGTCACAAAACCTGGTTGTCACCAGATCATCGAGTCACAAAATTAGGTTGTCGCCAGAGAACTGTGTCACGCTCACCTATACGTGATAAGAGCACAATGTCACATGATGAGGTTGCAAGATGACCACTGGGTGACATAAATTTCATCCCATTGCATCATTTTGTTCGTTTCCTGATAAGATTCCCATTAGAGGACTGACACCACGGACAGCTCTCCTAGTGGACGCAGCAAGTTAGCGACACTTGGGCGTGTGGCCAGAGAACGGCTGGCCCTTGAAATGGCGCGGTGTGACCTGACCGCTGTAACATTACACCCCAGCGTGTTCCTGTCCAGATGCCGATCAGGCTGATGTGACATTTTGGCTCCCGCCAGCAACACCAGCGAGAAAAAACAACAAAAAATAAAACAGCAGCTATATGTCAGATACGGTGACCCGTCAAAACGGCCCCTGACAAAACGGCCCCGGTCAAAACAGCCCCTGACAAAACGGCCCCGGACAAAACGGCCCCTGACAAAACGGCCCCGGTCAAAACGGCCCTCGACCAAAACGGCCCCTGACAAAACGGCCCCGGTCAAAACGACCCCGACCAAAACGGCTATGTGGGAGGATAATCAACATAAATTATAAATAAATATGGATGTCTGCTGGTTTTCAGTAAGTAGTGGTGAATAACTCAGTTTCCCTTCAAATAAGGCTAATGACCAGGAAATTCATAGATGCTTCAAAGATTTGTGATGAAAATGTAAACGGTCAGCAACGTTTCTTTTTAGCTGCGCGGCCACCGCAAATATATGACCTACGCCGCGCCCGCTACGCCGCGCCCGCTACGCCAATTAGTTAAAATATTGCACAAAAATGGTTACTGTACAACTTTGCACCCAAGTATTTTTACTCTGCACAGAGACCAACAAGCCTGAGAAGGAACAATGGCGATGAGGTATGTGTGACTCTAAAACATCAATAAATTGATGGAGGTTTTTTTTTTCAAGTGACATCATCAATGGCTTTTGTGTGAAGCTCTGACACAAGGCCCGGTATATGATACTCTAACATGCACTCTACAGTTACCCACAGTGCTCTATGCCATAATTGATGAGATGTCAAAAATTATAAATAATGAGATGTCATTAATTACACATAATGTATTGCACTGTTTGATATAATGGATTTTTTTCGACTGGATTGGGTGGGAAATATGCTTTTAGGGTAATGGGTAATTTCTAAATAAGAAAATATGTAAGTTTCCTTTAAAAGACCATACCATTTTTATACCATACCTGCTTGTAGGTCGGCAATGGATGTTTTTCATGTGGTTGGTGGTCGGTGGAAAATCGATGATTATTCTTAGAAACACCTGCCTAGGACAGAGGTTGACTTTAGTGAGTGGGCAGATGGCTCATTAGGTCGATTTTGACAGGATAAATACTGAGATTCGTGGATAATTTATATGGCGTGCCTTGGATTTAAGTAATGAAAAATAGGGCGAATCGTCCACCCCTACCTCTCACCAAGCTTCATACCTGAGTCAGACAGCAAGACAGCGTCCAGACAACAGGGGAACGGTCCGCGATGTCTTTCAAACAATCCTCCAGAAACAAGTGTTCGCAAGCTGTGGGCATGAGCCGTATTTACCGGGAATTAAAACCTTTGGGCTACCATCAACCTGATAAAGTCGTCTTACCAAAGCCGTTTCCTATGGCGTTACCGCTAGTGCATCTACATCTCATTGGAGCCAAATATTGATTAGCTATACCAAAAAGGAGGGGGGGGAGGTTGTCATTCCTTACTCCACAGAAATGAACTACTTTCCTGTGCAGAACATTTCTATGCTGATTTTATAAATACATTGTTTTATATCTTAATTTATTTCATGTTTTAACTCTCTTAAACCTATCATTAGTTATTCATGGATCACGTTTGGCAACCCCCCCCCCCAACCAAAAAGGCGTTGTCTTGGCCTCTTTTCACAACTAGCACCGCTACACTGACATATATTTCCTACAACAGTGCTTCTCAAACTTTTGAGTATGGCAGACCTGCAATAATTTGCTCCATTGCCTCAGCGACAGATGCTCTATTTTATCTGTACCGACGTGGTAGAGGAATGTAATGTGTTTTAGTTTATCTGATTTATTTTATGTACTCATAACCATAAAAATTACGTATTCTATGGTGTTAGTATTAATGGTTGCAAATGAAGGATTATAACTATATTATTCTATCCTTTTTTGATAACTTCTGCGGACCGGCGTTGGATAGCCCACGGACCGGCGGCGGATGGCCCACGGACCGGCACCGGTCCGTGGACCACCCCTTTTTGAAGCACTGACCTACAATACTACACTAATATATATTACCAGATGCAGCACATTTAAGCGCAGACGACGCATGTAATTTTTCTTTTAAACACCTTGTGTGGCGTATGTAGGGGTGATACGCTTCAGACAAGACTTCCTTCCTTTACACCAGGGGTCGGGAAACATTTTCTCTGACAAAGCCATAAACGCCAATAATTCTGTCAGAGGCAAACATTAAGTTTAAAACTATAAAAAAAAATCATGTAAACGTGTGCATTTTGTGTAATTTCAATACTGAAAGTGCAACATTTCTGTCTTTGAATTCTTTTAATAACATTGTTAACTTTTTGTATTCAATTAATATGTAGATCAAAGGAGTCTGAATAAAGTGTTTTTTGGTTGTTGTTGTTTCTTTGTTTTTTTTTGTTGCTGTTGTTTTTTTGTTTTTTTTGTTTTTTTGTTGTTTTTTTTTTTGGGGGGGGGGTAAATTAATAATCCAAATCAATAGAGCCACATCTGGCTCGCGAGCCACGGTTTCCCGACCCCTGCTTTACACAGTCCTGCGCCATTCTTCCCTAACCTTCCAGGGCGGCTGAAATCAATGAAGCAAGATAACCACAGCAACTCCTCTGTGTTGGAAGTCCAATTGTAATTCATATTTCATACCCTACAACAGCCTTCAAAGTAAAAAGCCATAAAGTTTGTTCGGTTTCTACAACAGCCTCTAAGCAACCATCCCCCCCCCACCAAACACACAAACACACACGTCGCCACGTATGACCGCAACTAGGCACATAGTCAGTAGGGGGTTTACCATAAAACATAGGTGTCTCAATTATTGATGACGTTGACAGCAGGCTAATTGTCTCGTTTCGTGGCACTAATGGAATGAGGTGGGGGCGAGTGGGTGTGGTGTGTGGAGGTAGGGGGCGTAAAGCGATAGCATCATGTGTGTGTGGTGTGTGGGTAGGGGCCCGTAAAGCGATATCATCATGTGCTTGTGGTGTGGGGGTGGGGGCCCATAAAAGTGATAGCATCATGTGTGCGTGGTGTGGGGCCCATAAAGCGATAGCATCATATGTGTGTGGTGTGGGGGTGGGGGGGCCATAGAGCGATATCATCATGCAAGCATTCAATCGATGAGCACCGCACCGGCTATAACAGCGACAAGATCAAAATCCTCCGTCAGAGGACCTTATACTTACATCAGCGAGAGAATGGGGACCTCTGGATGTTAACATTGAAAACTAAATATATATGTAATTTTTTATTTTATTTTTTTAAAGGAAAGGGGGGATTTCCATACTTTTGAATTTTGCTTTTGAACGCTTTATTATCCATCCATCCCTACAACCCATGCAGCAACCAAACCTGCCAACCAAACCTGCCAACCAAACCTGCCAACCAAACCTAACCTACGCATTTGTTCTCCAAGATGATGGAGATCTTTCTCTACATCATCAATCAATCTGAGACTAAAACTGCCCTGGAATGTTCGTGGTGCACCCTCTTCGCTCATTGGTCCATTCATTCGAAAGTCTCTTTCCCAGCGAAGCTTGTCATTTTTATATCCCTTATATTAACTTCACCGTCTTGTATCTCTAACTGTCACATCTCAACAGGAACAAAAGTTAGGTTATTTGCTGATTATTTTATAATCTATAGAACAATTGAATCAGAACAAGATAGCAAAATTTTACAAAAAAAGACGTAGATGAATTAATAAAATGGGAAACTAACTGGAGTATGTCCTTCCACCCAGAAAAATGTCAACTGCTAAGAGTAACAAAGAAAAAGAAACAAATAAATTCAAAATATTTCATTCACAGAAAAGAACTAACCCAAACAAAAGATGCAAAATACTTAGGGGTCATAATAAATGAGAAACTATCATGGAATCCCCATGTCAATTTTAAAGAATTAAAAACCCTGTGTGTTACAAAATTGTCTGTATAGAAGGAGCTTCTGTAACAGATAAGATAAGAAGATAAGATAAGATCAGATAAGATAGTCCCGCGTAAAAAAAAAATGTAACTAATGGTCCACTTCTCGTTATCCTACCGAGCTGAATGAAATGTTTGCACATAGACTTTAGTCACATAATGCATTCTATCAAAACATCAGATCGATCGAATGTACTGTAATTAAATTAATGAAATTTTTAGTTAATCACTATGTAGCATGTAAATGTTTGTGCCAGTCTATCGCGCGGTGCGTATTATATTGAAGATAATCCAAAAAAAACACTTGTTTTTACGGGTGGTTTGATTGTTCCTTCTTCTATGGTGGGATCCATGTATAGATTATACATTACATGGTTGTTTGTATTCTCCATCTACATCCATCCTTAGTTGGTTACTATTTAACTTTTAATTGTCCATGTATTTATTATTAGGGTCCAAGTAACAACAATGTTACAACTGGTCTGACTACAGTTTCATAAAAAGTTTTTTTAATGCTTCTTTTGTAATGTTTTTAAAGTTAGAGTAGCTTTATTAAGGTATACATTAAAATTCAAAATGATTGTTTACATGGAACCTTGACGCTTTAGTTCCTTGTCTATTCAACATGGGCCAATGTATTTTCGGGGGTATGCTAAAAGACGTTATAACTATTAGGATAATCATGACAACGATACTCACATACTTACCGTAATCGTTAGACTCGACAGGGGGGCCAGTGAGAGGGGTAGGAAAATATACATTATGACATGACTTCATGGTAATATTTTGTACAACCGCCTCTTCCAAATCTGATTCTCAACCCATCCCAGCTTTTCATAAGCACTACACCAGAACTCCCCAAGTGCAACATTATTTTTTATGTTAAAATAATGATTAGTATGTATATACATATATTTATATACACACATAAATTGCTATGTATGTCCTTTCGCAACGCTTCTAATTTTAGAAAGTAGCGCAACGCCTAAAAAGGCTGGAAAATTTTTAGATATACATTTTATAACCTCTTTTCAGACCATGACGGCCTATGAGGCGTTCGCAAGTTTCATTGACCACTAAAGAGCAGCGGATCGTGTGGTTAGCACAATGCCCCGGGGCTTTGCCAGTACCGCGGCTTGAACCCATGACTCGGGTTTTTGCCTTGATTCGACAGTCCAGTGCGCTACCACTTAGACCACTGCGTCCCTGGAAAAAATTACTGCACCAAAAAAAAACTCATTTCAAACTTCCGCATAAAATGCTTCCATATGGAAATGAGATTTAATTTTTCTCTCTTTGTCTCTAAATTTCTGATTTTTAATTAATTGATTTCAGCGCATATATATTTATTTTGAAAACTTCCGTCATTTTTGACGAGTAATACACTAGTATATATAAAATCCCAAAACGTGACGGTGTTGCTGCAAAAAAAAATATTTTTTTTTTTTAAAGTTGACAAATTTAAATGAATAGAAAATGTTGCCCGTCACTGCCAGTTTAGATTACAGCAGACAAGCCATCAAAATAAAAGTTTTGATTTATTCTATATTCAACTGAAAGTTCATAATGATTTAAAGTAGAAAGTTTGTTAATTTTTGTTTTTACGTAGCTGTTCTGATACTCCAATGTATATCTGCTTTGACTTGGGAATAATTTTCTGGTCATATACAATCGAGCATACGAGGTTTACAAAACACGAATCCTGGATATAATACGAAATGTACTTCGTTAAGAGCTTGAGAGTATGGTTTCTCTTAAGAAAAAAAAAACGATTCCATTACCTGAAAACAAACCTCCAAAGAAAGTAAATGAACTATCTGAATGGAACAAAAAGAAGCAATCACTTCAACAACAAACCTCAAAAAAATACATTTAGATTTTATCTCCTTCAGCTGTGTAAGCCGTAAGTGAACATTTCCAACGACAACAATTCCACCCACTTTGTATGATAAAATTTAAACTCATCATTCACAACAAAAACATTTATTCGCATTTTTCCTCCACTCCGTGTTTAATTTACTCAGCGTCGGTCTCTAATCATCTCTAAAGATTGAGAAGATTAACATTTTTTTTAAAAGGGAAGATGAACTTTAACATGTCAGAGACAGCAATTTAAAAAGAAAAAATAATTATTATTATTATCATAGGCTGTATATCAAGCGATGATTTTTTATTATTTTTTTTTTAGAGGTTTAGACGTTTGGGGAGTAAGTGAAATGGAGGGGGATGTAGAGGTGTAAGGAGGGCAATGAAATGATTGGTGAATGTATTTCTGAAAAAGCGAAATGACAATGAGTCTAAGACGAGGCGTGTCCTACTCTAGTTACTAGTACCATTATCCCGTAACATCATCCGTCGCCAACAGGACAGTGTCCAGAAAGTTACAACTAAATCCATCACAATTATTACAGTTAAACTGAACAAAATCTGAGTTGCCGTTGACTTTGTTTTTTAAAACCTTTTTTAGCACAATCATGGCGTTAAAACACAAATGGATAAGCACGAAAGAAACCTATTAGCTAAGCCAGGAGGGAAAAGACAAACTAATTTCTGAATCGACCAAGAGCTGAAAACTAAAGTCCTACTGTTGTGTGCAAAATAAAATTCCCATTTTATTGAGCTAGAAAAATTGCAATTGCTTTGAACTCGAAAAGTGAAGCTACAAGGCCTTTAAATCTATTTGTTAAACTCAATAAACAAAACCTAGTACATATATCACATATAGCTAAATCCCTTACAGTAAATGAAAGAATCACACTCTTTATTCACTAGGTATCGAGTAACCAAAAATCCCCGTTATGAAGACCGTAAGCCGTAAGTCTTATTAAACAGAGGAGGAAATCTGCTGTGAAAATTGCTTGTCGAAACAGTAATAATGAAACTTGTACAGAAAGAAAACTCTTACAGGGCTTTGATAAATGTTAAAGTCTAATCCTAAATAATAAAAGGCTATTTTCTATCCGGTCATCGATAGAGATTGGTCCTTCAAACTCCTACAGACTCCTACAGCCAATCAGAAAAATTAAATATCAACTACTTACTGAACAAGTTATTTTTTGTGCATTTTTTTTCCCCAAGACTTTATTTTGAGCGGTACGCGTTTGGGATTTATAGTCAACAACTTAGCTTTTGCGGGCTACTTATTACAACTATGATGAATAGTATTTTTGACGTGATACACATTTATGGCTAGTCGAGACGGCTGTTGGAGGGGACGGCGGAACGTCCTTGGCGGGCTTTGTTGATCGTTAATGGTAACGCCAACGCTGCAACTACTACTGATGACGTTGAATAACTGGCTTTTGTATTAGATTTTTTTTTAAAATAATTTATTAAAATGTAAAAACAAATTATTCTTTAAAAAAATAAGTAAGGTCATTTTTGAGATTGTTTTTTCGTTTACTTTTACCCCTTGGGTTCATACATCCATCCATAAGTTTGACGAATAAACGAATAATAACCGCTCCATGTTGATGGAAACTTGTCATGTTCTGAAAAGGTTATCAGTAGAAGGAAACTAGGAAAAGAAGTTGAAGTGACCCAGTGTGCTCATTCAGTCCTCCCCCGCCCCCCCCCACACACACACAAAGAAGAAAAGAAAAAAAAAGGGGGGGGGAGTGCGTTTCGTTCAGATAAACAACAACAAAAACAATATAAGGTCCCGAGTTGCTATAATTTAAAGAAACACATGCACATAAACACACGCTTCTGGGAAACTCATCACAGCGATGGGGCGTCAGACGTTTGGTGGGATACCTTACTTTTTTTTCCCCCCTTACCGGAGCCCAACAGTTAACGGCCATTTAATGAAGCGGGAGTCGCGGCGGGGCCGACAGACAGCTCGCTGGCGGAACAATGGCCGTGACCACGGGGGGAGGGCAATTTTCACCACCATTCGCGTCCCGACTTTTCTTCTCATCAGCCACCCCAAGCAGAACGGGAAGATAAAGATACGGAGGATTAGAGCCACGGTTCTAGACATCGTTAGGCACAGCCAGATTTCCAAAAGACGGAACATTTAAGTTGAAGAAAGAAAAAATTGAAACAAAAGTTGTTCTTTTTTTAAGATGGCGCCGAAGCAGTGAACTGTGGTGTTTCACGTGCATAGGTTTACTCAAAAACGAAATAAATTACTAAATTTCTTTAGTTCTGATCAATTTTAAATGTATTTTGAAAGTCCCGGAATCTAACAAGCAGCTGTCTCTGGACATATGATATTTACCTAATGTTAAACAATTTGTAAATATGTGGGACATTATGAAATAGCAATAATTTGGTAGTCATTTGTCATTTATGAAAAAAAAGATCACGTGTTATACCAAAGGTCCATCTTTATGTGTTTAATTTTGTTGGTAAGAAAAGAGAAAATATTAACAAAAACATCTGTTATTCATTACTAGAATCTCCAGTCATCGAAATCTGTGATCCTGATTGCCAAAGGAAAATCCTGGATAAAATAAAATCTACCTTAAGATAAAACCTTAAAGTTTCCGTCGTCACCTTAAATCTTGACACGCGGGATGGCAGAATGGTTTGAACGCACCCCGTCCCAATTCTATTATTATTCTAATGCCCACGTCTACATGTCAGTTTAACATCTCATCGCCTTCACGCCTGTCGCGGTCAAAACTGACGTGCCCTGGTCCATCGGCAAAGCATCACTCAAAATCCCGCCTACCTACTCCACCACCACAACCACCACCACCTTATCCAAACGCTTCCAGATCATTTAGCAGAGCGGCACGCACGGATGGTTCCTCCCTCATGAAGCTCTTGTTGTTCTCCCCCTGGCGGCGCCCTCGCAGAACAAACCAATAGCACCCCTACTCCGTGCATGATTTCCTTTATCCCAACGACAGCAGCCCTGGTAGGGCTACGTGAAGTGAGCTGGCCCAGAACACCCCCCCCCCCCCCGCAATGGTTCCCGGCTTCAACGCCTCGCTGGAAACAGCCTATTATTTTCCAACAAACACACGGATACTTTTCTCAGAGTTTTAGGCAGTAGGATAAATATTATCTTAAACAAATAAAAGGTATAAAACCCCGCATCGAGCCCCACCCCGCTTCCACGTAACCCCAATTTTTTCTCCCCACACATGGTTGTTTTTGTTCAACACTAACCGACGTGTTCATTTCTCTGCTTAACACCACATCTCTAAGCAAACAAGCCAGCAGTCCTGTTGACATTTATAAGGCGCCCACTATTCACCTACCCCCACCCCCAGTAATATCAGTGTGAACTGCACTATTTAGACTAATACAAAGCCGTATTTTCTGAAAAAAATGAAGAAGCCGTGATTGACGTTGCGGACATTTACTGTTTTAGAATACTTTCTGCACTTACAGGTGACCAGCTTCTTTGTGGGAAGCTTTAGCAAAACTTAGCAAATACATGTTTGTTCTATATGTTCAAATTGCTAGAACTGTGTCGGCTATGACAAAATTTATCAAAATATGGACAAGCAAAATTATTAGCCTTTCAAAAAGCTCAAGCTATACAGAGCTGGTGTTAGCACCATTGCCATGTATGTGTGTGTGACCTCTTATCTGTTACGGACGCTCCTTCTATACAGAAGATTATTATGTCCTACGTTTATACTTACCTGGACACTACTGGCAACTACCGAAAGCAAGCTGCAACCTTTTGAAAACAAATTCATGTGAAAAATTCTCCAGATCTCTTATTTAGAACACAAGACTAAAAACCAATGAGTATGTCTGGTACTTAATAAACGCTATTGCATGTAGTCAAAAACATTACAGCAACAATTAAAAGATGTAAGCTGGCATGGTTCGGTTATGTGCTACGACATGATAGCCTATCAAAAATCATCCTTCAAGGCACAGTTGAAAGAGGTCGCCACCAGAAAAAATTTGGCTCGACAACATAAAAGATTTGGACAGGGCTGATGTTAACCGGCCGCCGCTTAAGATGGGTGTCCATGTGGATCCCCGACCCCAAACCCGCCACAACGGTCGCAAAGGTCACGGGACTGCTTATGATATATATGTTAAAACTATCAGATTATCTTTCTTTATAGCAGTAAGAGTAGTACGAGCATATATATGGCACGCGTGTCTCAGCAGCGTTCCCTAATCAGGACAAGCAGCTAAGCCAAACCCCCATTCATCACGTGTTGGCTTTTTGCTATAAATAATTGTATTTTCTGTATGCGATCCCAAAAAAGTATCGCCACCACTTCTATATACTTTAGGCCCCTCACTGGGGAGGCAAAACTTGACTTAGATATTAATTCAGGGACAAATTTCCAATTACCAACGTATAGAGTCTTTGATGAACCCATTCCCATAATTGTCCGTCTATCAATAAACATGTGTTTATATTGTAAATTAACGCTGTAAAAGGGATGGAATTATAGGATATAACTATATCATAAAATGTATTTATTAGTTAAGTTGAATAAGTTTAAAATAACTAAAAGAACAGTGCACCACTTGGTGATGATAAAACGAGTTCTTGATGTTTTGAATACGTATCTTTGACCTGAGTCATGTAACAAAATAATTACTAACCCCGCACTCCATTTATCTTTGTATCACAAATAAGTAATGAGTTTTTAAAGCCGTTTTTTGTATAGCGCTTTGGGAGCTCACAAATTTGTAAATCATACAAAGCTTTGTCTTCGATTAAAGAAACAAGGATTTTAAATGTTCCTATAAATAACATGCTTAAAATAGTTTGATCAATAAAATAGGGCTGCGGAAAATAACTATTTCTCGATTAATCTATAAAACTTTTAATAGATTAAAATAATTTTAATCGATAAAATAGCAATTAGAATTAACGAAAATGTGTTTAAAAATTTTCGATTTGTTAATAAATAATTAATTATTAATAATAATTATGAATATATATCTTAACTTAGATATACAGACGTTCCTTCTATTCAGAAGACAATTGCGTCCACAGACCATGACAGATGATCTGATGGCAAGTGATGCAGCGGTCACATGCCACGGCTATGAGGGTTCCACGCATTACCCAGCCACCCAACTATTGTCTAGTTAGGTACCCATTCAGAGCTGGGTGACTCGGGGACTCCTTAGGTTCCGGGAACAAATCCTCGCCCTCGCATGGATTCGAACTCGGGACCATCGGTACGCAAGTCGAGGGCGCTACCTCTCGACCACCGAGTATATATATATATATGTACAAACTTCTCCATTTACCAAAAAAGATTTTAAAAGTGTAAACGTTAAAATAAGTTGTTTTATAAAGAAAATGATATTAAAAATATTTTTCTTAATAATAACAAAAATTAAATCAGAATGTTGTAATTTTTTAAAATGTCTTTAAAACGGGGAAAAATAACGCAATAAAACAAAAAAAATTAATTGCCTGTCTTTGTTACTTCCCTTTAATTTTTTGTATATATTTTATTGCAACTTACATCTTTATTTTTTTTGCTTTAATACAAATTATCGATTTATTAATCAGTAATTTTTCTAAAGTTAACGATGAAATTTAATTTTATCGATAACAGCCCTTTTATCGACACAAGCGTCGAGACAACAATATTATAGAGAAGGGGGCAAAGGCCCAGACAACGCCAACCAACTGACCTTAGTGTCTTCTTCCGGGCTGTCCTCCCTGTCGGTGCTCAGTGGTCGCTTCTTGTCCATCTCTCCAAGGTTGGCGGGTCGGGATCCTCTCAGTAGTCAGAGGAGCCGCGTCAGAAGGGCGGTTGGGGGGGGGGGTGGTGTTAGGTTTCGTGGTGTAAATCTGGCTCGAGGACGGTATCAAGGGCAGATATGACTACATCTTTGAGGTAATATCTGTAAATCGTGACACTACTAGTCTCAGTTGCATTTCAAACTTTTCACCCCCACAAAACAAGTAGATCTACAGAGAAGTGGTCACGAGTTCAAGTCAAGGAAAAGAACTCGTCACCGTATGACGGCACGACGAGTCTCACCTGGTGAACGACCAATAAGACTCTCGTGAGCCATGATACCCATTCCTCAGCTGAATTCGATTGGAACTGAAGTGGGCCCACTGAAAATAAAAAAAATAAAAAGTTTGTTCAGGATGTTATTTTTTAAATATTGTTCTTATGAATATTTACATATTATTCTGAGAACGCTATATTTTTCATTACAATAAGCAGCTTGGTAGCCATTTTCCTTATCAATTGAAAATTGAATACTAAAGGTGAACTTTATAATTTCAACTAACAATAAAACTCTTTCACCCACCCCCACAGAAGAAATCTTTAAAAGTCACTTATTAAGAGAAACCATGAGAGATTTTACAAATTATTAAGGGCAACGGAACGCTCTAATCATTTCCCCGTTGTTGTTTTCGTGTCATATCCATGAAATAAAAGAGTCAATGTTACATTGGGCACCACATAAAGAGGTAAGTCGACGTCCGAAATGCTTGCTGAACAAATCACAGGTGGTACCTAGTCCAAAAAATGACCATAGGAAATATCCTCCAATTTTAGCCCAATTTCTAATTAGTTATCAACTTACACATATCACAAAGTTATTAACCAAAATTTAATGTGCTAAAAATTTAACGTTACTATGCAACTATGTAAGCGAAACACAACACAAAATGATGGAGTTTTATAAAAATGGTTTCTTCTCAGTCGAGTGGGCAACCTGTGAGAGCGTAGCGCTATTATGTATAATATACTAACTGGGAGAATCAAAAGTTCGAAGAACCAGACGCATCAGCACTGGCGGCATGCTACAAATGAAAGCAGATCACGTGACTGACAAACAAGACACGATCTGGGTAGGATTCATTCATAATTTAACACTGGATGTAGAATCATACGGTGAATAGTAAACAAACCAAATCCGATACTCCGATAAATTAAAGACATAATAAAGACATAATATGAGACTCTTAAGTCTGGTGCAAAGCCTTCATTGTTTCTTCCAGTTCCACACTCATTTTCTTTTTACGCCCCGAATCTACCCAAGTGTACATTATAATGATACGTTCGAAACCGATACCAATGTCAGTGTTTACTTTAATGCGTGTATTCTATTTCATTTGTAAAACGAGTGAATTTTTGCATGTGCGGCATAGACCCGCTAAGACGCATTCATTTTAAGTAACACAAAAACGACATCAATGGTAACCATAAAAGTTATAATTTTAATGGTAATCCCGTGAAAGGTTGCCACAATGGACATCCATTGTGTTACTAGAGAGTTGGAATCGTTGTCAGTAGGGCTGTTATCGATTAAATTAAATTTAATCGTTAACTTTTGAAAAATTACCGATTAATTAATCGATAATTTTGTTAAGCTAAAAATAAAGATGTATGACGTCATTAAACTGAAAATGTCAAGGGAAGTAATAAAAACAGGCAATAAGTATTTCCATTAAGTTATTTTTAAAACAGTTAGCACTGAAAAGAAGTTAAATAGCGTATTAAAGTTGAGCCACTTGAATGAAAATTTCAAATTAATTTTATAAATATAAAAGTCATACAGCTGTATAGAAATTGTTTGATGATTAGTAAAAACATAAAGATCACCTTTTTACCCCAAGTGGTTAGAAAGCTATGATTTTTTTCTAAGACCTCATAATCTCTTTTTTCACTATTTCGTTTTCCTTCATATTTTGTGCCCTTTTATTGCATTTTTTAAAATGCCCATAACCTAAATATTTAGTTTAATTAATTTTTAAAACACGTTAGGCGATATATTTAAAAATAAGTAGTTCAATATAATGTCAATGATTTTAAAGTTTGTTATTGTTAAATAGTTAAAAACTATGTTTTTTTAAAAAAAAATATCATTGTCCTTATAAAACAGGTTATTTTTACTCTTTCTGAACTCCCTTATCGGAGAAGTTTGACGTTAAAAAATATTATTAAAATAAGAACTATTATTAATTATTTTTAAATAAATTTTTAATTTAAAAAAAGCAACATTTTTTACTTTTTAATCACTATTTTATCGATTAAAATAATTTTAATCGATAAAATAATTTACCGATTAATCGAGAAATTAATCGGTAATTTCCGCAGCCCTAATATATATATATATATTGAAAATAACCAGAACAGAGAACAGAGTATTGAAAACATGCTTCAGGCACGAGTTTAGTCTAAATTTGAATGTGCTCAATCAAATTATATTTTATTTTACGACGTTTTAATTAACTTCCTGTCGTTCCTTTTTGTCTGTCTTTTTGCCTGTCAGCAAAATTTAAGATTTTCCAACGTCAAATTAAACCACTTCTGATGGTCCTAGAGATCTTAAAATTTTACCACAGATAGATCTTGGAGGACAATGCATTGCATCAAAACTTCAGATCGATCGAATGTGCCGTAATTAAATTAATGCATTTTTTTTAATTTTATCTCTATAAGCATGTGTCTCGTTGTTAAAGAGATTCAGGTGACTACATCTCGTGGTATTAAAACGTTGGGCGGGCGCTTATGACGTGCTTGGTTTAAAAATAAATAAATAGAGGTTTTAAAAAAAAAAAGTTTTTTTAAAAAAAAATCACGTTTTTATAAATGGACTAAAAAAGAAAGAAATAAATAGAGGCAAAAAAGATGTTTTAAGAACCACGGATTAGTGGAGTCAAAAAGGAATAAAATAAATTAAAACTAATAAGTTCAATTACCTTGATTTAATATGACTAAAAACGTGGGGCGTGTGCTTCAAAATCCATTTTAATTTAGAAATACAACACAAAAATAGGTGTATCGTATGAAAATTAAAGATTTATAATTGACAAGGCAAAAGGGAGATCTATAAGTGAGAGAATGGGTGAACTGTATATTTCAAAACCTCATAAGCACCCACCCCACGTTTTTAGTAATATTAATTCAAAGTACTTGAACTTATAAGTTTTAATTTATTTTCTTCTTTTTAGTCCACTTATAAAAACGTGGTTAACCTCTATTTATTTACTTTATTAAATATTAGCGCCTTCCTTGGGGAAAATATTGCAATGGCCTGTTGGATTAATACAAGACCATCGCCAGTTTGAAAACATAATACCAGGAATTATAGGCATTTGAGTGGCGTAGTTATCGTTGAAATGTTACAAACGCAAGTCTTCGGAACATGGTAATAATAAGAAATTGGCAATTAAAGAAAAATCTAACTAGAGTTCAGGTCAAATTATTTAAGTCGTGTGACTTGTAGTCCAATGACTTTCAATGATGTCAACTATGTGATTCTAACTTTTAAAATCCCGGCTAAATGATTTGAATGCTACAAACAACTTCTCCCTAATGTCTTTAATCCAAACAACGCAAACTGTTTCATCTCGCCCCTTCATCTACAAACACAAAAAGGCAGAAGGGTAGAACGCACGTGAACAAACTTCAAGGGTATCCCCCGTTTAAGTTGCTCCCTCGCAAAACTACTCAAGCTGAACTGGAACCATAGGGTAGTCATGACCTTGTACAACCCCAGAACCGCCAATCCTCCCGCTCGATTAGGCCGATACTCTCACAGCCTCGGGAGGAAAAGGGAAAGTAAGAATCCGGGATTGGTAAACAGCTGATTTTGGTTACAAAACAAAAGGAAATTCTAGTGTAATGGCAATTAATTTTTTCCCAACAGAGCGGAAAACGTCATCTTTAAAAAAAAAAAGTTTTCAAAAAATAAAAACAGACAAAAATAAAAACGGGATGTAAACCAACACCCTTTGAAGTGTCCTCGTAAATCAAAAGCATTTTTCGCCGTCCAAACAGCGATTCTTGAAAACAAAGCAAACAAGTTGGCCGGATTTCTAAATCAAAGCGATGAATGACATGTTAGACTTCTCGCAGCCAACTTATAAATCCTTACCCTGGAGCTTCAGCCTCAGAGTCGCAAGGACATTCTTGACGAAAGTAGAATCTCACGGAGTTTAAGTCTAAAGGTCCAAGTCGTAATGGTATTCCGGTTAAATATTGCATTGGCAATAATGAACTGGCCGAATGTCAGGCGGGGTCCTCCTTCGATGGTTAAAGATTTTTTTTAATGTTCATTAACCATTAACTAAATTAATATGTTTGCAAAGCAAGGCAGAAAAACATCAATCCTAGTTAAGAAATTAAAGTTAATTTAAGCAAAGTTATATAAATATAAATGTGAGTTGTTGTAACAAAGCAAAGATGCTCTTTTTAAAAAATTAAACTCATTAGTTAAAATTAGTAACAAAATATCTATAATTATGTTTATGTGAGTAAATATAATTATATATTAAATTTAAAAATATAATTATAAAATACATATTAAAAGTTGTGTTAATTCAAAGTTTTAAAATACAAATGTGTTTGAAAACTAATTGCTTATTTCTATTTTCAGTTGTTTTTCTACCCCCACTAATTTTTTTTTTTTTTAAATTTCAAAACCAGCATTGTTCATTTTAAAAATTTAATCAAATTTTGTTCTTTTAATTTCAAGAAAATTGACACGTTTTGTCCTTTAATTTCACCGGGAGCGTGACAACTTTAGATGACACAGCTTGAGCTATAGCTCAGGACCTAGCAGAGTCGAGGCATCTTTTACCAGCGCGCTCGTGTAACCAACTTTAACCACGGGGTTGTGACCATGAAGTTAAGTCTTGAGTGAGAGGAAGCTGGGGTGGTACCGAGCGGGGGAGGCAAAAAGTGTCTCTGATTGGCCCACATTCCTAGATACGAAGATTTGAAGAAGTTTATTTTTCCTATCCGCCCCGAAGAACGCCAAGCTATGCTTTAAGGGTGGTTATATTTTTCGAGCGGATTATTAAAGTGCTAGAGTAAATAAACCATCCGCCTAGGGCGTAATTACATGGGGGCTAAACGCTCGGGTGATGGACAAGAAACACATGCTAGACAAACAATGGGGGCCACGGGGTGAGGGGAGGGCCGCGGTAATCAAAGGGTGGAGAGGAGCGGAGGAAGGAAATCCCACCACCCCATCCAACCATTCATGGGGGGGGGGGAGATGAAAACACCCCTGTCAATCAAGGGGACGATAAGTAGTGCAGCACGAAAATATAATTTTTCAAAAAAAATTTTTTTTAAGTTTCCACAAATGACTTTCTTTTGAAGACGGATTTTCAAGGAACGTATGTAGAAAAGAAGGGCAGTAAGTCAGTAAGGCAATTTTTAAAGTCAAGGCATTCCAGAAAATAATAGAGAATTTTCTTTAATTATTATTTTTTTTTTGTGTGTGTTATTATTTTTAAGTCTTTCTGTTTTATTTGTTTTCTGTGTTTCCGTGGAATCCCAACACCACTTTCTACTTTTAGCGGTATTCTAAAACAGTTTGTGTTTAACTGTAGCAAAATATCTGCGCCATAAACATAAAACACGCTAACTTATTTATTATGTTCAATGTGAAAAATTTTGTTTCGTAGATAATCCACCAGAGATATACAAATGCAAGACCGCTCTAAATACTTAACATCACAAATACCAGCTCGTGCGGCTTAGTCCCGACAAGCCCCAGTTAAGAACGTTATTAGAGCGATTTTGGGGAATGACTGGGCAGTGGCGTCGCTAGGGGGGTGCGGAGGGGGCGGGCCGCCCCGGGTGACACCATCAGGGGGGTGACACCAGATCGTAAAATTCTATATATTCCCGTTATTTGGCACTGGAAAACTCAGAGGATTTCTTTGGGTTAAATCTTGAGGGGGTGACACCATGAGCTACCGCCCCGGGTGACACCATGAACTACCGCCCCGGGTGACACCATGAACTACCAGCCCGGGTGACACCATGAGCTACCACCCCGGGTGACACCAACCCTAGTGACGCCTCTGTGACTGGGCGGTGGGGTTTTTAAAATGATATTTTCTTATTCCACTTCTTCACATAAAATCTCCACAGCGGTTACACATTCCCGTGTACTTAGCGTGTTGACTTGTTTAAAAAGCCTTATAGTTTGTAGGTGGCAAGTTAAATTGCTACAGCCACACCCTAACTCCCAGCGCTGCATCAATGAATTTGTGACCGCAATGTTAACAATGAAAGAGGTAATGAGGTGGATTGATCCTTGCTGCAATGACTGCGACTGCTATATCGTTAATGTGCGGAGGTTTAACTTTAGGGAACACTTATTTTGTATTTGCAGAACAAACGGTCGTTTTACTGCTTTGAACAGTTATGGACCCGTGTTTTGACAAAGGTGACCCGATAACTTACCACGTCATTATGTGTGCTGAGCCTCTTTAAATAAATTCCTGCTTTATTATAGAGCTTATAGACTACACCTTTATTACTTACTTATCATTTGATTTGTGTGCAATGTTGACATTTTTTACTAAGTATATTTTATTATATAAGTCTCACTGTGTATAGTTTGGACTACCCACAATATAATTTGTATTTTAATCATTTATACTTTATATTTTTATTTATTTATTTTTGGTAAAGCTGTCTTACATTTTAGCCCCATTAACTATTTCACGTATCTGTATTTTTTTTAAACTACCACGTGATATGATCTCTCTTATTTTCAATTTAATGTTTCTTAAAATTTTCTAAAATATGCATGATGTCCCGCAGAGAGACCATTGGAGTCCTGACAAACATTTAAATTTTATCGGAATTATGCAGATTTTTTAAGTCCTGATTTCGAAATTCCGACAAGACCTTAAAAATTCCGGTTTTTCGACCCATACATTTTTTCACCATTTTTTGACGTTATAAAAATCCGAAAGCGGCTAAAAAAATAAAATAATAAAAATAAAAAATATAATAAAGTTTATAAAAAATGAAAATAGAATAATAAAAGTTGATAATGACAGGAAGTGATGAGTTTCAAAAATGCCACTTCTTTGGTTTTTTCCTCCACTTCCGCCATGGAAGCTAACCACGATCTCTATACCTTTATTTGTTGGCCACGTGATCGTAAATGTTTCCATTTACCAGTCAGGCTACGGCTAATAAAATGAATTGAGCTGTTCTGGGACCTTTTTTTAAAAAAAAATTACGTGGATGCATTTATAAAGAAACCTGCTGAAAAAGCTTTACCAGTGACTGGGCTTGAGAGTGATGGTACTAGTGCTGAGACTAGTCGAAACTGAACAAATAAATTTTTTTTTAAACGTATTCAATGTATCAGTGCTCATTATTCAAAGGGGGGGGGGGCTCATATTTTCGGCCATAACTCTATGGCGAAACATTTGGCGACACATTATCTATTGAAAGTGGTTCAATGATAATTATAAACAGACTTCAACGCAAAAAAGACAGCGCTAAATTAATAAAGTAAAAGTATTGAATCTACATATGTTACCAATTAATTTGTTATAGGAATCGACATTTCAGATTCCTATCAGTTATGAGATCGGACGTTATATTTAACACATTTCTTATAGCAGGGAACAGATTTCTCGGAGATACCACCTTTTCAATGCCAGAATCAAAGATATGTATCCAGAAATAATTCAATGATAAACTTTTTAAGTATTCGAGCTAAAAATTGCTTGTAACTAAAATGAATTGCAAAGCTATCTGCAGCAGATCAAAGTACTTTGTGACAAGATCAAAAGGGACATTAGGGAAATCGAAAAACTTGACTATAAGAAGACAATGTTTATATGTGTAGTAGTGTGCACACCCACACCGCGCCGCACCATGTGCATCGCACCGAGATGCACTGGGTATGAAAGGAGAGAGAGAGAGTGACGGTTGAGTGTGCCATGGCATGTTTACATTAGTGTTACAATAAAAGTTGTTTAAATTTAAAACCACTGCTTTAGTCCCACATTATTAAACCTGATTTACTTAGCCACCACTCGGCTACAGTTTTGGCGCTGCGAGTAGGGTTTCATAAAGGTGAGGATAGCGGTTCAAGAAAAACAACAACAGTATTAACAACAGAACAGTATTAACAACAGTATGGAACAACAAGCTGAGCAAGTAGGCCTACAATCTGCTGTTTTGCCGAAGCTGCCGAGGTTTACGAGAGACAGCGGAGCGGAGCAGTTCGTTAAAGAGGTACGTCTGCTACTACAGCTACAGCCTGTGCCTCCAGCCTCAGCTGTCACCTGGATCCTAGGCGCCTTGGAGGGGCGTGCCCGACAGGACATCCTAGATCGGGCGCCGTCAGAGATCAACACCCCAGAAAAACTGCTGCACATTATAGTGACGAACTGGGGAGATCAACGTGATGGCACCACCCTGGCCGCTGCTTTCTTCAAACGGCAGCAAGGATTGGGTGAGACGGTAGAGGACTACGCGGCTAATATGCGCAATCTTTTTACATTAGCCAACACAGCACGGACAGGCATCCTTGCATCTGACATACTGCGGGATACATTTGTACAAGGTCTACAGCCGGCAGCCCTGCGACGTGACGTGAAAGCTTACGTCAGGCTAAACACCGACAGCACTTTTGACGATGTCATTAAACTAAAGAAGCCCATCGGTGGATGAGGGAAGACCTCTGCGATGTTGCCGCCACATCTCTTGCATATATATCTTATATGAAATTTTAAACATTTCTAGTAATGTTTTTTCATATTCTCATGTGCTCCGTGGACAATGGAAGTAACTTTTTATATTTAGTATGTAGTTTTTGACAGCACCACGGGTGCCGATGCCCTGAGTGCGTACCGCTATTCAGATTTCTTTTCTTGGCAGGTCTGTGCGTGGTCTAGTGGTCGTTACGGGGCTTAGTGCCATGCTAGCTACTGGTCATTTCCAAGACATACATATTTGGTAGCCACGACGGTGACCGTTTAGCGCCTTTATGGTCTCGGGCCCTGATACGACTCACTTGTTGGCATCATCAGATTTGAGTAAGAAAGGCGTTATTCCAGTATGAGTTGTGTTTTCCTACTTCCCATTAAACGGTATTTGGTGGTTGGCAGACTCATCCTTCATAATCTAAATTACCCCCCCCCCACACACACACACTCTCCTGTCAATGACCGTGTCTGATTAATATCACAAAAATTGAGAGTTCGAGCGTTGGAGTTAGTGAAGTTCTTCAGTTTGTTGCAAGAAAACGTACTTCCAGAATAGCTTCCCATTCGGTTATGGTTTGCTTTGTGTTTGTTTTTGCTTTAAAAAAAAATATGGTTTTTTTTAAATAAAGAAAGCTATTGAAATACATGTTTGTCATTTGGAGCATCTTATGCTAGCAAATGCTACTGTCTTCGTTTGGTCGATGAAGTTTTCTTTGTTTTTGGTATATTAGTCATCCCCGAGTAAAATGACACTTTGATAAAAACATATCATGGCGGACACTATACTCGAAACAAATAATGATGGTTCTAGGATCTATGATGGTGTTTTCTTCTGATGCTCTCGGAGCAGCTATGGACGGCAGCTCTTGACATTATCTTCAGTTATCTTTACGAACACACCTGTGAAAGAAAGTCAGCTGCCCCGGACCTAGTGCTATTCATGGGTCTTCCCGGAACCGGAACCCCCCCCCCCCGTTGCCACCCTGCCCCCAAGGGAACATAACATTTGGGAGCCCCCCTCCCCGGGAGCTGTCACTACTAAAGCATCCAGGACATGGTCGAAAATGCCTCCTTCTGAAAAAGACCTCACAAGGAAAGGTGTAATTTCCTTAGGCTCGCTAAAACCTCGGCGCCGGCATGGCAAGGCAAACGAGTGTGTATACTCTATTGTAAGTGACTGTGGCTGGGTGGGGGATCATCCATGGCCTACATAGGGTGTCACCACAACTGGAAGTTTTCCTCAGAGCTGGCGTCCACTAAGTTCTTCATGGTACCTTTTGCTAATCCGTACTGGCGCTCCTGATCCTTTTCCGGTAACGCTCACTAACGTTTGCTTCTAACGGTCACTTCGGATAATCCGACCCTCAATGGGTGCTTTGGTTTTCATCAACGGCATTGCATCTGATGCTCTGCCTAAGATCTGTACAGCGATTGTATTCAAGTGTGACTAGCATCTTACACATAACCGGACTCCGGCATTGCCTGACAGGGGTTGTAGGTTTGGGGCTGCCGTTAGGTCCGCTTGCCCTACTGGTAATCCGAGCCCGGTAGAGGCCACCACTTAATGGTAAGGAACTAACCCTTCACGGAGTGTTCAATTAACTTTATAAACGTTTGTAACAGCAATGTATTACTTTGAAGACGAAGACATTCCACGCCTCCCCTCTCGCTGTCTGATCAATAACATCAAATGTATCTTAAAAGTATAATATCTGCACTGACGTGACCTCACATTTCAGCTTCAACAACATGACGAAGCGGGAAGAACAATTGATCCCAAGCAAACACATAAAGACTGAATTTGTTGAAATAGACTATTTAATATCTTCCATGATATAAGGTTCATGAAGATATCTAGTAACCCCAAATACCGTAACTTTGGAGGAAACACGAGAGCAACGAAGATTTGAAGCCAAACAAAGGACACAGCGAATCATCAGGCCAATGATTGGCTACAATCTATTTTAAAAACACCCCCCACCCCCGATTTTGTTTGAAGGCAACACACAGGAGTAAAAACTGGACACCCATAAATCGCCAATGATGTCTGAGTCATCACTAAAATGAAAAACGCAAAAAGAAATGAAACAACAACTTGCCTCAACAACGGGTGGCTCTGAGAAAACTTACACAGAAACAGCAGAAGGTGTCTTTTTGTGTTTACCCTAAGCAACGGTCAACGCATGATGAACGAGTGCATCGTAATGTTCACATGTCTAAATTCAAACATTGTTATTAATTTCGTGTATAATGAATAATTAGAAAAGTTCACAAAGCTAATTTAACTAAAGAATTAAAACTTAAATCTTTTTTTTAAATACATGAACAAAGGGAGACAACCGTTTTAATGTGGTCAAGTATATAGAGTTTCACTCAATTTCTTCCCCTAGTAATAATCCAACAATGTATGCATAATTATTACTTTAATCGCAGGATAATAAGCAATAATTTTTAACAAACCAATTTGGAATGTTTTATATGTTACAATGTGTATCTTCGCCACTCATACATTAATGTATGTTTTGACCCTAACGCTTTTAAATATTTTTTTTTAAATTAAATCAAAACCACATCACAGGTCGGTTATTTTTTTTTTCAGCTCACGACTTATGGTTACAAACATGTTTACCATATATACTTTTCTTACCTACGAGAAATACCAAAATTATTGAATGTACTTCTTTGACACTGCATCTATTATACTGTTGTTAAAATTCTCTGTTTTACCCTTTCCAGTGATATCTATACTGTTACTGACTTTTTGGACTTTTTTTTTATTATTTCAGTTTAACTTGCGATCCAAGCAAAAGTAGGGCTGTTGACGATTAATGAAAATTTAAGCTTTATTTTTTGAAAAATTAACTACTAATTAATTCAGGGTTCCATCCCTATCAAATTTCAGGGTTCCATCCCTTTCACGTTTTCAGGGTGCCATCCCTATCGCGTATTCAGGGTGCCATCCCTATCACGTATTCAGGGTGCCATCCCTATCACACGTATTCAGGGTGCCATCCCTATCACACGTATTCAGGGTGCCATCCCTATCAGGTATTCAGGGTGCCATCCCTATCACACGTATTCGGGGTGCCATCCCTATCACACGTATTCAGGGTGCCATCCCTATCACACGAATTCAGGGTGCCATCCCTATCACACGTATTCAGGGTGCCATCCCTATCACGTATTCAGGGTGCCATCCCTATCCCGTATTCAGGGTGCCATCCCTATCACACGTATTCAGGGTGCCATCCTTATCACACGTATTCAGGGTGCCATCCCTATCACACGTATTCAGGGTGCCATCCTTATCACACGTATTCAGGGTGCCATCCCTATCACGTATTCAGGGTGCCATCCCTATCACACGTATTCAGGGTGCCATCCCTATCACGTATTCAGGGTGCCATCCCTATCACGTATTCAGGGTGCCATCCCTATCAAAAGTATTCAGGGTACCATCCCTATCACGTATTCAGGGTGCCATCCCTATCACGTATTCAGGGTGCCATCCCTATCACACGTATTCAGGGTGCCATCCCGATTAGATATTCAGGGTGCCATCCCTATCACGTATTCAGGGTGCCACCCCTATCACGTATTCAGGGTGCCATCCCTATCACACGTATTCAGGGTGCCATCCCTATCACACGTATTCAGGGTGTCATCCCTATCACACGTATTCAGGGTGCCATCCCTCTCTCGAAAACTTGGTGGTCTGTGGCACTTTTTAACATAGTCATAAAAGATTAGTCAATTACAGACCACCCACGATTCTTCTCGTCTCGGTCATTTCCGGGATAGAATGTGACCCTTCCTCAAGCTATCGGAATGTGGTCTACCCTGCCAAGACACCTTTTTTTAAAATTAACTATGGAGTCGGATTTTTTGTTTAAATACATGAAATTCTTCTGTTTCAAAATGACTATTGTTACGTTCACCCTCATAATGTCATATAGCACCTAGAGTGGTCTAAAAAGAACAAAAAAAACTTCTCAAAACCTCTTTTTCAACCCCGGGAAGGCACAACCAGGTGATAAATGAATGCCGATAAATCTTGCCCCACATAGTACGTACACCATCCGCCCGCTTGAATGGAGATCGAGCAGCCAGATAGCACCAACCGCCCAACAAATGTATCAGTGGATGATTTACGACGGTCCCCGGGTCTCCCCTTACCGCAAGTCAGGGTTAAGCCGTGACATTTTCATGGGCACCATTGTGGGGCCGGCTAGAGTTGCCGGCCGCGACACGCTTCGGGGGACAACTGGTTTAGGGGCCGCCATATTCGACCCGGATCTTTGGGGATCGCGGGGAGTTTTTTTGTTTGTTGTTTGTAATTGTCGGCTCCGGTAGGTTTGGTTCTCCCAAAGCAAGTAACACCCGAAAGACAGAAGATTGTGTTTCCAAGCAGCGCTGGCGTCTTCTCAGAAGCCCCGGCCGCAAACCCATACAACTCTTGCATTGTTGGTGCGTTCACAACACCATGATGTACTGGGCCAGTGGGGTTCCGCATTTAACATCCGCCTGGACAACACATCAGGTGAAGAGGCAGGTGCGATAAAGTTTTCACAGATAAACTCATTAAGTTTGTAAATGATTCGTGGGCATCAGAGAAGAAGAAAACAATATTTGCATTTCTTATAAAATCATTTGGCATACTTTAAAAGATTATTTTCAAATTCATTTTCTATATACAATTATACAAGGAATCGGCTACCTCCTAACAGAGATATACATTTTAAAAAAACTACATACAATTTGTGCTTTATTTTTTTTTTGTAAATCTTCAATTTTCGGTTTTAAAAAAAGAGCATCTTCATTTAATCTCACCAAAAATAAAATATTTTTTTAGGTATGCATGCTTGGAGGTTCTAAAATTCCGATAAAGATAGCTCTTTTGGTGGTTCACATCAAGAGCTTTTATTCTTAATTGTGTTTATGAGTTGTCCAATACTTCGGTATATGGGAAGTTTACGCATTTCTATCGCCATTTTTCAGCAGCCTATCTTTAGTATGCATTATGTGAATAATGTGTATAAAACCATGTGTCCCACTTGGGACAGCATTGTTAAGTACACAACTAAAGCTTTTATTTTTATTACACACGTGAACATGGCATTTGATTTCACTCCTTTATTTTTTAACGCCCGCGTTAAATTCTGTCTGTACATGCATAGCCTGTAACGGGATAAGCGGGAGGGGGAAGGTATTAACTTAAGACTTGCTGTACTTACTCGCCTCGGACAATTAAACTGGTCTTTAGGTAGACTTCTCATTGTTAGCCATGGCATAGCACATCTCACTGAGCCATATACACAAGTTATGGAGATTATTTACAGCGTGGGCCGTAGCATGCTCGTAAAAATACTTACGCCTCAGCAATGGTTTCATTGGCTGAGAGTGTAATAAGCGAATATTGTGTTAATAGCTTGAAGATTTAGCGATAACGTGCATTACGGTGCATTGCATGTCTTCCTGAATTTCAGATAACATCGAATTTATTTTCGCACACTTGTTTTCTTCATACACAAATGTCCAAAAATAAGGTTAATGTAACAGAAAATGGCCGAAAGAACAATACCATGCAATAGGGCTGAAATCAATACAATCTCGTACAGGGCGCAGGTGACTAATAGATCGGGTATATACCAGAATAGCAGCGACATGTGGGAACGTATAATTGGGAAATAAGACGAAAATCAAAGATTCCAACTTTATTGCCATCCTCTAATTCATACTTTCATAAAGTAAGCCGTTACTTTTCATGGTTAATTTTTTACACCCTTCAAACAGTTATGGCCGTTAAAAAACATAAAAATAATGTTGTATTCCGTTAATTTGACTTCTTCAGTGACGCATCTCACCCCTATCCCCTTCACCAAATAAAAACAAAATAAGGTGATGTATTGTTATATTGTTTTAAATGCAATATCAAGAATAAATAAATACTTTTAAAAAAAAAAAGTATAGTAACCAACGCAAGCGAAAAATACATATTATTTATAGTAATATACTCTTTCTTTGTCAATTAGAAAAAAAGAATTCGTGAGAGAAAAAAAACGACTTTTGAGAACAAATAAGTGTTACGTTTCAGCGCTCAAGGCCACACTTCATTGATGAATCGCCCCTTTCCAGTTATTTTATATGCACGGTCCGTTGACCACTCTTTAAACTCCAGCATCCACATTTCTGAGTTAAGCAGTCCAAGTCATTGTCATAGCCAAAACTTCTCAAACCCCCGTTTTAGAATAAAAGGGGACAGATTCCTTATTAGTTCCGACAAGATAAAAATAGAATAGGTGATCGCTACACATTACAAAGGGGTGTAGACAAAGAGTCATGGTCACACGTTACATTTAGATACGTATTCACACTTAATGTAGGAACGTATATAGACAGTAGAGTCCAGGGCACACAGTACACAGGAGTGTAGACAAGAGTCACGACCACATTCATCCAAAGATATTGACAGTTGTATTAAAGAAAACATCATTCAAGAAGCGTGGTATTCGATGAAAATTTTCGGCTGTTACCTTTGCGGCATTGGGATTTTCATTCTTCACCCATGCATCTATATACAAGCCTGTAATTCCACTTCACCAGCATGAAAGAGAATAATGTTGGGACATATTTCATCTCATCGACACCATTTTATTACGTATATTGTCACATGTACCCAACTCTCACTTCATGAATGTCACTTGGCTAGAGCTGCACACTTTTACTACATCATAACGGAGTTAAAGCCACTCACTGGTGTCCCATTACCTTCCTCCCCCACCCCACACCACCCACAGAGAGTTCTGAGACACGGTGTCAGAAAATGTCAGCCATGAAATCATCAAAATCAGAAGAATGAAACCTGGTTGACACATCTGGCCTGAGCCAAAGGAACAATCAGAACATGACTTTCGCACCCCACCCCACCCTACCCGTGACTTCGAGCTCAAAGATTTGCCAGTTATACTGAGAGACTTTTTATAGCGTAGAAAAGGGAACTTCTCGGGAGAACATGCAGGGACCGAACACTATTGCTTGAAGATTTTTTTTTAATCGGCAAGGTTTAGGTTTGACACGCAGACCTAACAAACAGCTTGTAAAAGAAACATACATTGCAAAAGCTGAAGTTTGATGACGACTATTCGCCAAATGCCATTGTCACACTTACAGACTTATCCTAAAGGCAAACTGGAATTCCCTCTATATATTTAGTATATAATAAAAATCTTAATGTCCCCCCCCCACCTCCACAAAGCTAGGTATTAATAGTTAACCAATGTTTTATGTTTATTTTTCAGGCTGAGAAATATCACTACATATTCATTTAAGCTTTTAAAATGATTTTCTGTAACAACACACACAAATCTAACTACGAGATATCATGCACAGCATCATAAAATCATTCCTTGTAATAACACTGGTGTCTCTACATTTTATATTTAAAAAGCTTCCCTTTTTTTTATTATAAAAATTAACTAGGTCACCGTTAAAAGTTTTAAACAAACCATAAATAAAAGGAACAAAAACATTTTTTTTTATTTTTCAAATATATTTTAAAATTTAAGCTAAGACGCATATGATTTAAACCTCATGTCATTAAAAAAAATATTCCACTTAAGTTTATTTCAGCTCATGGAAAAAAAATTAAATTAAATGTGCACAAAACTTTTGTTATTATTGGGAATTCAATACTGCTAATGAGGGCTAATGGTTTTTATTTAAGCTTTTGCATGAGAAATTTTTACATTTAACTCACAAAGCTCATAAAATTATTAAAAGAGGGTCAACTTATTTTCTGTAATAAAATAAATATTTCCAATAAGCAAAATGAAGAAACAAATTCCTTTCTCCTGCAACTGATAGGACAGAAAGACATAAAAATAGTGGCATTACATGGGGTAACAATTTGGGTATATTACAGTTGAACAGGAATGTTACTGTTAAGCGTAGAGCATTTAATTAGTCAATAGTGCGCTCCCCTCACAAGCTGAGGGGCGTGGGCCCACGTTAAAGCCACTATAAAAATGTTGAGAAATGACTAAAATGACTAACACTAAGAAAATAATGGGACCAAAAAAATATAACTTCTTAGACTGTATCTTATTTTCTTATTAAAAATATTAACATGTTAATGAGATGTGAAGTGTTTTCATTTTTTTTTAAAGTTAATTTCTCAATATTATAATCTATTTGAATGTCCATCTAACTCAATAGACAAGGTGTCAAAAGCTCACAAATTCTCATTTCTATATTCCATACAGGACATGATACCATATTTTGATTCCTACCACAACTATCGGTAGAGGACTATTAAAATTACACTTTTAAGATTTTAAAAAATCTGCATTTAATTACAGAAAACTTATAGTGAAATACTGAAACAATTAGTGTATTTATGTATAAAATTAGTCCAAACAGAGTTTATGAAATGCACAAAAATTTATATAATTAGATTAGCAAAATAACATTTTCTGAAGAATCTTTACAATTTTGACTCACTATTGCTCAATCAAATAATTATGAATTATACAGAAATAGTCAGCTAGCCTAATAGAGGGACAAGAAGAAAATAAAAATTAAAAAACTCATTTAGTTTAAGCCTTTTGTGTGACCAACTGATATCACAAAGAATATTTTTTTTTAAATTAAAAAGTAAAAATTAGTAGCTTTTCATGTAAAAACCTTGCAAGAGCTTCAGAGAATTAGCTAATGATCTATTTGTACAAGATTAAAAAGGGATTATTTTAATATCCAACAAAGTCTCAAAGCCAGAAATTCTTGCCAGACTGCAGCGCTGAGTAAACTGAACACCCAGGCAAAGCAAGAAAACCCCTCTCCTATCTAAGATTTGAATAAAATGCTCTCTGTCTTCTTGTATGGATGTGAAGTATGGAAGCTTACAGCAGATTTCCAAAGTATAATCAGTTCCATATAAATGAGATTTTCACACAAGATATTCAACATATCCTTCACAGAGCATATCATCAACCAAGTGGTCAACAATAAAATATATACTGTCCATCATCAGTTCATTCAAGGATCTTCTCACACAAATCAAGAAAAAGAAACTACGATGGTATGGACAAGTTGCAAGACCTGGAGTTCTCGCAAAGACAATAATGCAAGGCACAGTCCATGAAGGAAGAAAAAGAGGCAGGCAAAATAAGAGATCAGTGGACGATATCAAGGAATGGACCAGCTTGTTGGTCACCACCGACTCTCAAAGGGCAACACAGGAGCAAGAATAATGGCTTGACATAGTAGAGGTCAGAGATTATGCCCCAACGCCCCCCCCCCCCACAGTTTAAGAGATAGGACAGAATCTATTAGTAATCCATTAATATTATTTATAGTCTTAGAACTATAATCTGGCAAGGCCTTAGCTTATTTTATGTATCTAGCTTTTCAGACTAGTACAGCTAATAAGACAAAAGTAATACTACCACTAAACACTTAGACTTAGAGTTGATATACTATGCAATCTTACATGTTGGTTGCATACTTGTTTAATTACAATATCCTGTCTAAAAACTGGATATATCATTTACTGTTATTCAATCTTTGGTGCAAAACTTAATATAACTATTTTATCTCCTATACTCCAGTAACGAACATCGTATATTTTAAAATGGTACAAATTAAACATATAAGGAAATGTATACAGTGGTACATATTTCAACATTAGTTCTCTCTCATTAAGCCCAATTACCGTATATATGTGCACATACGCCGAATTTAGAACAATAATATACAAAACTGAAATCAGAGTGTCACCTTATATGCGCATAAAACGAAATGTAAAAAGTGTAATCAAACATAGATTTCTGTCTATTCATAGTGTGTTCCTATATCTATTATTTATAATCTTTAATACAGGAATTCTCTCTAGAAGTGTAATCAAAAATAGATTTAGACATGCATAGAATGAGTCTGCCTCCTTTTACTATGTCTAAACTACACCTAATTAATTTTTATACATATCAAATATATGGCTAACAATATTATCATGCCCTAATAATATATATGCCCACTAGCCCATGAGTATGAGTGTAAACTTATGAACCTCATAATTCATAAGTAGTACTAGTAATCTTATGTAGTAAACCATGTCTTGCTGGCCTTAATTTATAATTATATATATAGTATACATAGGGGCGTATTAAGATTGCACGGGGCCACTGGCTGCAATTCAAACCGGGGCCCTGTCCAGGCAGCTTCTATTTAAATAAAATGATTGCTTGCTAGCAGCTAATATAAGACTGTGTAATTTGTAAAACAGAGTGTAATAAGACAAAGAATTAAATAAAAGTCAAATTATTATAAAGTTAAAAGAATCCACACTTAATTAAAATATTTATTACATATATTTCAATCTAGAACCTTCGTTGGCGAACTTTTCTCATGGCGAAATAATTAATCAAGTCATTAAAGTTAAATGAGCTGATGATTTCCCTTTAAATGCTCATTTGAGAGAGAGCTGCATGACTCAGTCTTTGTTGTCCCATCCAAATTCTAATCTCATTTTTTTTTTAATTTTAAGAATGACAGCTCTCTGCTGCAGCTTAATTTCATCATTGAGATACAGATGGAAGTGCACTGTGTACATTTAAAAAGGACTATGTAGAGGTTAGCTCATTCAAAAACAGCAACTACTTTTAGCCCTGTGCATGTATTTTGAGTTTTGCATTGTGCTGCTTCCTTTAACTGACCCTGGGGCTGAAAGATAAACTTTTTGAAGATTTCTTAAAATTGGACTAATTCTGAAGGAACGCAGTCTTTGAAATCACTGAATATTCTTCCATTAACTTGGCTGCTGCCCCTGGGATGCCTAGCTCAGTTAGGTTTGTAGGAAAGCCAAATTTCTCATGGATCCATATACATCTAACCGATGTTTTAGGGCTGAAGAAAGTTTCAATGATTACAAGAAGTACCTCAATCTTGAATTTTTGTTTCGGAGAAAATACTGTTTAGGCTGATGTCCCTTCATCAAAATGACGCTTTAATAATTTTTTTGATCGTTTTGAAGATTGTTTATACTTTTTCTACAAAGACTTGTCCTTTCCTTTTTCTACATAGAAATCAAATCCAGAACGCTGTCTTTTAACAAACCCGAGGAGAGATTTCAACAAATGCATGGATGAATTCAAATATAGTCCCGGCTCTTGGAGGAATAAATTCCTTTTATGAAATTTTTCTAAAATTGTGTCCCCAATTTCAAGTAAAATAACGAGTTCCAGTTGTTCAAGTTCCTTGCGAAATCATTGTGCTTTAAGTTGACTGTCACATGGCTGATTTTCTTCAATTGCCAACTCTTCCAGTGCTAGAATATTAACATGGTAACATGTAAGCCTTCACTTGTATTTGAAGACCCTGCCAACGATGAGTAGATGCAACAAGCCACATATAAAGATTTTGCAGAGTGCAAAAAAGAAAATTTGTCTGCGGCAGGACAACCAAATTAAGAGAATGAGCTATGCAAGGCACATCATGAGCAACACTGCACTTCAATGGCAATGGCGTTGTTAGAAATTTTAGGGATTTGGGTACCCGGGAGGCTTGGCCTATTGGGTGGCCCAGCATATATGACGTTATCGTCATATTAAATGTAACCAAAAATTCTGACACTCCTTTGGGCCGCTCCACTCAAGTGGGTACTTGGGGGGACTTTTGAATTGGACGCCCTCCCCTAGCAACGCCACTGCTGCACCTCTCACCAAGGATAGCCTTGACTCTGTTATACTTCCCACTCATATTTGCAGCATTGTCCTATGACTGTCCATGACAATTTTGAATTTGAATGTCATTTTCTTCCAAAATTTTTAAAAATATTTTGAGAAATTTCTGATTTAAAATGGGAATACATTGGTATGAACTTGTTTTCCTTAGCTAGGCTTATCTGATTCCTGCATAGTATTTTTTGATATTATTAGAAACTATTACAATTTCACACTAGTCGACATTATCTGGTGATAAGTAGATGATATTTAATTAAATACTTTATGATATTTCTAGGACTTAATGCAATTATTTGCCAACCCATAAGTGTATTATACAAACTAATAAATTTGGGGGCCCTTAAATCATCACGGGCCCCCGGCTTTAGCCTATTCAGCCCCTCTTTAATCCGCCGTAGAGTATACAGTACTGTATGCAGGCAACTTCAAAAATAAAAAGAACAACTCACAACTGAATTACTAGGTAAAAGCGAAGTATTTCGACCGTGACATCACAGTCATGGCAGCCTTCTTTGTTGTTATAGCACGTCCTTTAAAAAGCTTGAAAATTAAAATTCTATAGTTATACCTAACCCAAACCCTAAAACCTTCAATTTTCCTAAAATTCTAAAGCTATACTATACCTAACCGAAACCCTAAAACCTTCCATTTTTTATAATCCTTTTAGAATTATAGAAACTTCTTTTCAAGCAACCGGTAGCGTCGTGACGTCACGGTCGACATACTTCGCTTCAGCCGAATTACTAATATTTACTTTTTCTTAAATTCGATGAGACTACACACCATTTTTCATTCATTTCCTTTTTAGGAACAAGTTCAATAATTCAGAATTCTTTTATCATTTATTTAAGCTTATTCCTAATAAAGTAAATTTTATTAATCGTTTTAATTTTTATTCTTTAATTTTAAAATTTAATATTTCAAATTTCTTAATTATTTTTTATTTTTTGGATGTGGCTAGCGCTACGACAATTTTGTCGTAGCAGCAGACGACCCGGTCGGATGTTGCTAGCGTTACAACATGTCGTAGCGCTAGTCAGGAAACTAGTGCTATGACATGTCGTAACAGCAGACGATCCGGCGGGATGTTGCTAGCGTTACGACATGTTGTAGCGCTAGTCAGGAAACTAGTGCTACGACATACGCAACTTCTGCTCCGACTAGTTTTAGTCACTCTTTGCAGTAGACACCTGGAAAGAATTAAATCTTAACAAACTCTTCTTTATATTGTATACGCATATATATTATAATACGACATTATTTGTGTGTGCATTAATTCTAAAATCTAAATTTATTTAAATAAATTATTTAAATAGATTTAATTTTAATATAATATTGGTCTACCGATTATAAATATATCAGCCGATTTTGCTATACTATAGTCTATAGTATACTTGTGTAAGTGATGCCGATGCATTAAAATTTAGTATACCGTAAAGCCTAACGCCGTAAATGAAAATCCTCAAGCAAAGATTCGCGCACAATCGCAAGAATGAAGGCCTAAAATAATTCGTTTCGTGTGGAATAATAAAATGTGCCGTGTGCAGACTTGTCACAGGAAACCATTCCATTCATCTTTCTACCTCATTTTCACTATATTACTAATACTATTACTATTGAGGAGGGGGGGGG
>MUZC01002350.1:422918-480447 GCA_002072015.1 Radix auricularia | reverse complement strand
GCTCTCATAGTATAGCCAACTCTCATAGTAACGCCAACTCTCATAGAATAGCCAACTCTCATAGTATAGCCAACTCTCATATTATAGCAAACTCTCATAGTATAGCCAATTCTCATAGTAACGCTAACTCTCATAGTATAGCCAACTCTCATAGTATAGCCAACTCTCATAGTATAGCCAACTGTCATAGTATAGCCAACTCTCATAGTATAGCCAACTCTCATAGTATAGACAACTCTCATAGTAAAGCCAACTCTCATAGTAACGCTAACTCTCATAGTATAGCCAACTCTCATAGTATAGCCAACTCTCATAGTATAGCCAACTCTCATAGTAAAGCCAACTCTCATAGTATAGCCAACTCTCATAGTATAGCCAACTCTCATAGTAACGCTAACTCTCATAGTAAAGCCAACTCTCATAGTATAGCCAACTCTCATAGTAACGCTAACTCTCATAGTATAGCCAACTCTCATAGTATAGCCAACTCTCATAGTAAAGCCAACTCTCATAGTATAGCCAACTCTCATAGTATAGCCAACTCTCATAGTATAGCCAACTCTCATAGTAAAGCCAACTCTCATAGTAACGCTAACTCTCATAGTATAGCCAACTCTCATAGTATAGCCAACTCTCATAGTAAAGTCAACTCTCATAGTAACACTAACTCTCATAGTATAGCCAACTCTCGGAGTAAGTTATTTCTCGGAGTATAGTCAAATCTCGTTTGCTAATTGGACAGCCCCTGCTTGGTCGACAGGTGGCCAGTGGCATCTTATCTCTCCATTCTAAATGCCATAATTGCCTTCCTTTCGCCATTGGTTGGATTTTTTCAGAAGCACGCATGCGTTTGTTGAAACATATATGTAATACATACTTAACGGATGAGGCCTATTTAGAAAGAATAAAATATAAATTACGTTTTACACACTTAACGTAACTGACATGACCTATTTAGAAATAGCACAATATAAATCGTTAGACTGAAGACACACCAGAAATTATATGAAATTATATGCAATGGCATTGAAACGAATCATTGTCTGGACAAACAGAATAAACGAGTCAGTTCACAAAATGAAAAGCAAAATGCATTTCTTTCATATACTTACTTACATGCATCAAGACCTCTAACCCAATTTTACAGACTGTGGCTGCAATTTCTTATTTCTTTTGTCAAGCTGTAATGATTGATGAAGTAAATTTGAAACAACGGTAAAAATATCACCTGCAAACCTACCCTGAACTTTGTTATCTAATTTAAGTTATTGATGACTATTAAGAATTTAGAAAAATAAAGGAATTATATTTTTCTGCTTTATTATTATTATTATTATTGTTATTATTATTATTATTATTATTATTATTATTATTATTATTATTATTATCATTATAAATATTATTATTATTATTATAATTATTACTACCATTACTATTCTTATTACTATTACTATTATTATTACTATTATTATTATTATTATTATTGTAAATAAAAAAAATAGTTTGCTTTATGAGACAATGAAATTAGCTACGAGACTTTGTGAAGTGCAATATAGTTTAATAGTCATTGCTAGTGGGTACAAAGTGCAGGCCAGTGCATTACAACCACAAACCAAGTTTTGATTTTATGTTGTCTTTTTACAGGGGGCGTTCTTTATTCTTCTTGAACCAATGTCTATCACATTATCAGCAAGCTTTTGTTTGAATGGTTCTGATTTACGATGGGAAACAATAGTTGAGATTAGGAAACGATAACTCTATCTTATGGATTCATTGTCTGAAATTAATGGTGGGGGGTCTCATTGTATTGGTAAGGGACCTCGAGAAGGTCTTCCATATAACAAGCCGCATTGAGAAGAAAGTTTTAGTGATGTCATCAGACGGCATGGAATATATAGATTTGATTTGTCGGAGACATGTAGTTATAGTGGCACTGCTTGAGTAGAACAGTTAGACTAGAGAGTAGTTGTAGTGGACAAGTTAGAATAGAGTAGTTGTGGGGGTGAAAGTTAGAATAGAGTAGTTGTGGTGGACTGTCAGTGGACAAGTTAGAATATGGTAGTTCATCAAAAGATAAATAGTGACACATTTTCGACAATGTTTATGGAGACTTGTATTCGAATATTTGTACAGACATGAAATCACATGTTGTCCATCCTAGTTTTTTTAAGCGTCGTACGAACGGCCTTGGGATTTCCATAAATCTAATAATATGCACATAGACACCCCCAACCCTGTTCCTTTTATGTTCCCCTTTCCCACGAGAAAGTGAAGAGATAACACGAGATAAGAGCTGCTTAATCAGGAAGTTAATTGAAAAATGTTTACGTTACTATTACTGCAGCGATTACAATTTGAGACCCCTTGTTTTCCCACTCTAATCATGTTTTCAAGAAAGCTTAGTCACGGGTGTTGGGAGGTGGGGGGCTGGGCGATTGTCATATATATCACCAAGTGTTGCTGGCTTTGCTAGTCTCAAGTGGAGAGCATAGACGCTTTAACTTTGCAGCGTTTAGCATTGCAATCAACAATTTAAGTTTTAAAAGTTTTCATTACCGGAATATCTCAACATGGCAGTAAGTTAGCGCTGTAATGTTTAAAATAGTTTCATAATATTTTAAATTGAATCTTTAAAAAAAAAAAAATAAGAGATTAACTTCGTTGTTATTTTAATTTGTTTTTTTTTTAAATTGTGTTCATGTGCGTATGTGTGAGTGAGTGAGGGTATTGTATTGTTCCCTTCTATTTTTCTTCTTTTAAATCTTCAATTTCTTAGATATAGAAAATGTTTTATTTTGTTGTTGTTGTTGATTTTTTGTTTATTTGTTTTTTGGTGTTGCTGAATTAACAGTACGAATGGTTACGACAATCAGCCAAGGCAATGAAAGGTCAAAATTCTCCAGTCAATGCGGACTGCCGATTAAAAGCGTTATCATACTACTCTAACACTCGGTCAGGTTCAAGGTCAGCTATTCCTGGGGGCCAGTAGAGCCACGTGACTAGGGTCTGCGAGACTGAGAGGGTCCTGGCAACCCTATCCCCCTCTCCTCCAAGTATATAAGCCAAATATTCCTAATTAACAGTTTTTCTTGCGTCCTTTTTTTCAAAGTCCCTCTTGTTAGCAGTATAGAATGTCCAAGGATATTATACAAATGATATGCAATGAGACTGTCGGAAGATGTGACTACTTCATGATACGATCGGTCGACATTGTCATAGACAGATAGCAATCGCTATTGACTGGTGACCGCTTAACAACATTACTCCCACATGTGGTCGTCACTTTCTATTTAATCTATTGACTGATGTAATGATTCGCATGTAGTTTATTTTTCTTTCTACATCCACTAAATCTTTCAAAACTCGAACTCAATTCCCTATAGATCTACGCATTATTTCGTACTTCAACATTAGTAATCTCCTAGTAGGAAATAATATGTTATTTTAAATCAAATTAAAATTTAAATAAATAACGATTACAAATAATTAGTGTACCTATACAATGACTTAATGTGTTTTTATGTCACGTTATTTTAAAATTAGTGTTGATAGCAGCAGTGAGCAAGAGTCTTATTTAATAAATAAAATATTATTTTAGTCGTCTATTTGGCAACTTTCGGATGAAATCCACGAAGTAAGGACATTACTCGTGTATTTAAACCTGTTTTTGGTCAGTGTGTTTGTAGAGGGAGGAAACTAAAGCAGATAGGTTTATTTGATTGGCTGAGATGTATAATAAATTTTCACATACCCAGTGTTTTTTTTTTGTTGTTGTTTTTTATAAATTTTTTATTTCATGACCATCCAATAACTGAAGCCCAGTATAGCGACACAAATATTATCATGTATAAAGATGATTTCACCCACCTCCATCTAAATCTGAATCGTTTCAACCATCACCAAAAAACAAAAACTTATCATAAACAAATCGACACATTTTTAATGTATCACAATTTCATTATTTTTAAATCCTTTATGTTAACTCGTAGCGTCTGCTTGTAGCAAAAAATTTGAATAGATGTTTAACCCACTTCCCGATATCATATGAGCTGAAATTTTGCAAGCGGACTCGTGTCGACAATAAAAATTTTCTTTCAAAATTTCACATCGATCGAATGTACTGTAATTAAATTAATGAATTTTTATATTATTTCTATATATGTCCATGTAGTACGTACATGTTTACGCTAGTCTGTTGAGCGGAGCGTATTATATTGAAAATACTTTTCGTTATGTCTCATATGTATTGGATTTATAGCAAAAACAACTTTTTTTGTGGGGGAGGGACAAGGTATACATGTTTACAATGTCATTTACAATAGCACTTTATGATCCACTCTAATGTTTTGTTTCGTCTCTAACATCTCATATTAGTATCCAGTTCCATACACCGGCGGCATTCCATTCACACTGACCGAAGGTAAAGAGATAGTAGTTGACGGAGTTGTGCCACCATACGCCAGCAGGTAAGGATATCACAGAATCTTAACTTAGAATTACACGATATTTACAGACTGTACCAAGTATAGGGGCCGTCCATAAAGAACGTCACGCTCCAGAGGGTAGGGATGTAAGAAAGTGTTATGATTTGTGACGGGGGAAGGGGGGCACGGCCATGAGTGACGTCACGGTGTTTTATAAAAATTTTAATTTTGCTTATAAAATGTTAAATAATTTATTTAGTTAAAAACATAATTAAAATTTGTTAATAAAAAGAATTTTGTCCGAAAGTGTGACGTACATTAAGGTTGGGGTCCGAGATTTGTGACAGTTTGTGACAGGGAGGAGAGGGGAGTTAAAAATAGTCAAAAAAAGCGTGACGTACTTTATGGAGTGTTTTGTTAAACAAAATATTTTAACAATGCGTCTACTAATTTTGAATTATTTTAAATTAACTACTAGACTAATATTTTTTATAATATAAAAAGTATATGGCGTTGTTATATATTTAAAACCAACATACATAAACTTAGTTGTTTTCAACGTTTATATTCGAAATAGATTATTTTTCAACTACCCCATGATGAAATTGTGGAATCGGTGTCTGAATATGTGTAGCTTGTGATTTTGTGGTGTAGCGTGTGATAAAAATTGTAAATTTCAATAATGGAAATTTTTCAATGCCTTATAAAGACATAAATAACAACTACTGATTTAAAAATAAATTGTTGCTTTAAATCACACCTAACTCAACCGCGTGCAGATTCAGCATCAACTTGTGCTCGGGTCCCAACTACGACAGCGGATCCACGGCCTTGCATTTTAACCCCAGATTCGACCAGAACGAGGTCGTCCGCACCCACAACAGTGGCGGGTGGGGCCACGAGGAGAAGCACGGGGGAATCCCCTTCTACAAGGGTGCCGCCTTTGAAGTGAAGATCTTGGTCAGGCATCACGCATATCAGGTAACTACATTTAAGTCGAACACATTGTGGAAATTTAATTACCCATAAGTCTTTGCAGTGTCATCTTTTGGTTTTTAAATTTTGTAGTTTCTTAACCTAAGTCCCAGACAAGTCAAATTTATAAGCAGTTGCGATGTCTTTCATAATATAACTTGTTATGATGTTTGCATGCTGAAGATAAGAAATAACAGCAAAGTAGTAATGATGTAATAAGGGAATTAATTCCAAATAGAAATTTCAACACACAGATAACTTAATACAACCCTCAGATAGACATAAGGATAAAAACAATTTTCGTATTCTGTATAGAAGAACAAATAAATACTCCTGTTTTTCCCGACTGGAATTTGGACGGTGAATGGACCAAACTAGGAAAACCAAACATCTAACAATATTTAAAACTCTAATAAAAATGCAAGACTAGATATAAGCCACGGGTAAGCGTAGGACACAATAATTTTCTGTACAGAAATAGCATCTGTAATATAAAATAAGATAAGAAAAACATTTGAAAACGCTTTTCATGTTTTAGGTATATCTATTGTTATTACCACATGTCAGCATGGGATTGATGTTCTATAGATGAAATCTATGGAGTCACGACTATCAACACTTAATTGCAGATTTTTGTCAACAACTCCCTGTTCTGTGAGTTCAACCATAGAGTAGCCAAGGAGTCAGTCCGCTACTTGTACATCCAAGGGGACGTTACTGTCAACCGAATTGCCTTCGTGGACGTGGTGAGTAGTTTGTGGCAACGTTAACGTTACAATAACCCAATACCGTGCGTGCTAAAGAGTGTTTATTTATTATTATTTTTTTGAGAGGTCAAGTGAGGCACTGCGCTCTTTTATTTTTATTTCTGCCTTCCGTTAAAATCACTTTATAACATGTGGGAAAATTACCCATTAAAAAAAACAAAAACGAAACAGTTGAAATTTAAGATTTTTCCCATAATTACGTCTGCCTATTTGTTAGGGCTCTTTATAAAATTTTTATCGAAATACACTAAGTTCCAAATTCAAAGGAGTAACATGATACTTTATACTCTTCTCACGTCTCCTAATTAAGTCTTATGTCAAAATGTCCAATTTTTAAATTTCTTAACTTTACTAATAGAGAATAATCTATAATTATAATAACAACAATTAATATGTATTTCATCTTCCATTTCAGATTCACAATCCCGTAAGTTATAACATCTATAATTTGTTTGTAGTCAAATTAGTGTTGCGCCGTGTGAAATGTAATTATTATTGGTTTACAAAGAAATGTTAAAGATAATTTCAAAATAAAAAATATATTTAAAAAAACATCAATCTCTTGGTATTGGCTTGTGGGCTAAATAATGTTTCTCAGGTCTTTTTAAAACTTCCCAAAGTACATGAGCTACAATGATAACAGTGTAGTCAAAAATTTCTGTTACCTTTTTTGACAATATAATAGAAATAGTCAGTTTAATCCTCTTTGCTTTAAACAAAATATAAATTAAATCCGTTTCTATATGAATAGTTTTCGTATTGTTTCAAAATAAATATAATAGTCTTTTCACTCAAAAGTTCCGACTTGATAGTAGAGCACTAGACTTATTTGTGGGAAAGAGGGGACTATTTTTTCAATGTCAGGGATGTCAGCGAAACAAACAAAATAAAATTATTTTTTGTATGCTTATTCCATTGCTGGGTGGGGATGGTCTTTTGTAGAAACCTTTGAAATCAAAATAAATGAAGCGTGGGTTGGATTAACGTTGCCAAATCTCACACTCTGTCCCACAGCCCGTCCCAGTAGTGACACCAATCCAAGGAGGACTTGCACCTGGCCGGACCATCGCTATAACAGGGGTACCTCGTCATGGAGCCTCAAGGTATAGCTCTTCGATTGTTTCTCATCCATCTCTGACTCTATTTATCTCTCACTCTCTAACATTCTTGCCCTCACTCACTCACTTGCTGGCTCTGGTTTTCTTTCTTTCTATTTACTTAACCAATGGTTTTTAAGTTTAATTGTAAATAGTTTCAAACAATCCCCAAAATCTTTCCTGATACAATTCATATTTAGACAAAGTCGCTGTTATCTATTCCCCAATCCCTGAATTAAAAAAAAATGTTAACATTTGTTTCATATGTTGACGTAGATTCAATGTCAACCTGGTGTGTGGACCAAGCTTTGACGCCAATGACGTAGCCCTCCACTTTGACGTCAGGTTTAACTACGGCAACTCCCACCACACCGTGGTCCGCACCCACAAGTCTGGGGGTGCTTGGGGAGGGGAGGAGACTCACGCCTCTTACTTCCCCTTCAGTCACAACGTTCCCTTTGAGATTCTGATCCTCGTGGAGCATCATGGGTACAAGGTGAGAACTAAGTTGGCTTTAAATATAGGGCACTAAAAACAATGCTAGATATATCATTTCTGTAAAAAAAAAAAAACCTGGTTAAACCAATAATTAAAAAATAATGTATTTTACTGTATTTTAATAATTAATTTAATTCGGTAAGATTTTATTATTTTCTCTTGGCATTAAAAATATTTTTAAAAATTTAAGCCAAAATGGGAAAAGGAGTATTGGTTAATTTGAAAAAAATTTTTTTGAAAACTCTTGGAAATGACTGTTTTTATTTAGCGAGTTCATTAAGGGAAAGAGATTAAGATTTGAAAGTCCAAGTTTTTATTTTTAATTAAATGCCCCCCCCCCTCCCTTCATACTACTCACTCCTTTTATTTGCAACGAAAAATCCCATGGACGCAGTGCTAAAATGTTTTCGCAGTAAAAGTCCTGGTCTCTTTCTATCATCTCTAAATATTTCTAATCTTCATATAAATAAATTCAAGATACAAGAACGATATCGGTAATTGAAACAAAAAATAAACACCTTCATTAAAGACAGAAACATTTAAGAACCTTTCAGAAAATATTTTCCCCCCATATTTTATATAAAAGCTCTATCACAGTCCCAATCTAAATCACGGAAATCAGCACTTTTAAAGCTATCAGTGTAGAAGTTTATCTAAAAGACATATTTTGTGTTTTTTAATTCATCGATTATTCCCATTCTGCTCCGTACGTTGATATGATTGACTAAACCGATCTCTTTTACTGGGTAGGCTTAGTGAATATTAGCAACAAACTCTCAGATATTCAGTGCATCAAAATGTATATTTTTGCATTTGTATTTTCAGATTGCAGTTAACAACCAACACTTTGTTGAGTTCAACCATCGCATCCATCCCATTCACCGCGCCAATTTCCTCAATATTCAAGGGGATGTAGCTATCAGCAGCATCAAGATTGTCTAAAAATTTGCATTGAATTAAATCACCAGACCAAAAAAACTTATCAAATTAATAAGATACATTTAAAAAAAATTTATTCGTTTAAGACTTTCATGTATTTTGTTATCGTTGTGAGAAATGTAAAGTCAGTGTAGAAGAGCGGGCTGTATGGAAATTCTAGGATGTTTTTTTATTTAATATTTTCACAATAATATAATTATTAAAAATACATTATCATAAAAAAACTGCATCGCTGAGTGAGTTGTTTTATGTTACATTTATTTGAACCAAAGGGTTTTCAATTCTTTGATTTATCCTTACCAAGATAATGTAGGAAGAGCTTAATGTTTGATGAGATGGGACCATTGAGGGCTTCGGTATTTCTATTCTGATATGGAAACTGTTATGTCAGACATCATATAACTTCCAATATAAAAAAGTTTGCAGGCAGGTGGGCTTAGAAACTAAGAGATGCTTTGCAGTGGCGTAGCTTGGAATTTGTAAGAGTTTGGGGGACTGGGGGCTTAACCTCTTTGGGGGCCCCAGATCCATGGCGGAAGCGTAAAATTTAATATAAAAAAACAATTTCAGACACTAATTAGGGGATCCCCCTTAAGTGGGGGCCCGGGGAAATTTCAAATTCTGTCCCCCCTCTCCCTCACATAGTTACGCCACTGACGCTTCTTGATGACTCAGTCCAATGTGATGTACTAACACAAACCCGTGTGACAGCGATCAAAGATTATATTACATATTATTTCATACACTATACAGAAATGTACATACATTTGCAGTGAGTTACAGATCTTCAAAGCATTTTAAACTGAGACATCGTTAAGCATATAATCTAATGGCATTTGGCCATGGCCGCATCAATTAAGAGGGATTTGAAAGTTATTTCTTTTATTTTTATTGTAACATTTAAATACTTCAATGCGAGCAGATCTACCTGAAATCATTTAGCATGAGAAAATTTTGCCCGTCAGCTTATTACAACTATTTAGATTAATTCAAATGACGCTCATTTAACATTCGTTCTAAGATATGGGCAAAAATCAGGCCTTTCTAAAAATTGCATTCAATACATTAAATGCAACATGTATACTGTATAGAAAAGAAGTAAAAAAGACTTCATGCAATAATTTAAGATATGATTTCTTAATAAAAAAAATTCTTTGCGTGTGCTATGAATCGTTAGAGAAAAATGCCATTTTAGCTAAAATGATACCAACAGCTGTATCGATATTATAAGACACACCCCATGCAATCTTTCCTTAAATAGACAAGTCGATTGACCAAGTATCAAATATGATGTTTCTCTACATACATTAAAACATTCTAGAACTCGTCCTGTCACGTGAGCAATTCACATTAACAACACACTTGCATGTCAGCACAACAGAAGTTCCTGTGTATTTCAGCATTGCAGGAAGTCAGTACCCAATCCAACATAAACCTGTGTGGTGTTTAAAGTTGAACCCTTCCACATGGTTTCTGCTCTACGTGAACTTTAGAACTATGTGGGGAAATTACTGATACGCTCATTTATATAACCTCCACAATATCTTAACCAGGCATTGAGTTTTTTTTTTTTTTAAATTTTAATAAGGGTATGGTATTTATTTGCAGAATCATTCAAGATATGTAAATCATAATTTTATCCAACAGGATTCCTGTTAAGAGTATTAATTTTTTTTTTAACCTTGAGGTTGTTTTTTTTGTGTTTTTTTTGTTCTTTTTTTTTTTCTCTCCAGATTTTGTAATTTTTTAAATATCGTTAACAGCACTCTTTCTTTTCCAGCAAAAGAATATTGTCACTCAATGAAAGGGCGTTCATTTTTCAAGAAAGATATCGTTATCTAGGATTTAATATATAATAGAAATATTTCAAAATATTAATTTTACAAATTAAAATTAAAAAAGAAAACAAATTGGTATAAAACTTTGATAAAAGCTTAAACATTTGGTTCATGGAAATGTGTATATATTTGTTAGAAGAAACGTAAGCCGTTAAAACTGGGGACCAGGTTTCTTTCAGGAACAGAAAATGAGTGCTGGCTAAATAGAGTAAGCCGACTTAGAGTGCTGGTTGATAAAAGTAATACCTAATTTTAACATTTTTCCCCCACAGAGAAAGGGATTTCCCCCCCCCCACCCAACCCTTTTTGAAAGTATATTACAGAAACGTATTATTATTATTATTATTATCTCAAGTAAAAAAAAATCAATAATATAATACATTTGTAAAATCAAGTACAAAAAATAATTTTGGAACCTAATCTCACCCGCCATTCAATAACTATCTTTTTTATGAAGCAGGACATCTAAAATGTTACCTTCTAATTTAATGGTAGTAATGCTAAAGGCATTAAATTAGCTACGTCTTTTTATGGAGATTTTGGCAGTGGTGGTTAAAGTGTAAAAAGGATTTTTTTTATTATGGTTATTTTATATATTTTAAAATAACCAAACCCTCGTTCGATCTCGCTCCCAACCCAGCAACATTTTTTTTTAAATTTTAATTTTATTTTAAAGTGGGCGTACGCTCATTTTGCCATCTTCAATTATCTGCTATCACATTATCAGCAAATCGTTGTTTGAAACGTTTTTACTTGCGTTGTGAAACAATGGTCAAGATTAGCCTGCGATATCTTTATCTTGTGGATACAGTGTCTGAAATTAAAGGGTTCACATTAAGTGTGTGTGTGCGTGCATGCGTATGTGTGTGTGTGTGTGTGTGTGTGTATGTGTGTGTATGTGTGTGTGTAAGGGAATTCAGATTAGTTCCTTAAAAGGGGCGGCCCATAAATCATGTCACGCGATTTGGCCGATTTCTACCCTCCCCCCTTGTCACACTTCGTTACAAAAACTTAGACTCCCCTCAAACATGACGTCACAAAGCCTTGAAACCCCCCCCCCCCCAAGTCATATTTTCTTTTTGAAAATGAGCATTTCAAATCACTTTACTGTCATTTTAGTATGTATTTAGTGTCCGGCTGCACTCTAATATCGTAACATGTAAAACGTCAGAAAATAAATGGTAAGAAATCGAATAATTAATTGGAACTTTGATTAAAATCTAAATGTTTTGACGTTACGTCACAATTCTTAACTTTCTCCCTCTCCTATCATCACACATCGTCACGAATGTGTGGACCACCCCCATCCCTCCCCACCCTAGGTGCTTGAAGTCATTTATGGACGGCCCCTAAGCCAAACAAATCGTATAATTACATATAGTTTTATAAACTTCACCACACGGCATGGAGCAGTTAGAGGGAAGAAGTTAGAATAAGTATTACAGGTGGATAAAGTGGAACAATTAGAGTTGAGTAGAGCTAAGATTAAAACCGGATTGAGTGGAGCAGTTATAGTTAAACTCTTTCATTATATTAACCTTTATAGGTGAATAGTCTAAGTGATATAAGAATTTTTACGTATGTAAGTATTCAGTTGAATTAAGAGAGTACCCGCTAGGGGAAGGAAGAGCAATTTTTAAAATTTTAAAATATTTTTTTATTAGGGCCGCGGTGGTCTAAGTAGTAGCGCTTTAGACTGCTGAACGGTGGGAAGAACCCTAGACACGAGTTCAAACCATGTTACTGGCATGGCCCACGTTAGTGGTGGCTTAATATAACTTGTGAACGCTACTTCACTTGCCCTATAGTCCGTCATGGACTGAAAAAGGGGTTATTATTATAAAATATTTTATTAAGTTTTAAAGTTGAATTTATACCACGAACAAGAATTTAAAAAAGAAAAAGTTTAAATAGAGGCATATAAATCCATGGAAGTCGCCTAAATATATAACATAATACAATTCGTTACGCCATGATAAAAACTGACCACACTTTAACGATTGCTTTACAATGAGCAACACCATGATGAAAACTGAGCACACCATGATGAAAACCGAGCACACCATGATGAAAACCGAGCACCCAATGATGAAAACTGAGCACACCATGATGAAAACCGAGCACACCATGATGAAAACCGAGCACACCATGATGAAAACCGAGCACACCATGATGAAAACCGAGCACACCATGATGAAAACTGAACACACCTTAACGATTGCCATCGGTGACCCTTCAATTCTCCAACCATGTATCATGTTTCAAGAAAGTGACGGGCTAGATACGAGTGGGGGGCTGGACGATTGTTATATAATCACTAAAATGTTGATGGCGTGTTTGAGTCGAGTTGCAGCGTCTAGCATGGACATACACATGAGCTATTTTTAAAGTTCTCTTCTATTGGAATAAAAACATGACCGTAAGTTAGTGTCCCAGTTTCGTAAACACTTCTTGATGTTGTATATAATTAAATTAAGCAAACATTCATGCATTTTAAACAGGTTTTATGTGCGTTTGTCTGTTTGTGTGTGTTGTGTGAGTGTGTGTTGTGTGAGCGTGTGAATGTGGGTGTGTGCGCGCGTGTGTATGTCTGCGTGTGTGTGTGTGTGTGTGTGCGTGTGTGTGTATGTGTGCGTGCGTGCGTGTGTGTGTATGTGTGTGTGTGTGTGTGTGTGTGTGTGTGTGTGTGTGTGTGTGTTTCCTCTTTAATAGCTAGAGTGCCTTCAAATAGAAACTTGTCGGTCTTGGCGATGTCTATCAGTCGTTCGTATTTGATACACGGGGAAACAAAGGGTTAAAACCTTCGCATCAAGATAGCGTGGTGATAACAAAACGACTTTAACCCTCTGTCGGGTTCAAGGCTATAAATATTTGACTGCCAAGAAGAGGTTGAGGTGTTGCCGATCCAATCTCCTCCGCGATTAAAACCTCACTTAACAAACGAAATAACTTTTTCGTCTTGTAATCACTGTTGTCGACAATTACATCTAGTCAATGGTCATATTCGTGAAAATCACAGTTAAATTGGCTTTCCTAATGTGTGGGGACTTTGTAACAATCGTTAGGCGAAGGCATAGGGCATAGACTATAGACGAACAAAATCAAATAAAATTGTTGGCTTATGACCTCATTAAGGTCAAAGGTAATCTTTTGACCTTAATTCCACTGGTCTTCCAACATCAATTTTTCGACTGAGGAAAATGAATCTCCAATCCGTATCTACTGTAATGGTTCTAATGGTTAATTTTTGGCTAAGGAAAGTTCCATTTGTCATTTATAAAAATAATAATAATATTTGTAAAAAACCAAAGAAACAAACTTTAACACTCTTCCCATACGCCATACACTAATATTTTTTCTTACTTCACCTTTAGTTCACTTGTTAAAATAATAAACTTACGACATTTGTGTCTACTTTTCCACCAATATTGATCTATTTTTATTTTATCTAGGAACAAACCTATGTTATTAGCTATAAAAATATACAATTGCTATTGGAATAAAATAAATTCAATCTCTTTGAGTTTTGAAGCAGTCATACTATCTTGTATATATTTTTAAACATCACAATATTGGTTGTAAAGAATAAAACAAATATATTCAACATAATTTAGTCATTAATTAATTTTAAAATTAATATTTAACCTGTTGAACAAACGTTCACATTTTCATCAAGTTCGCAAAGTTGGACTGATAAGAGAATATCACTACCTTGGTTATCTACATGACTTTCTTTAGTCTTAAAAGCAGTGGCGTCGCTAGGGGGTGCGGTGGGGGCGGGCCGCCCCGGGTGACACCATCAGGGGGGTGACACCAGACTGTAAAATTTTATATATTCTCTTTATATGGCACTGGAAAACTCGGAGGAGTTCTATGGGTTAAATCATGAGGGGGTGACACCAAAAGCCACCGCCCCGGGTGACACCATGAGGAACCGCCCCGGGCGACACCAACCCTAGTGACGCCTCTGCTTAAAAGAAATCCTACAACAACGTTATCTTTTACTTTAACAGTTTTGATATCATGTAGTATGTAGTATTCATTGAGAACATGTTTAATTTTTTCTATTAGCTGTTCACTTTTTATTACGAGCCAATGTGATTTATGATAGTTCAGCAGTCACAATGTTTTCATGTGACTACACCACAGCCAAATAAATATACGTTTACTATAGTTTGTCTCTGCCTTGGAGATGAATTATTTGTATCAGTTTATTTTTTCATATCTTGCATAAAGCCCGATTCTATTGCATGATATTATGAGCTTCAGTGACTACAGTAATGTGATCTTTAAAACCAGGAGCGATAAAAAATGCACTAAATTTTGGAAATCCTATTTGATCTTTTGCAAATTGTAATTGGCTAAGTGCATTTGTGTCTCAGTGTTGTTTTCATCTTGCGAAGACTTTTCTAAATTTTTGGAACGGTGTTTAAAATATCAATGGGGGTGAATTCAAATAAGCCTATCATAAACTTAATTTAAATTCATTCCCCGTCCATAATAAACAGATACTGTCTTTTTTATAAAAGTAATTACCAACTGCTTCAGTATGACATAAGTCCATCTATCACTCACTAGTTCCCCGCACAAACACTAGCTCTGCCGAAAGAATTATTTCCTTTTCTAAATTATCCACTTGTTCACAATTTTACAATAACATAACTATTAAGCAGATATGCGCAAAACAATGTTACCGTTGGTTGATCCAGTGGCGTAGCGAGAGGGGGAGGGGAGAAAATGCCCTGGTCGTTACATTTGTTAGGGGCGGCAAATTCCTGGTCGTTAGTTAGCTTCTAAGAATGGTTTTTGTTTAAATTTGAAATCTTTATCAAAATAAAATAAATACCCATTAGAAACTGACAGAAGAAAAAAAGGATAAGGAACTATCCCAAAATATGTCATCGTTTCCAATGCCAAAAATTTTAACTTCCATATTGTATATACATTATTATGACACTTATGCTACTGAAATGAAAATATATGAGGCTTCAGTAGTGTGAGAACGTGAAAATGATCTTCTGGTAACTTAATTGATTCTTCAATTTGTAAATGAGGTTACTGTCAGAGGTATGAGAATCACTGTGTGTGAATGCGGTTTGTCTGGAGTCTGAGTGAACACACGTTCAGGGGATGGTTGTTTTGTGAACGCTGATCACGTGGGTCGGATGATCAGAGGACAGGGGGAAAGTGATTCAATGGTCAGTCGGGACGAGTAGGATAATTCGAGTGTGTGACAGCGGAGAGTCGGAGTATGGAGAGTAAGAGAGAGACATGCAGGCTTGTCCATGGAACATATTTTTCTGTCCCATCCCATCTCATCCCATGGCAATTTATGCCTGTCTTATCCCATCCCATCCCATGGTACGTTTCCAATGGGATCCCATGGGAAAAACATTCCTATGGACGAGGCTTGTCCATGGGACATATTTTTCTGTCACATCCCATCCCATCCCATGGTAATTTATGCCTGTCCCATCCCATCCCATCAGACGTTTCCCATGGGAAAAACATTCCTATGGACAAGCCTGGAGACATGAGGTGCACACAGACCGGTCAGCCGGTCAACTGTAACCGAGACTTGAAGTGGAAGTGAAAAAAATACAAATCTAAGCCTTCCAAACTAGACTTTGGTGTGCCCCAGGGTTCGGTCTTAGGACCTATTTTGTTTATTTTATACACTAGGCCAATCACCAATATAACATCTAACCATTCAGTACTCAGTCAGTCCTATGCAGACGACACACAACTTATAGAGTCATGTTCACCAAGACACATCAAAGTAAGCATACAAAACACACAAGTTTGCATCAGCCACATTAAAGACTGGATGACAAGGAACAAACTCAAGCTGAATGATGACAAGACAGAAGTACTCCTTATTCATTTAAAATCCAGACAGCTTCCTGAACCACCAGTCTCATCTATTACTGTTGGTCGATCAGAGGTCAGTTTCTCTTCTCATGCACGTAACCTAGGAGTTACAATGACTGACACACTGACCATGGACAAACACGTCACAAACATATGTCGCTCAGCTTACACAGAACTCAGGAGAATAGCGTGCATTAGACATCTATTGTCCTTTCAAGCATCTAAAACTCTTGTCTGTTCACTTGTTTTGTCAAAACTTGACTACTGCAACGCACTTCTTTCTGGAATTCCAAACTACCTCATAGACAAAATACAGAAAGTGCAAAATTCTGCTGCAAGACTTGTTTTTCGGGCTAATAAAACCGACCATGTACAACCGCTACTACAGCAACTCCATTGGCTGCCTATTGCCTCTAGAATCAATTACAAAGTCTCTACTCTCTGCTATAAGTCACTGACAGAACCTCTTTTCCCCGTTTATCTTTCTGAGATTCTCCACACCTACACCCCTACCAGAAGCTTACGCTCTTCTCAAGACAGTCGCATTCTTTCGGTCCCTAGAGCTAAAACAAAATCCTACGGTGATCGCTCCTTTCAGGCTTTAGCTCCTACTGTCTGGAACTCTCTCCCTTCAAATGTCCGCCATGCATCCTCCCTACCACGTTTCAAAAACTCCCTTAAAACTCACCTGTTTCGACAAGCCTACAATCTGTGATGATCACATTATTCTGAGACTCTTTGTTTGTTTGTGTGTGTGTGTGTGTGTGTGTGTGCGTGTGTGAGAGAGAGAGAGTGTGTGTATGCGTGTGTGTCTGTATGGGTGCAAGTGCATGGGTGTAGATGGGTTACGTGTTTATATTGATTCTTAAATGCGTATATTTATTTGTTTTGTCTTATTGTAATTATGTTTTAATCACACTCGCTTTCACCGAAATGTCATTACCATTTTTAGATGTTTTAAACTTCTATAACACTCGTTTCACATAGACATATTGTTCATACAAATAATAGCTAAAACGTTTTAATTTTTTATTTGTTTGTTTGTATGTTTGTTTGTTTGTGTGTTTATTTGTTTATCTATTCATTTTATGTGTTTGTTTTTCTGTTTATTGGTTTACTTGTTTTAATTATTTATTTCTTTATTTGTTTAATTATTTGTTGTTACATAATTTGTTTTATTACTTGTTCATTTCCTTATTCGTCTCCTTGCTTAATTGTTTATTATTTCTATATTTATTGAAAAAGAACTTTACCTCTTCCTTTTATTTTGTAACATAAAATATGTTGAAATTCTTCCATGTATTTTTACTGTGTAAGATGTATGATTATTGAATGCAACTATTAATTTTTGGAAGTGTTTTTGTAAAGCGCAGTGAGCTTTAAGAAACTGCGCTATAGAAGCGTCCTTTATAAATAAATAAATAAATAAATTGTAGTGCATGTACTGATGATGAAATAGATGTTGTATCTATAGTACAAGTGGTAGCTTGGTATTGCATAAGCTTGTATATGTGTGGTCATATAATTACTCGCCAGTTTCATACACGGAAATAAATATCCCATTTGATGACATGGACTTGTGTCAGTGTATGTAGGCGAGTTGACGGTGGGGAGTACGGCAAGACCCTGGGCAACGAGACCTGACATGTGAGATTTTGTCAGTTTACAGAATTCCGAAAACAGATATGATTTTTGTACATCAGCTTATCTTCTAGACTTTAAAATTTCGCCTTCTAGCCGCTAGAGCATTTAAATTCAAAGTATCTAATATGACATTTTCAATGAAAAGCTATTTTACCTTAGGGGTAAATAAAATAAATTATGAAATCAAGCCCAGTTGATTTATTCAAGTCCGTTAATACTTCTTTCCTATTGTCCTTAAAATTTCATGAACATGCAAAAAAAAAAAAGACGAGTTTCTCTATTTACTTTCATGGGAGAATTCTAACAAAATTAGTCTAATTTTAAGTCCAAAATCTACTAAATACGTTTTAGCATAATTTGACTATCATTATTTTTTAAAACACGTGACACATATTTTTGTGTGTATTTAATTTAATTTGTTTTTAAATTGTCGAACTGATTTTTTATTTCCCCATGGGTGTGTGATGTAATTGGATTCAGTACATGCAAATATTGTCACCAGTGCACAATTGCCATATGCTTAAAAGACTAACCTATATGTTATTTAGAGATGCCATTCATATGTAAATCACGCTAATGCCTTGTCCCCTCTCTCAAAATTTAGAGCACAGTTTCATTCACGGCTAAAATTCCATTTATACCGGCCGATGGCAAAGAAATCCTAATTAAAGGTGTTGTGCCACGATGCGCCAACAGGTAAATTTATCACTCATTACATCATACACGCTTATGCCAAACTGAATTGAGTGTTCTGTTGGAAAAAAATAATTTGAGAAAATATCTGAATAAAGTGCTTCTCATTTTTTACCACGTTTATATTAGTTTGCCGTCTTGTCTGGATTTCCGGGGCAAAAATTGAATTCCTTATTTGAACCACTTCTGATCATCCAATTTTGATGAAATTTTGCATGCATACTTGATTCACATGACAATTTAATATTTCATTAATTATAGTACTCAATTCTACTTAATTAATTAATTAAATACTAATCAAAATGCCTATTATTTCTTGTGTGTGAGGGAGACAATTTAAAAATTAAATGAAGTATCATATATAGACTGTGGAGGAATTTGAAACTGAAAAGTTTAATGTAAAAGCATTAATAGACCAAATTTCAGCCGAATGCGCCCCACGTTTTTAGTTTATTTTCTTCTTTTTAGTTCACAAAACGTGGTATCTTTAAAACTTGTTTTTAAATATTTTTTTAATGATATAATTTGCATATGTGACCAATAGTTATTGCACAAAAAGTATATGTCGTGATATTTCAAACATATGCACTGGTTTTGTGTATGGTTATTATATGAATTTCGCACAAAAGGATTGTGTGGGTTATTTCGCGATTGAATGAAAGAGTTATTTGTGGTCTTATTTGTGATCGGATCATGTCGTCAGTGGTTCCAATTTGTGATCGGTGACTGTGTGATCACGTGGTTTGTGATCATATAATGTAGTCAGTGATTGTTGATTTTAATATGTCATAAAGAGTGTAGACGCTAAAATAAATTTAATCAGAGGAAATTATATATAATCGCCAACGACGATGTTTAACCAATAGGATCATGTCTTGTAAAATCTATGAATGCTCGCAGCTTAGTTTAACCTCAAAATGCCAAAATTCACAGCTAGGAAGTTAGTGTTTCTATAAATCGACTCACACCCGTGACTTCCTCTTAAACTTTAACAGATTTAACATCAACCTAACGACGGGCCAAGACTATGACAGCGGTGACACGGCCCTTCACTTCAACCCAAGATTCGACCAGAACGAGGTCATTCGGACACACAGAAGCGGGGTTTGGGGACATGAGGAGAAGCACGGGGGAATCCCCTTCAACAAGGGAGCCGCCTTTGAGATGAAGATCGTGTTTAAACTCAAAGTTTACCGGGTAATCTGATTAGGAGGTGAGGCCCCATTAGGAGGTGGGGCTACATTAGGAGGTGGGGCCACATGAGGTGGGGCCACATTAGGAGGTGGGGCCTCATTAGGAGGTGGGGCTACACTAGGAGGTGGGGCCTCATGAGGTGAGGCCACATTAGGAGGGGCCTCATGAGGTGGGACCATATTAGGAGGTGGGGCCTCATTATAAGGTGGGGCTACATTACGAGATGGGGCTACATTAGGAGGTGGGGCTACATTAGGAGGTGGGGCCTCATAAGGTGGGGCCACATTAGGAGGTGGGGCCTCATAAGGTGGGGCCACATTAGGAGGTGGGGCCCTATGAGTTGGGGCCACATAAAGAGGTGAGGCCACATTAGGAGGTGGGGCCTCATTAGGAGGTGGGGACATTCTGGGAAGTAAGCCTGTGATCTAGGATCTTGTTGTTTGCTGATGTTGTGTGTGACTGTTACAGGCTAGTTTTCTGAAGATCTAATATGTCTGAAGATAGAACTGTCGAAAGTAAAATTATCCAAATGTTACGGCAGTGGGTTCTTTTTTTTTTTTTTTAAATGTAGAATTGGGTTTGAAAAATATTTAAATGCATCTCATTTTGAAGACATTTTTTTTTTACTTTTCACGTCAAGCCTCGATGTTCTATAGATCAAATCTATGGAGTCGTGTATAGAAATCTACTTTCAGATTTTCGTCAACAACTCACTGTTCTGTGAGTTCGAACATAGAATTCCCATGGAATCTGTCCGCTACGTGTACGTCCAAGGGGACGTAACTGTCAACCGAGTTGCCTTTGTAGACATGGTGAGTATTATCTGCCACGGTAACTTACCAATACCCAATTTCTTGCAGTCTGCGACTATTTCTTATTGACCCACTTTTAAAGGACTAGAGAATTCGTACACTTTTTTTGTTTGGGTGGAATGGTAGGGATGGGTGGAATGGTGGGGATGGGTGGATCGTTTTGGTGAGAGGCCTTGCGTCATTTATTGATGGCCTCTACTTGGGAATGGCTGAATATCTGGACCAGATGTTGGTGTTTCTGCCACTATCCGGATTTGCAAGCGTGTCCATAGGAATGTTTTTCCCCATGGGATTCCCATGGGATTCCCATGGGAAACGTCCCATGGAATGGGATGGGACAGGCATAAATTGCCATGGGATGGGATGGGACAGAAAACTATGTCCCATGGGAAAGCCTGCCCGGATTCGGCAAATACTTATGGCAGATCCCACTGGGTCCGGACATCAAACGCAGTAAAGAATTATTTGAAATAAAATGAAAATTATTATTAATTAGTTTATAAATCAAATATCTTTTTAAAAAAAACAAACAACAAAAACATTAAATTATTTATATATATTAACAAAATAAACAAATTAAAAAGCGTTGATCATGAAATCATTCAAATTTCAAATCTAAGCAAAATGTAGTAAAAACAATAAATTTTAATAAAAATAACCCCTTTTCAGTCCATGACGGACTCTAGGGCAAGTGCAGTAGCGTTCACAAGTTATTAAGCCACCACTAACGAGCAGGGGATTGTGTGGCTAGCACAATGCCCCGCGGGCCTTGCCAGTAACGTGGTTTGAACTCGTGACTAGAGTTCTTCCCACCGTTCAGCAGTCTAAGGCGCTACTTATTTAGTTAAAAATTTACAAATATGAATTATATTCCTGTGCTACATAAGATATCAAACTAAGTTAACTAACAGCATACTAAACTTAAATAGTGTGAATAAAATAACAGTCCCTCTGATTTTTCGCATCAAAATTCTGAATATAGTTTGAGTGAGATAGACGACCATGTTAACAAGTTGAAAAACGATTGCATTCTTCAAACCTTACCCCACAGCCCGTCCCAGTAGTGACACCAATCCAAGGAGGACTCGCTCCAGCCAGGGCTATCGTTGTGTCTGGGGTACCTCATCATGGAGCCTCAAGGTATATCTCTGTAGTTGGTCCCACTCATACGTCTCGGTCATTCTCTGTCATTGTCTAACATTTTCTTATTCACCCACCTCTTTCCGTACATTTTTGTATTCACCCCCCCCCCCCCCCATCATCAACGTGATTTTAAAGCACCACACGCGTTTCTAAATTATGATTCATTCCTTTAAAGTATATCCCATTTCCATGTCATATTTCGTTTTCAAAATGTTTCTTTTCACACGTATTCTTTTAAAAATTCAAAGTCGATGTGGTTCTTCTGTGTGAAAAGTTTCATTCAATACCTGATCAATATTTCCGAATACAATGTGCGTGTCAGTTGAGACGTCTTTTTTTCGCCTTGAGTTTCTAAACAAATGATACTGATATCTTGCATTTTTTGACGTAGATTCAATGTCAACCTGGTGTGTGGACCAAGCTTTGACGCCAATGACGTAGCCCTTCACTTTGACGCCAGGTTTAACTACGGCAACTCCCACCACACCGTCGTCCGCACCCACAAGTCTGGCGGTGCTTGGGGAGGGGAGGAGAAAGACGGCCCTTATTTCCCCTTCAGTCCAAACCTTCCCTTTGACATTCTGATACTCGTAGAGCATCATGGGTACCAGGTGAGATTTTAAAAGTCCCTAAATAAAGTCATACAAAGATTTAGGGGCCGTCCATAAGGTAGGCTACGTAACGCTATTTTTCACCATTTTCAATCCCCTCCCCTGTAAAAAATCTCGCCCCCTCCCCAAAGTACGTACAAAAATGTATTTTTATAACAAAAAAATTAAAATTTAACATAAAACACGGCGACGTCACACATGGCCAGACAACCTCTCCCCCTGTCACAAACTGACACACTTTCTTACACCCCTACCCCCTTCCCCTGACGTACTTTATGGACGGCCCATTACTATTCCTCGCCTTATCGTCCTTTTAAATATTTGGGTAAAAAGTAAAAAAAAAACAACCACAAAGAAAGAAAAAAAAACATGGCAGCATGTTATTTATTTTATTTCTTAAAGAATTTTTCCAACAGTTTTTCTTTCTGAATGGGAAGAATAATCTCACTGATAATTCCACTTTAATTTTTCCAGATAACGAACTCTGTCTTTAAATCATTTAATTGAGCGAAATTGGTCAAGGTTTTAAAAAAATGTATCGCTTTTTTTAAAATTGAATATTCTAGTGCTCTATTCAACTACAACCCTGCTACAAAAATCTTCTTATATGCCTTAAAAGTTGCATTCAACACCTACTTTTGAATTCACTCATTAAAATTTAAAAATATGTCTAGGCCTCTACATGTCTACATGTCAGATTTTGTTTTGTAAAATATTTTGATTTGTGTTCTTCTTCTGCTCTCCACGGAATATTTACTAAATTTTGATATAATTTACTAAGGCCGATTTATGTTGCCATGGAAACCAAGTATATCCCTGTAAACCACCATGATTTTTAGCGGAAAAAATGAATACTTTGATTTTATGGCCTATTTCAGATCGCAGTAAACAACCAGCACTTTGTGGTTTTCAACCATCGCATCTTTCCAATTCACCGCGTCAATTTCCTCTACATTCAAGGAGATGTAACTGTCAACAGTGTCAAGATATTCTAAAAATAAACATTGATTTTGATATTTTTAATATTTATCATCTCTCACAAACTGATCCAAAGACGTAAGGGAATTTTTAAGTTTTAAAATGTAGAGATATTAAACTAAGTGGGAAAAGATCCTATATTATTAAAACCAGACTCAGAAGATTGTGTACTGTAATATTGCGAGCGTAAAAGAGAATTTAATGTAGTACTGTCAGTGTGAGAAGTCAATATTGCATTTTCAATTAGTCAAGTTTTACAATTTAATTCAATGTTTATTTTAAAAAACAGTATAAAAATAGTATGCATTCCCTTGAGATGGAAAGTTGTTCCTTTACAAATAGCTCAAAATTTAAATTGCGGAAATCTTAGTGTTGCTAAGTCTTTCATAATTTGTCCTAATGAAAAAATAAACAGTAGGATATTGGGAAATGTTGGTGAGGATTTAGCAATGATTATATTTAAGGGGCATTACATCCCAGTGTTGAAGTTTTTGACACGCCTTCAATGAACGTTTCTGTTTGTCAGCGTCCAAATTTTGCAAAGAAGCCACTTTCCCATATCTGAATGAGATAATATTTTGAATATATGATGTCAACTTCCGGGGATAATTCACGAATAAATGTTTATAATAATTTAATAATAATCAATTCATTTTAATGGTTAATTTTCGACGGATATTTTATTTAAATATAGTAACTTGTGTATCCTATCGAGAGCCTGAAGTCAGAGGCGCCACTAAGGGGGTGCTGGTGGTGCGGATCGCACCGGCTGAAACCATCACAAGGAGTGAATCTGTGACACCGAAATGTAAAATTCAGTATTTTCCAGATATTTGGGAATGACAGACTCAGACGAGGTCTATGGGATAAGTAGTGAGGGGTGACATCATGAGCAACCGCACTGGTTGACACCAACCCTAGTGACGCCATTGCCTGGAGCACTAGCGGTAGAGTGCTAGCATTTAGATCCAAGTAGGCCTAGTTGACAATGTGTAAAATTTAATTGGGGCATTTTCTTATAATTTTCATTTAATGTAAGTTAGAGTAATGGAAACGTTAGAACCCCCTACGACCTCAAGGTTATGGGACACACACACATAAATTAGAGTAAGAGGAAATCAATAAAATATATTTTTTAAAGTATCTCCTTATATAAAACTTATGCTTTGGGTTTATAAAGAGGCGATAGCTTAATTGATTTTTTTTGTTCAATATTTTAAAAAAATCTTTTGAATTTTATCACATGATTTTTAAAAAAAAAGAATTAGTCTACGTTTTCTGCGATTAGAAAAATTTTTAATGTTTAAAGAGTTGAAATTATTTTTATAACTTGAAGTTATAGCTTAAGGCCTCTGCCTTCTTGCATCCCCCCCCCCCCACAAATTATAGCTTAAGGCCTCTGCTTTCTTGCACCCCTCCCCCACTAGACTAAAGCTTAAGGCCTCCGCCTTTTTGACCCCCCCCCACCACAGGAATTTTTTTCTCATATTTGGCACTGACATAGAATATAAGCACTTCATAAGGGTCCACATTTCTCAAATAGCTTGGGCCCCCCTCAAGTCTAAAACCACCCCTGGCTGCAGCGATATATTTTGTCAATGTCCAGGAAGTCTACACGTTTTTCTAAGTCTCATCTATACCTCAGAAATGGTTGAAATTATGGAATGCATGAAGGACTACAATCTAGTTCTGCAAGGTCTATCTGCAACAAGGTTGTCAGCATTAATTTTGTTTAAATTTTTATCATTATCTTAAGAAAGCAAATTACTTCCAACAATTTTGGCAAATTAAATAAAATTAATTCAGAAATTTCGAAACACAAAATAAAATAGTAAAAATAAATTGAATTAATCACATTATGTTCAGGCTTAACAGAGCTCTCATTAAAACTATTGTCCTATGTGAATGTGAGATCTGGACACTAATGGCAACCACGGAAAGCAAGCTGCAGGCATTTGAAAATAAGTGCATGAGGAAAATATCTACTATTTAGAACACAAGACCAATGATTATGTCTGGGACAAAATAAACTCTATTGCAGGTCATCAAGAAATTATTATTACAACAATTAAGAGATGCAAGATGGCATAGTTCGGTCATGTACTACGAAATGATATCCTGACAAAAATTATCCTACAAGGCACCGTAGAAGGGGGCCGGCAAACAGGGCGACAACGGAAAAGCTGGCTTGACAACATAAAGGAATGGACAGGGATGGGATTGAATGAACTACTAGCTGCCTTTCAAGATAGGCAACTGTGGAGATTGTTATCTGTTGATGTGTCCATGCGCTCCCCCCAACGACCACATTGGTCACGGGACAGATGATGATGAAGATGGATGAACAAATTAAACCTACATTTTAAAAAAAAAATAGCCCAAGCATTAACAAATTTTTTTTAATTTAAAAATTTAAGACGAAGAGATGAATACATAGAAAATATCATCTATAAATATTTTTATAAGTGTTAAGTCATAATTAACTTCGTAAGTGAAAAAAAAAAACAACAGATTTATAATAGATTTAATGCAGAAAAGTAAATAGAATTGAAACAAAAAAAAAAACCCAAAGATTAAATGATTTTTAATGTTTTTTAAAAAATGAACAAATTAGAGAAAAGGGATAATTGAAAATATAATCTCACATTTTTCATACATTTGACTGAATATATAGTTGCACATGCTTTAGTAAATTTGAATTAAAATTTTTTTTAAATAGGCCTATGAATAACCAAATCATTAACATTGTTTACAATAAATATAATTCTTTAATTACATTAGCCCGTATAAGGCATCTATGCTTGACAAACAATAAATTTTGAGTGCTAAAAGGACTGGCCAATGATATTGCCCCTCTACTGACAATCATTATTTGTTAGTTTCTGTCAAAAGGCTATGAACCAATAGACTGGAGAATGGCATATGCTACTTCAATTTTCCAAAAACAGGAACACTAAGACCCAGCCATATATCCAGTTTTCAAGACCTAGTTGAGATGGATTAATTTGATACAAATATTTCAAATAGTCTTTCTCTAACATTCTCCTTCACTTTTGGGCAACTATGAAGATGGTAAAGTTGTGGAAGTACCACAAGACACTATCTTGGCAAATAATTGTATTCAAATTTTTTTTAATTTAGATTATTTTTATCTTTATTATCTATTTTTGTGGATATTGTCATTTTTTCAATACTACTATTCATGTTTTCTTGCACATTGCTTTGTTAATTTATTTACAAAGAATTTTTTTTTCATTTTCACATTTTGAGCCTTCAGGACAGATTATTTCCCTAAAGGTTAGCATACACATATCTGTCTTCATCACTTGAAACAAAAGCTGGATTGGTTTCCCCTTTGCTTTTGTTTTTAGTATTTCCAAGATTATAATACACGCTGTCACTTTCACTATAAAGCTTGACCAACTGGTACAACATTTTGTACTGATCCTGCAAAATAATTAATGAATTAGGATTTGAATGTAAAATAAACACCAATTAGCATACATCTCATCACACAAAATAAGATTAGATTTTTTGGGTTTAAAGTAAAAATATTCTTTTGAAAATAATTTCACTGAGACAAAAATAAAATATTACACTATTAAATTTTTAAGTAACTGATTAAACATTTTCAAAATTTTAAGAAAATTAAATTTAACAAAACATTCCTCTATGTAACTGATAATATCAGAGGGAGAGGGATTATATTTGTAAAGAGAAAAATCTTTGTTTCCTTAATACTGCATGTACATTTTGAAAATTTAGATCACTCTTATACACCCATCTTTTAAATGAAAAATTATTGTTAAGAGCCCTATTTCTTTATCATTACTTTTTATTAAGCCAATAGCAATTTTATTATATATGAACAGAGGAGGAATTGATAGCTATTTAGATTTATTTATATAGGCCTATAATTAATTTTTTCATTTGTTATTAGCACTGTATTTATAAATATTCCTGGAATTTAATTTGTAAGATAAAGTAAGTCTGTTTAAAAAAGTTGAGTTTATTTTTGGTGACAATACTATAGCCCTACCATTTGTAATAATTAAATACAATTACTAATAAATAATCTTGATTATTTATAATAGAAGTAAAATATATTTCAGTATTTAAAATAAAATAAAAGAAACCTTGCTTAAAATTTATTTATATAAATATCATGCAATCAAGATTTTTTTTCTATTGAAAGTATTTATACCTTATGTAGCTGATTTAACATCTCAAATAATAAAGGTTAAACCATACGATTTAGAATTTATCTTTCTTTAAACTTGCTTTTAGTTAACTGTAAGGCAGAAATAAAATTTTAATATAAACTTAATTTTATCTAAAATAGAATTTCTGTTTGCCTTTGGAAATTTAAAATAAATTGTACAAAACTGAATAAATCATTCAATGGTAATGTGACATTTTAAGCCTATAGTAATAAACATTTTAGAAACTATAAACACATTATTTTCAGACTTACCAATGTGGGTATAACCTGTTGTCTTATAGTTTTCACTGCACCTACAACCAGTGGAACAGTTAAATAGTGGTCATTGTCAATTCTATCCAACAGGAGAGACAAGACACAAGCCAACCCACTCATATCAGCACCATTCCTGAATTATAAATAATTATCATATAAATTAAAAGGATTATCAAATCATTAAAGGTCACCAAAATTACAAACAAATATGAAAGGACATTGTCATGCCCTTTCGTTATTTGTCTTCATCCTATAACATCTTTTCCATTTATTTCCCTGTTTAATTGAGGATGCTGGTATATTTAAGATGCTTTACAGTTTACAGCAGGGCCGGTCTTAGCATTTGAACCATTCCATCGAAAGTTGAAAATTTGCACCCCTATGTAACAATTTAAATATTTTAAAAAGTGAAATTTATGGATTTTAATATTTTTAGCTAACTTCAATAAAAAATTTTTACAATCATTTTAACTTAAACTTTAACACTGTCATTTACACAATTACCCTTTGAAAAACAGTGTTCAATGATGGGTTTCTACATTCCAAATTTTTTTTAAAATAGCACCTATTTGTTTGTGAAGTTTAAAACTAACATTCAATTCAAGACAGGACTTTTGACTTTAAATTTATGATTTATTGTAGTTTGATGATATTTTTGGATTTGTACTATTCAGTGCCATCTACATAACCATTGTTTGGTAACAAAGAATTAGACATTTTAAAAAATGTGCAGTAGAAGCAAAAAACTGAATCTTTAGCTACAGAATACCCTTACCATTACTTGTAATTTTCTCACCATTGCTAAGATGTCTGACATAATTGTTAGATAATTTGATTTGAACATTTGTCTGCTTGTATCAGCAGTGAAATCATATTTTAACCCTTTTGTACTGTGCGCTGGTCCAAGTCATGTCAATGTGGGGCAGTGAGATAAACATTTCCCCAGGCTCTAAGTGTACAGGGGCGCAAAAATGAGGCTTACAACGGTATATCAAAGTAAAATTTGATGAAAAGGAAAGGGTTGGAAGTGCCAATTTTAATTTTTAAAAATAATTTTTCCCTGGGGTGAAAATTATTCCAGCTACACCATTTGCGACGAATAAGAACAAAATAACCTCTCATCAAAAAACTGAAAGCAGCCTGGGTAAAAATTAATTTTTTTTATTTATAATACAATAGTTATGAATAGTCTATTGTTTAAAAGGATAATTTTACTATTAAAATTATCCTATTAAAAATGGGATTTATGGTCTCATTTTTTGAGACTTGATTTTTAAATTCACTTTTCGGATAGCTCCTACAAATTTCCAAAAGATTAATTTACCACCCCTGAATTTTCACTCTCAGTGCATTTGCACAGAAAGATGGAGTGTTAGTCTTGAACTGATTACAAAGTAATCAATAATTCCACTAAATGAAAACAATAACTTGATTTGTTAAATTATAACCTTATCAAAGGGCTATAATTTCTAAAATATGAGCTTAAAGTTTTAATATTTGCAATCATTCATGTATTTAACTTTAAGTCATAGGTTTATTAGGCTTTGAAATTTGTATTGTTTCAAAGCAAGGATTATTTACTGTAACTTTTATTTATTTGTTTTTTTTGGGTTCAATTTTATGTTATGATTATTCAATTGGAAATTTAAAATTATTTGAGATTTCTGATATCTATAGCAATATCTTCAAAATATAATCTTACCTGCATGTATACAAAACCTTTCCTTCTTGATGGGCATGATGAGATCTTGCATGGGAAAGGAAGGCCAAGAATTTTTCTGTGTTATATACAGTGCTCGTGTATTTCAGATGAATTACTGACAAATCCACAAAATGGGAATGCTGAAAATAATTTGTCAAATGCATGCTAAAAATTAAGCGTTTTGTTAAATTTTTTAAAAGTGGAATAGATAAATTATTATTCAATGATCGTTCTAATTTTTTTAATTTTTAACTTTGTAAAACTATTTAAGAGGTTAATTTGTTTTGAAACATGTCAAAATTACTTAAGTGTCAATAGCTTGATTACTTTATCAAAAGATTTCTTGAAATCATGCTCATACAAAAAATCCCATCCATTATTCAAATTATATTATCTTTATTTGTTTATCGTGAAAATTTTTTTATAATCATGGTCATAAAAATTTGGTTAATTTATGAACCAGAAAAAATTTGAATAATTTTAAAGATTTTAAGGATGAATTCTTTTCTAATAAATAAATACTTTTAGTTACTTGTAAAATAGAGCGAAGAAATACTCACACTGGTTGGAGATGGAATAAGGGACTTCTTTCTCTTCTGAACTGTAATTGATATATTATGCTCTTCCCATGAGACTCCAAGATTAGATGAGACAGCCTCAACATTTATATTACCACAGGTCAAAGGTTCACTTGTACTTGTAGGAAGATAGCTTCCTATTGTCTAAGGAAATCCATAAAAATTATCTTCTTTACCTCAATTTTTATAGTGGATTAATCTGCTTAACACAACTGAAAGAAAGCTTTGGCTATTTTAATACAAATTTAAATTACTCAAATTATTATACAAATAGTTTTAATCAAATTTTATGTCAATGAATTCAATATATTTTTTATATGCTGCTTACCAAAAACAATTCCTTGTTTTTTCATCATAAACATTTATCACATTGAAGAAATAAATAACAATGTTTTGAGTTTTGACCACAGGAATATGTGAATTATATAATATAAATTTAGTTATTAAAAATATTACTGAATCAGCTTCCTTCAAGTCAAGTTCAAAAGCAACAATCAGCGTGACTCTATACTGTGTTACCAGCCTCCAAAAATCAGCTACTGTTGTAGGAAGTGGAAGTTGGGTCAAAATTTGGTTGTTTTGTTTTTTCAAACTCTGTAGATAAGAAAGATAAAAAGAATGAAGTCCATTTAAAATATTCTGAAGGAAAAAGAAAAGCAGGAGTCAATGACGTCATCCCTTGAGGACGGACGGATGCCGTATATATATTTTGAAGGAGAATTAATCACTCTTAAGGACAGAAAAATAATGCTTATTTTAAAAAAAATATTCATATTTAAAACTATGCTCAACAATATATTAACTTACAGGTACATAAACAGCATTGATGTAATCACCCATATCTTTATTTTCACAGAAAAGAAATGGTCTGTACTGTTCTTCTGGAAAAAATACTCATTCATTTAGCTTCTGTTAAATCAAATGCTAAATACTATAATAACGAGTTATTCAAAATTTGAAGAAAAAATAACGGAAATATTATAAGATCAATTTGATAAAGCTATAATTTGATTGCTCTTTTTAATCTAACTTAATTACAATATATATTATTTATCTTGTATTGCTGGCCCTGATAATACAAATATTAAAAAAGAAGAGACTAAATAGATCAGTACTGACTTGGTAAAATGTTGCTGAATCTATTCTTCAGTTTGTTGTTAAGACTTCGACTGTTGTGATATAAACCTGCAATACTTCCACCTGATCCCTCTTCATCTTTGCCATCATTATTATCTGCACAAACTGTGCAAATTGACTGAAATTTAAAGAAGACTAAATAAATTTTTGAAAAATATTTTCAAATTAAATATAGGTTTAGAACATAAAAGTGAATGACCAAAAATATATTAGAACAATTATTTTTAAACACTGAAAGTAAGCCTGCTACAATTTTTATTATGAGTCATTGGAAGAACTAGAAAATACTTAATTTTGACAAATGAACTAGATATGATAATTTCATAAAAAAATAGAACACATTAAAAAAGAAATAATTTTAATAAAGATAATCAAAATGTTTGATACAAATAATCAAAGGTACGTTAGTAAAGAACAATAAAAGTAATAATTGTTGAAAAATATGTTCAAATAATCAAAAGCATTCAATGTTTAACTACCTTGAATTCTTTCTCAAAATTACTTTGCCCACGTGATGACCTTGCTTCCAATTTTTTAATTCTGTCAATTATTTCACTGGCATGCACAGTTGTGCCAACACAAATCACAGCCACTTGTACTGCTTTGTGTAGAAATATGTATTGCTCCTGTCATGAAGATTATAATGGAGCTGAGCTAATTTTATTTCAATTCCTTTTTAATTACACTTGGAATAACAGGTTTGCAAACATTATTAATTTTATTATAAAATGTTATGTATTTCAAATGAAGTATTATAATAGGAAAATAAAGCTTAATAAAGTTATTTAATGTATTTCCTCCTGCCATTACTGTGAATATATATTATAGAATGATTATATCCCCAAAGATTACATTTGAAACTAATCAATAAATTGCAATTTGCATAAGCTTAATTGTAAAATCATGAAATGATGGCTAAAATTCTTACGGCGGTTTGGATCATGTTCACCCTGTCTTGCCTCAACTTGCATAAAGTAGTGTAGAAGTCTAATTGTCCTGTTTCTTTGGCTTCCACAATCATATTATGAAGAGCAATGAAAGTTCCAGTTCTCCCAACACCAGCACTGAAATAAAGAATATAATGCTTTAATGATTTTGACTCTCTTGAGTTCCTTTTGGGCAGAATAAAATCAACCCGGCATTTTACACATACTTTTCACAGGTTTTTAAAAAGTGTTTTGTGTTAATAGCCGTTAATTTTCCTTCTCTCCCCCTCTTTTTTAATTCCTTTATGTCATCATCTGGTTGCCGAAAATGCTTTGGATCAACTTTTAACCCCCTTCCCCGCATGCTTGTGAGCTGAAACTTTGGAGTCTTGTGGCAACGATAAAAATGATCTTTCAAAATTTGATCAAAGTCGAATGTAATGTAATTAAATTATGAATTTTTAGATTATCTCTATGTAACATGTATAATTTTGTGCTAGCCTGTCACTGTGCATATTATATTGAACAACCTTTTTAATATTTTCCTGTCACGTAGTGCGATGCATATTATATTGACCATACTTTCCTTTTTATACAATATCCCGATCTGTAAATGTAAATGCTAGTTTGTCTCCTGGTGCGCCATTATATTAAACATGATTTTATAACACTTTTTTCTTGATCAAATGAAATTTAGCAGGCAGACTATAGTAGTTTTTTTCTTACTAAAAATCATTATATATGAGACATAACAAAAATTTTGGATTGTCGTGCGATGAGTATCATAATGAACATACTTTTAGTTATGTCTCATATATAAAGGATTTATAGTAAAAACTTTGTTTTTTTATGTTATTTTAAAAAAATGCTTTGTGAGAAGCTCAAATAATGTTGGTCTGATAAATATAACATTTGATAAAATCTTGGATAGACAGGAAATTTAAATTTAGAGACTGGAATTTTAAACTTAAAATTTGAACTATGAGTACAAATCAGTAAATTTGATTTCTTTAAGAAGTCTAACTAACTGCTTGATATTCCTTATATTCACATGGGGATAACGTTAAAATACTTTATGGTAAACTTAATTTGAGAAGACAGACAGGTGTATCCCCTTATATTAATTTTGAGACATCATCTGTATTACTATAATATTTAACCCAGTATATGTTATATTACTTCTAAATTAGTAACAAATTGAATATAAGTTAAGTAATGTTTTATAAAATTGCTAATGTTCAGAGTTTTAAAACCAAAATCAAGGTGATAAGTTATTGTTTTAACATGGATAGGGCAATCCTAAATAACTGTTACAGCCGTACAGGATGGCAATGATAATTAATATTTTATCAAAAACAATATAACATAATGGAAACAGAAAAATGATACAAATTATTTATATTTCGTGAATACACAAGCTAAAATATATTTTAATCAAATGAATATAACTTTTGTGGAAGCGAAAGACATTTGTTATAGTATATTAGATAACTTTTGGAATTAAAAATTTGTTTTATTATTTTCTTTAAAAAAAAATTAAATGTAAATTTAACCAAATAAGTGCAGGTCTGTGGCCAAACTTTTCTGGAAAAATGTTTCAATTTTATTGCAGTGCATTTTGTGTGTGGAATTATTGTACTGTATTTGATCGCATAGATTAACATTGATTCTTGAAGAAAATTAAAACCTCAATGTCATTTATTAGAAATAACTTTCAGCTGTTAACCATGTGCATGCATAGAGTTGCATGTGAAAATTGTAAATCAGTAACAATTCATGAACTGTATTATTTTACTAGCATTCTGTGCCGCAGAATTGTGGCTGATGCATAATTTATGAATTCAATTTATTTCAACATATTTTTTTTTTACTCATATATCAATCAAAATATTGATTTCATTAATAGGTTCAACACTAGATTTATTTGTTTGAATTTTCATCACATTCTTATTTTTACTAAGATGTGAACTTAAGTCTGCTACTTTTAAGAATCTCTTAAGAAATATGATGACTAATAACTAATAAGAAAATCTTTCAGATGCTCAATTATTTTTACTTTATTCTTTACAACTTTAGTGTTTGATTTTTATTTAAGTTTCCAAAATCTGAAATGACATGAAAGTGTCTAAAAAATTCCTCTCAGAATTTTTTTTTTAAACTATGAACTTTTGAATTGTTATCAATGTAAAGAATCTTATAACAGCTCCAATGCTGGAGTATCATCTTAATCAGATATTTGAAATTTATGTATTAACCTGCAGTGCACAACAACTGGGCTGTTAGAGGGATAGAGCGAAACTCTCTGTTCAAAGTCCACCAAACTCCAAGCTGTTTTTGGTACCCCTTTGTCAGGCCATGCAGTGAAATGGAAATGAGTAAGTTGATGTGTTGTCTCACCAGTCTGGACAAAGAAGAAGTGATAATTAATTAAATGGAATTAATGATTGTGCAGGTGTCAGAACCATGGTACATTTGCCTTGCAGAAACTTTAATAAAATGTTGGGGTTTATAGAAAAGATGGAGGAAAAATCTGAATTTAAGATGCAATTAGTAGAATTAGGGGACTAAGGAACCTTTGGATTTTAAGAGTATGGCACTGCTTAAGTTATAGAATTAAATTTTCTTAACAAGACTTTCTTCATGAGACACCTTTTTTAAAGCAAAAATAAATTTTATAATTATGTTAAATAAAATAGAATTTTAAAAAAAAAATCATTCTTTTGATAATATCCAACTTTTAATGTGACAGTCAGTTAATTTTTGAAATTTAAATATTAATATTTTCAAGGTATACTTTCAAACCATATATATACAACACCATAAGATGCCCATATAGCCCTAATATATATATATATATTTTTAATGACTCCAGCTCTGTCCCAAATCCAGTGATTTTTTAAAATCCTGCTCTGGCCAGATTTCAAAAATTTAAATCCGGTGTAACCCCATATGAAATATTTATGTTAAAATTTCACAATCAATTATGTTTATTTATTTAAAATGGATTTTAATGATTAAAGTTGAATCATTTTGAAACAATGCCTTATGTCATGTTTTCTGTTTTAGTGCACAAGCTCACCCTCACCTTGAGGAGTTCCAGTTTTCTAATTGTGTAATCAGCATATATTTCTGTTTTTATGAGACACACCCTGATTTCTCCAAACTGAATCTCTCCATCTTCAGGCCAGTACTGATCACATTTATGCTTAAATAGCAAAACAATGTGAAAGTATATTATTGTTGATTTAAATGAGTGTATTTTTAAATTTTACAACTTATAATATACAAAAATGCAATGGGTTCTTCATGTTTTTTTTTCAATTTCCACAAAATATATGCTGAACTACATGAAATATATTTAAGATTATTCATTTGATTACTGTCAATTTTGAAAAAAAATTATTATAATTTGAAATTTAATTTAATTGACATTATGAAATCTCTTTTTAGTAAGTTGCAATGCATTGAAATTTGTAAACTTCTTTTGCAAAGTTATATAAAATTTGAATTTTTTAATATATTTTTCAAAATAATAAAGTGTAATGATAATTTATGTTCTACTTACTTTTCCTTCTTCTACTAAGTTGGTTAGCATCACAACTTTCTCGACCTTTTGTTCCCATAACATGCGAATAAAGTCATCCACTATAACTTTGTTAGGTCCTGTATAACATTAGAAATGGTATGTTCAGTGCAACTTGGTTTATTATAAAAGCTAAAAATGTTCACGTAACTCATAAATTTCTAACAGACAACTTTCAATTCATAAAACTTTCAAATGAATCCAAGAGTGATTGATTATTAATTATTTCTCTTACCTTGTGAAGCTATAAATTTTTTTTCATCTTTGTAACTCTGTAAGGAGAAAAAATTAATTGTACAAAACTTGTTAATTTTTTAACACAGGGTTAATTGACTTAACTTTTGAATTGTTTAATTAAAAAATATTTTTATTCAACAAATTGGTTTATATATTTTTTTAAAATAATTATTTTTTTCTTCGACACAAAACAAGGGACAGAAATCATATTTGGTGGCACATGATGCTTTGATAAAATGCTAAATGGAATCTAAGCCTAGTACTATTCTTTGCATTAAGCCTATGAAGTTATTGCTTTCAGTTTGTGGTTCATCAAGGCTGCACTTATTAACTGGGTTAAATTTTCCTTTCAGACCATGCTGGCCTATGGGTAAAGCGAAGCAGCGTTCACAAGTTTTTTATAGCACAATGCCCAGCCGCTTTTACTTCCCCCACTGATGTAGGGTACCCATTTGAGGCTGAATGGACTCTGCGACATCCTTGCCACGGGATTAAGCTTCACCAAGACTTGAACGCATGACTCTCAGTTTGCCAGCCATGTGCGTTGCCACTCGACCGCTGCAGCTCATATTGAATGATTAAGGTTGTAAAAAAGATTGATCAGTGAGCTTTTTATGAAGCATTTAGATGACACTTATATCATTGCCTATTCTAGATCCAGCGCTAGGGATCTTCATCACATTTAAAATAAAGGGTAACACACAAGCATAATTAAGAAAACTTATATAATCTAACTTGTCTCTTGGGTTCAGTTTGGTTTATTTTGTCAAAGAGTTTCTTATTGCACATAAAGTACTAAGGCTTCTGCTTAGATATGACGAAATATGCATAGTTGTTTTTAAAAATTAGTAAAAATTTTTAAATACTTAAGTTAAATACTGAGATTTAGCAATAAATGACATAATGCACTCAATTACCCAAAATACTCACGTGAGCAACGATTTTCTAAGAAGTCATTTTCTGATTTGAGTTTGAGTACTATTTAGTTTTAAATACATTTAATGTATTTTATGATTGTAAGTGTTGTTAGGAAGGCAATATTTATTTTTAATCTAATAAATCATGGATTGGAACAGAGTACCTTCACAAATGATGCATTTATATAATCCCCATGTTTTTTTTCAGGACAACTTATGAGATGGACTCTTGAATGATCATCTGTTAATTATTAACTTTGTGTTAAAAGTGTAGAAAAAAAATTAACTATTGATTAATTATTTTTAAAATGGCAATGTATTAAAGTGAGATTTAAAAAATGGTAGGCTTTGATTATAATCATGATAATTAGTAAAACATTATAATCATTATGTACATTTTTAATACCATGAAAATAAATGCATTTATATTTCATACACTCTACCTGTAAATGAATAAATTGCTACAAAACGATAATTAATAAAGCTATAAAACATTTTACGACTGACAGATAATGTTAAGAATAAAAATTCCAAAAAACTCACAAGCACTGATATTTTTATAACGATTTTTAGCTTTGTTTTCTGCATTTAGACCAACACTCATTGAAGCATTTATATTGGCAGGAATATTCTGTGAAAAGTACAGTAAAAACAAAACAACATATTTATTACAAATTGAAATAGAGTTTAGAGATAAATTAACAAAAAGTTTTACATGAAAAATAATTTTAAAATAGTATCATAAACAATAAACAGTAACACTAGATGCTCTTAAAACTGTTAACTGCAACATATTTTTTTGTGTTCATTTAAATTTTTATAACTTTTATAAGCTGGGTAAAAATTTAGAAACCCAGCAATCGACCAAAGCCAGAATAAAATTAAACCATCTAAACATGGTGGAGTGACTTAAATTTACAAATTAGTTTTATATAAAAGAACTAGTTTAGCATTTTGAAATTGGTGTGCAGAGACATGGAAATTTATTCAGTAATTATCATGCACACAATTTGTAAATATCTGTAAGTGGAGATGAATATTTTTTATACTTCAAAAACATTTGCAAACTTTTCCTGGTCGAAGTCACGAAGTTAGTGATTTCTCACTCGTCCTAACGACTGAGTAGGCTATACAGCTGGATAACCCTCGTCTAAATCCAGTTATTGCTATTTTTTTTACTACCAGCCACGAAAGCAGTACAATGCTTTGTTTCAACTTTTTGCACAACTATCTGAAATTGAAATACTGTTATCTAATTCGTTTGAAGCAGTAGTCGACTAGTTTATATACCTTGAACTGCTCCTCAAAGAAGGAATTATTGTGTGTTATCATGTAGTTGTTGAGATTATCAAGACTTATAGACGTCTTCTGTCGACCTCCGGTCACTGCATTTATGTAGACATCGTCGCTGGTCTCCCCTGACGGTGTCGGATCATAAGCGTTTGGATCTCTTGTCTTGTGTGCTAAGAAATATTATAGTTTATTATTATTTTTTAGGGAAAAGTAATTGAGCGCGTATGAGACTGAATTCTTGACCGTATTTTCACGCATATTCCCCGCTCACGCAGATAACCTGCGCAAGCATTTCCCCGCACGATCCCACCACATTTGAGAAGTCATATCACGCTGTACCACTCTAGTTCTAGGATTTAATAGGCAGATTGATGCAGTTAAAATTTACAATTTAAAAATCTAAAATTTCTACACAGCCCAGAACATTACCATCACTGAATGAACTCAATTACAATGACTGAATGAACTCAACTACCTTTCGGTGCTGTGGTCTTAGAGAACACAGGTTCCGGAGCATTGTGATGGGTGGCAAGATCAATAAAATTCTTTTGTTTCCTGGTTTTCCTTTTTCTTGAAAAAAATATATTGCAACTTAATTTCAAAAAATTAAAAATTAAACTGAGAAAAAGAAACTGTAAAATAGTGCAGCAGGGTACGGATAAATTGGATTGTGAATAGGACATGTTAAATTTTACAACATGTAAATTTTTCTATTAAATTTTAAAATAAATAATGTTGATTAGTGAGTCCAGGGGTTCTTAAATAGCTCGTTTTCGTGGTGGACCGCTGGTGTGTACAAAATGAGATTAACTATTGGGGAAGGTGACAAAAACTTCTTTCTTTTTAACTCCGGTAGTCCATAAGAATAAGAAGCTATACTTTAATTGAGCGATAAATTTTAAAACAATACACTCCCAATTGTTTTTCTAGTAAGATTCATAGTAAGGACACCAACTTTTGTAATAAATAAGGTCCAAATTTGATAGATTTTACACGTACTTGTTTTAAAAAATGTACTACAATTAAATATATTGCTTTGCTTGTCTGAATCTCATTTCCGTTTGAAAGTCTTGAATGTTTTTTGTTATTGCATTTTTTTTAACTTGTAGAATTTATTAATTTTGTATGATACATATTATTATTAAGCTAGCTGTTAGAGAATACATTTTAATGAATATCTAGTGGAAAATTAAATAGTTATCATAAATGAAGCGACTAATTAAAATTAACAAAAACAATTTAAATTTGGAACCACTGATTTAGGGCACCCACATCTATATCAAAGTAAATTTTGCTCAGCAATAATTTCAACCATGATTTTAATTTATAAAAAAATGACGTCCATGAAGGATTTCCTATTGCATGTTTTTAAAAGGTAAATGATTCTACTGAAACATGGTTACAATCTCTACCTCCAATAAAATACTACCTCCAAAATACAACACCAAGAGCCATGATAACAGCCAGAATGATGATAGCAATGAGAGGTCCTACTATAACTCCCGCGTCAGCTCCACTGGTCGCTGGTGACGCTACCAAACATAAGGACAGCAATAAGAACTTAACATTTTGGTTTGTTAAAGATCTACATTTTTGTAATGCAATTATAATTATTTAAAATGCAATTAATATTTGAGATTTTAGGTTTAAAAAGAAATTAATACACAAATTAAAAAAAACTAGCGGTGCAGGTATTTTGTAGCCTTTACCAATCAAAACGTTAGACTACCTGTGAGACAGTGGAATCCTTCATAGCCACTCTGGCAACCTTTCAGGCAGTCTCCTGTGACGTGGTCACACGCTCTCTGTGGGGCCGTTGTGTTGCTATTGGTGAAGTCGGACAGACAGAACTCACTGCAATTTGTATTGCATTTCGGTCCATACATTTTAACATCACATTCTGAACAATTGCAGGGGGGAAAGAACACGATATGAACACTTCACAACTAGACATTTAAATTAACTATTTTCTTGTCGTTGTAGTTAGTCTGTTTTTAGCTGAAAAAATTTACCATAATATTACTGTATTTTTTTAAAAATGGAAATAACCGCTAAAAAAACCTACTTTACAAAAAAAAAAAAAAAAAAAAAAAAAAAGAAGAAGAAGACAGCTAGCTCTTAATTAAACACCATGTATATCAGAAAATTCTATCTTCTATTACCTTTGTCACATTTGTCCCCGGTATAGCCATCTTTACATCCGAAGTTACAGTGACCACTGTCCGGGTTACAGCCCCCATCTGCAGCACAGTTGGTGCTACACGACTCGCTGCACCTGAAGCCGTATTTACCCGCCATGCAATCTGTTAGTGAGGTAAAAATTTAGTTATGAAGAACATTTATCATCAAAGTTGCTGACTTAGAAGTGACCTGAGTTGTAACAAATGAATTCACTAATTTTTTTTAAAAGAAAAAAAATGCTGAAAACGAAATTTAGTCATCAATTATTTTTTTATATTTCCATGCGAGTGACTCGTCCTCGTCATGGGACGTCAGTTTTTAAGTTACACCAATGGTTCCTATTTTGTTTTCAATTTTTGGCCACCATCAGTCAAAACTATATTGTCCCCAGTTTCTATACATCAAGTTCCCTCTTCAGTACACAACAGCTAAACCGTATTATATTAACGGGTATTCTTTTTTTTTTGGTTGCTGTTGTTTTTTAAAATTTTAAACCTGGAAAATAAAAACAACCAGATGCACCCCGCGCCGCAGACTTGCTTATGGATAGTGCAAATAAAATGCGGAAAGAATGGATACAAACTACAGGACGAAGAAATCCAAACAACGTGAGTGAACGTTGGTGGGGGAAACCACCATTGTCTCGAGACATTCGCACTGCAGGTTATCTACCTGCCCACCAACCTTCAACAACTTAGCTTACCAACCATAAACTGTGATTGGCCGACCCTAGCGAGGGTCAGCCATGTTCGCAAAAAAGGAGGAAGAGAACGGGCACAAAGATGCATTTTAAAATATTAAAAATAATGTTTCCGCTGGGCTTTGAAGTCAGGACCTTCCGCGTGTAAGGCGGAAGTGCTATCCACTATACTACGAATCACATGTTATTCTTTGAAGGAACAACGCAAGTGAACGCAAGAACCATTGTTGGTATCGAGAATTGCCCTTCTCTCTCTACCAACTCCACTTGCCAACCACAAACTGATTGGTCGACCCGAGCGAAAGTCATTCGTCATACTTATTTGCACATACTTGCTCTTGCTTTGTCAAATTATATATATATATATTATGTAATTCACTACCTATCAGAAAATATCTTAAAACACTTTCAAACATGAAGTACGCTCACCTTGATCACAGTGATCTCCAGTCTTCCCACTGCTACAATCTTTACAACTGCCATTGACATTGTTGCAGAGTTGATTCAAACAATTGGTGTCACACGATAATTTGCAATCGGGCCCGTAAAACGTTGGAGGACATTCTGAGAATTTAATTACTCATAATAGTATTTGTTGTTTTACTTTTACATCAAAGAATGTACATTTGCACACATTCAATTGGATTTGATAAAATGTGCAGATCAGTTATATCTTATAAATGCTTTAGTTTGTACAGATGCTTTAACTTATTTACTCAATTTATTATCCTCTTTATTGTATTTTAAATAAACATACCATTTCTTTATTGTGCACTAGAAGTTAAAATCCTAAAAACACCAGATATGAGAGAGATTATCTTTATTAAAACAATCGATTTCTTATTTTTTCAACAAGTAAAGTATATTAAAATATATTATGCACACAAACAACAAAATATTTTTTTTTATAAACCCCAATGGAAATGTTTATTTTTTTCAACATCACCCAGCAAGGCGTATACATAAACATAAAATCCAAAGTGACAATGTTTAATTAACAATATATATAACATACACATATTAGTATCACCACATGAAAGAACTACCAAGAGTATTTCTTAAAGAAAAAATAAATAAATAAATAAAATATAAAACTTGTTAGATCTATATGGTTTAGAGCATTTTTATATCTATAAAGCATTTCAATATTCCTGAAAACTTCAAGGTAATTCAGACTTAACTGTTAGAAATTGAACACCAACATGCCAGCCACGAGCTATGAAAAGCGTATAAGTATTTTAAATTTTATAAAAGATTATACCTTTCGTTCATCTCTTTTAAGCTACAGGACTTTATATTATGCATATTTGAGGACCACCCCCTCCCACACACACACTTTTTTTCGTTCAATTTTATGTATGGTTTTCTTCAACTTTAAACTGCATACAGGTAAAGATGACAAGAAATTGTAAACTTTGAAGAGAACGATCTTAAAGAGAAAATTTTGGTTACTATAAGCAATGGACACATTGATATCTGTGCAAGAATAAGACCACAATAGTTCTTTTTCGCCCTTCTTTATAAAATGTAATAAGAGTTTTTGCTAGTAGGCAAGATGTATTTGCCCTGTACCATCACCAATTATATTATGTAGAAATTAAATGAAAAAATAGAGAGAAATTATTTACAATAAATAAACACAACCAGTTAGTATACAGTTTCAAGTAAGAGAACAATGCGGCATATCACCGACGGCATATAGGCTGTTGTACCTTGGTCGCATGTGTCGCCCGCATACCCGGGCTCACAACTACACGCGCCGTTAGTGGAGGCACATGTTGCATTGGTGCAATGTGTGGAGCATGGAGTGGAACAGTTGACGCCATAGAATCCACTCCTACATGCTGGAGATGGAAGGAGGGATGATATTATAAAACAGTGTAGAATCTTCGCGTGAAGTTAGCAGTTCTATTAGAAATAACATTTATATAATTATCAGGTGGATATTGTATAATATTGGTGTATAAAGTTAGATAAAATATAAATGTATTACATTAATTGGGGAAATGATCCGTAGCACGGGGAAGACAAGTAAATTGGGAAAATGATGGTTTTTATTTACAGACACGCTTATTGGACTTGATATATTTTCAATCAAATATTGCTTCAAAATTTGATTATATAATAAATAGTAGGTAACCCTGACACAGATACGATGACATAGTGTACATCATTCTGACAATGAACCTTTATTTTATTTTAAGTTTATTTTTATTTAATTATTTTTCAAGTTTCCTAGACGGGATTTAGAGTTATCAATGACAACACGGGCAATATTTGAGATATTCATAAATTACGATATCTTTTAAAGTATTGCCTTAAGTTTCACACTTACGATCCTCGCAATTTGGAGGTTGGTATCCCTGGACACATCCACCTGTACACGCCCCTGAAACAGGGACGCACGACCCCATTGAACATTGATAACTGCAAAACTTGGAGCATTTTTCTCCGTATGTTCCGAAATCACAGGCTGCAACAGAGAACAAAATTTAAGATAATCACAAGCATAACAAATTGGTTGTGGTGATTTGAAAAGCCATTTGATGGTATACGGTATAGTTATCAAGAAAACAACATGTAATATTAATTAAAATAAGAGATATGATAACTAAATATATTTAAAAATGATGCATACATGGCTGAGAAACGAGACAAAATAGAACACACCGAGATTTTAAAAAATACTGAAAACAAAACACCCTGACAGACGACCAACATGAAACTTTTGTTACTGAGTACAAACCAAGATCTAAAGTTCTATATAAAACTTCATGTTACTGGGTACGAACCAAGATCTAAAGTTCTATATAAAACTTCATGTTACTGAGTACGAACCAAGATGTAAAGTTCTATATAAAACTTCATGTTACTGAGTACGAACCAAGATCTAAAGTTCTATATAAAACTTCATGTTACTGAGTACGAACCAAGATCTAAAGTTCTATATAAAACTTCATGATACTGAGTACGAACCAAGATCTAAAGTTCTATATAAAACTTCATGTTACTGAGTACGAACCAAGATCTAAACGTTCTATAGAAAACTTCATGTTACTGAGTACGAACCAAGATCTAAACGTTCTATAGAAAACTTCATGTTACTGAGTACGAACCAAGATCTAAAGTTCTATATAAAACTTCATGTTACTGAGTACGAACCAAGATCTAAAGTTCTATATAAAACTTCATGTAACTGCGTACGAACCAAGATCTAAAGTTCTATATAAAACTTCATGTTACTGAGTACGAACCAAGATCTCAAGTTCTATATAAAACTTCATGTTACTGAGTACGAACCAAGATCTAAAGTTCTATATAAAACTTCATGTTACTGAGTACGAACCAAGATCTAAAGTTCTATATAAAACTTCATGATACTGAGTACGAACCAAGATCTCAAGTTCTATATAAAACTTTATGTTATTGAGTACGAACCAAGATCTAAAGTTCTATATAAAACTTCATGATACTGAGTATGAACCAAGATCTAAAGTTCTATATAACCCACTATGATTTACCGATGCTGCCATGCTCAATGTAAGCCAAATATCACTTTAACTTAAGAAACGATTTAGCCGAACCAATGTATTCCTTGAACCAAATTAATTGTTCTAATCTTATTTAAATGTCGCCTACCAACAACCATCTCTCACAAATATAATTTCCGAATTAATGTGGTATGACTTTAACAAAAATATGGGGCCAACATTATTCTGTAAGTGACAAATTAAATGTTGTAGCTTTGGGCCTATTAGCCTAACTTATCGACCAATCAAACTGTTTACAGTCAACGACATCTAGAGGATGCGTGATGTGTGTGGTTTGAGATCAGACAAGACGTGTAGCATGACGCTCCAATAAGCAGCAACATAGAAAAGTTTTAATGGAAATCTAACGCCTATTCTACGTTTATAAAAAAAAAAGGTGAAATTATTGGCCAAATTGAAACTTTGGCATGGAATAAACGGTGAAAATATTCGCTTGCTCCAAGGGTCACTTATCCTACAGCTAAGGGGCCGTCCATAAATGACGTCACGCGATTTCGGCCGATTTTTTACCCCCTCCCCCCCTACGTCACGCGTCGTCACAAAATCGTCGACCCCCCCCTCAAAAAGTACGTCACAAAACTTTGACCCCCCCCCCTTTAAAAAAAAATCTATTTAAAAATAAGACTTTTTCAAATCATTTTTTGTCATTTAAGTATTTATTTATTGTAGGTCAACACTGTATTATCGTGGCATGAGTGAAGCTGTGTAAAAGGTATTAAATAAATTAAATAACTTGTAAGCCAGTGATTCTCAAACTTTTTTGTATCAGACGACCGGCAAGAATTTTTCCATTTCACCAGGTATCATTGCATTCTTTTCCCGTTTTGACATGATTTTCTCTGTACTTATCTGATAGCAAAATGAGCCCCTACACAGCTTAAAGCCCTATAAGATTAAGTATGAATTCGGATTGTTTTATATATTATATTTAAAAAAAAATATGTTTAGTTGCCATGGCATAGCAAAACAGCTAACGAACAATGCAGTGGTAATGCCAAAAACCATTGCAGTGATTAACCTTCGCGATTAAGCTCGCGAATGTGACTATTGATATTACAAGGATCATTGCATTGTTTATCCGTTATCCGGCATCCTTCCGTCTCGCGAGACGATGGTGCATCACCGTTGGGTTGGGTTGCATTTCCTCGAGTGACTGTGCAGTCCTATCCTTGAGTGACAGTCTTTGCCACAGTTTTTACACACGAGTTCTGTGCTTCCAAATGTTTTGGCCTTTCTCCTAGCTCTTCTGTCTGCAGCCTCCTCCATTCTTCGCTCCTCGGCTACTATGACGCCCTCTTTGACAACTGTGCGCCACGTAGATCGGTCTTCTGCCTTACACTCCCAGTCACTTGTATGTATTTTGGCTGCTTTCATGTCCCTTTGACAGACATCTTTAAATCGCAAGCGTGGGCGACCTGTTTTCCTCTTTCCTGAAGCAAGTTCACCATATAGGAGGTCCTTCGGGATGCGGCCGGGGCTCATTCTTTTGACATGTCCTAGCCACCTCAGGCGTCTTTCACTAAGAATTGAGAACATGCTTTGGGTATTGGCACGCGTTAGTACCTCACTATTAGGCACTTTTTCTTGCCATTTAATACCAAGGATGCGGCGCAAGCATCTCAAATGGAAGCTGTTAAGCTTACGCTCTTGTGATGTATAAGTGGTCCATGTCTCGCTCCCATATAGTAATGTACTGATGACACAGGCTCGATAGACGCACAGTTTGGTTTTCTCCGTTAGCTTGGTGTTTTGCCAGACCCGCTTATTTAGTTTAGCCATTGTTGCGGCTGCCTTGCCAATTCTGCTGTTTATTTCTTCTTCAATGGACAGTGTATTGGAGACCTTGGATCCCAAGTAGGTGAAGCTGTCCACAACCTCCAAGTTTTCATTATCGATATTTATGGTAGGAGGAGGTCGAGTGTCTTGGGCCATGATGTTTGTCTTTTTCAAGCTGATTTGCAGACCAAATTCTTTGCAGGCATTGGAGAAGCTTGACACGAGTTGTTGCAAACCAGATTCTGTATGTGCTGTTAGTGCCGCATCATCCGCAAATAGTAGCTCTCGAATTAGGACATCCGTCGTTTTGGTCTTGGCTCGGAGGCGGGCAGTGTTGAAAAGTCCTCCATCAGCTCTGGTATGTAACCAGATTCCCTCACTGCTATCCTTGAATGCGTATCGAAGAAGTACAGAGAAGAATATTGCGAAGAGTGTTGGTGCGAGTACACAACCTTGTTTAACTCCGCTGCTGACAGGGAAGGCCTCTGACTTAGCTCCATCGAACTGTACTGTGCCAAGCATATTTTCATGGAACTGTCTGATGATGGCAAGTAGGTGAGGGGGACATCCAATTTTTGCCAGTATTTGGAATAGCCCGTTGCGACTGACTAAGTCGAAGGCTTTTGTAAGGTCCACAAATGCAATGTATAGTGGCATCTGCTGCTCTCTGCATTTTTCCTGGAGCTGTCGTATGGAGAACACCATGTCTATGGTAGACCGACCGGACCGGAAACCACACTGAGATTCTGGATAGACGCGGGATGCTAGGCTTTGTAAACGTTTTAGTATAACGCGGGCAAAGGTCTTTCCTACAATACTAAGGAGTGAAATGCCGCGATAATTATTGCAATCACTCCTATCACCTTTGTTTTTATATAGTGTCACTATATTTGCATCCTTTAGGTCTTGGGGGATGTAGCCCTGTTCCCAGCAGAGGGACAGAATCTCGTGCAATGGTTGGAGTAAAGCTGTCTTGCCACTCTTTAGAACCTCTGGTGGTATTCCATCATTCCCAGGCGCTTTTCCACAAGCTAGACTGTCAATTGCTTTGCTCAGCTCTTCATGTGTGGGCACGACATCAAGTTCTTCCATGAGTGGCATATCTGGGATGTCATCTAGAGCGGTGCTGGAGACTGTGGTAACTGTTGAATACAATTCCAGATAATGCTCAACCCACCGTTTTAGCTGTGCTGCCTGGTCTTGAATAATTTCTCCATTTTTGGACTTTAGGGGAGCAGCTTTTGACGTCAAGGGGCCCGTTGCCTTTTTGATGTTTTCGTACATGACTTTTGCATTGCCCATGTCTGCAGCTGATTGTATACTGGAACAGAGCTTAAGCCAGTAGGTATTGACACATTTACGTGCAACCTTTTGGGCAAGTGACTTAGCTGTTTTTAAAGCATGCAAATTGTCAGGTGTAGGCTTTTCCTTGTAAGCCATAAGAGCTTTCCTTTTTGCTTCAGCGACGGGTTTCATCTCGTCCCAATGTTCATCAAACCAGTCCGTGTTTTTGTGAGATTTTTTGCCAAAGGCTTGTATTGCGGATGTATAGATTGTGTCTCTCAGTTGCGTCCATTTGGAGTCAATGGTGACGCATTGTTTATAGACCTAGAATATATAGATACAAGACAATTCCTCAAATTGATTTCGATCTTCTAATGACAGTTTNACAGCTAACGAACAATGCAGCGGTAATGTCAAAAACCATTGATGTGATTAACCTTCGCGATTAAGCTCGCGAATGTGACTATTGATATTACAAGGATCATTGCATTGTTTATAGACCTAGAATATATAGATACAAGACAATTCCTCAAATTGATTTCGATCTTCTAATGACAGTTTTCCTGCTAAGTATATGCACATCAAAGGCATTTGATCTAAAATTATCACATTGATATCACATCTCATGTTTTCTAAAAATTATTAGTTATGCGCTGGAAGAGGAAAATTGCCCATTCTGTATGAACCCCACATTTGTGCAGGAAAGTAAGGTGTCATCTTGTGCGTCGCAAAATACAGTAATTCTTGCAAGTTGGGGACTGAAATACTATGACATTATTAATATATCCAACATTATCATAACTTTTGACTCCGAAGCTCACAAGTTTGTTTGTTTGTTTGTTTTTTCAATTCTTTCTTCTTCAGGATTTCACGTATGTCACACAACAGTTGTAAATGTAATGTGACCAATAAATTATCTCATTTGGGGTAAAAAGGGAACTCTTGGGGGTAATGCTCAATCATCGTGGGCATAGAAAATTTGCTAGAATCCGCTACTTTTGGGTTAACAGTATTGTTAATATAAACTTTTATAATTTTAATATTTAGGTATCACTTTTTTAACCGGCCTTCAAAAAAAAAAAAAAAAAAAATCGAAATGTTTTAACATCCTTAGATTATATTTTATTTTAATGCATACAAATTAAGCATTGACTATAAATCATTACTTGTAACTTCTTTGTTTATATAAAAAAAAGTTATTTAAAATTAATAATTTTTAAAAATAAAATCTGGGGTCAAAAGGGAATTTTTGGGGGTAATGCAGACTCATTTGGGACATATAACATCCACTACACTCCACTAGATATAATCGAATACGTCATGTGTACGTGTAGCCTTGGAACATTGCCCACTATTGAACTGGTTCCTTCCAGAAAATGCATTTGTAAAATTTGTTATCTATGTAGATTTCTTATTTACGTACTATACGAAGACATCTAAATCCAACCTACATTCATTTATATTGACAAAAGTGACAATAATCTTAATCAACATGACTTGACTGTCTCAAGTATCCTTTCTGTCAAATTTAAAATTAATGCCTTAAAAACTGAGTTCAGAAGAAAGTTATTTTGTGCTCCTCTCGAATTGCGATGTCGAGAATTTGATGCATTCAATAAAGTTAGTGAATAATTTTGACTAATTTTAAATGGACACATTTATTATTATATTTAGAATGGCCAGAGGCGTTTGACCAAAAATCATATAATCATATTCAGATCTTTTTAGACACTTGTTTGTCCTGTTTGTAAAACTCACCAGTAGCAGTTTCGGTGGGGAGGGGGGGATAACCAACAAAACAAAAGTTCGCAGACTCCTGCCGCGAATGAGCCTGCGGTTACATCACAAAAGCTTTGATGTCAACATCAAACGACGCAGGGTTACAATTTCGTATGTTCTCTTGTGGATTCTCAAACTTAAGAATTATAAGAATGTTTAATTTTTGTGTCTTGCTAACTCACGCCAACCGGCGTCTGATAGCCTATCGACCGGCACTTTGAGAAGCACTGAATTTAAAATAAAGTCATTAATAAATAAATTTTAAGTGACCAAATATTTCAGTGGAAGTTTTATTTAAAGTTACACTTTCGATGTGACGTCACATATCTTCAACCCCTCTCCCTCCCCCACGTCACACATCGTCACAAAAGTGGGACCCCCCTCCCCCCCTAGGTGCGTGACGTCATTTATGGACGGCCCCTAAAAACGTTTTTTTAGGGCTGTTATCAATTAATTTAAATTTAATCGTTAACTTTGAAAAATTACCGAATAATTAATCGATAATATTGACTAATGCTGAAAATAAGATGTATGACGTCATTAAGCTGAAAATTTCATAACATGCCCATAACCCAAGTTAAATTTTTAAAATTATATTTTTAAGAGATATAGTTAAATATAAGCAGTTAAATATTATGACAATGAATTTTAATTTTGCTATTGCTAATTTAGTAAAAGGAATGTTTTTTTAAAAAATCATTTTCCTCTTAAAAACTGCGTATTTTAATTATTAATTTAAAATCGAAAAAATGTTTAAAATATTTTCCTTAATCGACTAAACTAATTTAATCGATAAAAACTTTTACAAATTAATCGAGAAATTAATCGTTAATTTCCGCAGCCCTAATTATAAATCAAAAGTAGCATATTTTTTCTTTAAAAAATTTTTGATTTAGAGCTAACCTGTATAACCTACAGGTCAGAAAATAATTCTTATCTCATATGTTACAGACGTTCCTTCTATCTATACAGAAGATTACTGCGTTGTGTATTTATCTATTGTTTATCTAATTAAACATTAAACACATCATTGTATCCCTAATGAGAGGGATCGAATTCTAGTGGCGTGCCACTTTCATACATGCTGAGGGACTGGGGTAGTAGGTAATATATCCGTACAAAGAGCAAGATAGATACACATTAACCTTAAAATATTAATTACATAGTTTATGTTAGTATAAATAAATGCCATATTAAAAATAAAATTTTTATTTTAATTTATTTTTTTTTCGAAACGCAATTTATGATATTAAAAATAAGTTTTAGCAACAAAATTTAAGAAAAATATGTGTCACAATATTTAAATTAAATTTCAACAGAGTTTAAAAGAAATTAATAATAATGTTCTTGTCACCTAAATTTCCACAAGAACAACGCAATTGGTAAAATATATTTGTACCAGTTCGCTGTGGTGCAGCAATTGCAGGCAAATAAATTATAATGCACATCAGATGCCGACAATCTATCTATAATTATTATAAACAATGATTCCACCCTTAGGCAATAAAATATTTTAAAAGTATTTCTTAATAAGAGTATGTCAATAACAAATGTAATTATTTATTTATTTTAATAAATTTATCGCACTTTTTATTTTTAAGTATTAAATTTTATGAATTGCGTTGGTTGCACAAATAACCCATCTAAGGTTGTGAGAAAACCACACCCTGCTGACGACAAAAACAGAAGCTAAATCAAATTTCTATTGTCGATTCCATTCTATTTAACAATCTATTTTTTAATATAATAAATGATGTTCCATTTCTGAAAGTGTTACAACCATACTCTTACATAATAAATATAATTGATCGAACCTTTGTCACATTTGATTCCCTTCCAGCCAGTCTGACATCCATTACAGAAACCAGCTCTACATGTGCCACCCAAACAGTTTTGAGGACACTTGTCCGCGCATTGGGGCCCATAGAAACCGAGTGGGCAACCTGTGGAGTTAATTGTAATTGTAAGCCTTAAGAATTCCCTTGCAAAGCATGTCAATAAAAAAATGAAATACACCTAAAAGCTTCATTTATTTTCCTCACAATTCTGCTATTTATTTTTAAGTTCTCAAAACTAATAGAATCATACAAAATATAACTTGAAAATAGTTATTCATTATGTAGAATAGAATTTATTGATAAAAATCAATGACAGTAAAACATCTTTAGTAAAATTGATATCAAAATTAACAACTTAAAAAAATTATATAGACTATCTTCAATTTTCAATGTTGTGAATTATTGTACCAAAAATATAAAATAAGAAGTGTGTACTTTTCAATTTTAAAAAGAACGCGGTTTCCTTTATTTTTTTTAAAAAATGTCGGTTTAAATATCAGCACATACGAACATAATCATTAGCCTAAATTATATTTAATACAACTTTATTTTTTATTTATTCTAAAATTATATGTATAAAGATTTATAAAACAGTAACTATTTGATAAAAGTGTGGATCTGAAACAACTTTCTTTCAATGTTTCATGGCTCAATGAAGCACCCTTCAAATCAAAACACAATAAAAAACTTAAAATGTTCTTCATTATAAATTTTAAATATCCTACATAATAAACAATAGCATTGATACACATTGCACAATTAAATTAGAATTATTTAAATACAATGGCTTAATGCATTAGATAAAAAGTAGCTAAAGCTTTACAATTAGTTTCTATGTAACATCGTTCATTTTATGTCTCACTCACCTACTGAAGGAGTTGTTGACATATTCAAGATCACTCCCTAAACTCAGGATAGTATAAACAAAATTATCGTTTTACGCTAAATGTCCTTGAAATGTAGTTTAGGTCCTTAAAGCACAGGCCAAAAGTTTCTTGGAAACGACGATCGCGTAAAAATGTTTCAGAAAAACTAAGTTGAAAAAAAAAAATCACAAATGCATCTCCAAAGAAATTATCGATATTCGGCTAATTTTACTTGTTGAACATTTTCAACGAGTGGGTCACAATCTGTTGGTGGCAAGTGAACTGGACTGACAGTAAACTGTTGTACGGAAGTTTGACAGGTGAGAGGGATGACAGGATTGATGATCTTCACGCAATGGGAGTGTCTTTATTTCAGTGGTGATGTCGGATGTTTCTTTGATTTACTATCAAGGAAAATTCAGTATCTATGTTCTTGTCTTCAATATAACCTTTTTGTCAATAATTCCTGGTACATATTACCCATGCATTAGTTAGAATTAATTGATTTTAAAAAATTAATATTTTTTTCTGATAACGATTAGAGCTGTCACGAGTCACCAGTCAACACATCATTAATTGCCCCTGCCCCTGATGACAGCCCCTCTCCTTCCGTTAACTTGTGAACTGGGAAACTCGTGCCAAGAACCGAGAGTTAATGATTGCTTGAAATAATTAGGAGAATTTTAGACAACATACTGAATGCAAGGTAAGTATTTTAAATTTGAAAATGAAGTGTTCAACAAAAACTTTATGTAAATTGGAAGACTTCATATTTTTAAAAAAGTTTAAGTGTTAATATACAACTTTTTTTTAAAAAAAAAAGTAAAAATGTTTCATTTCATACTCGAAAACACCAATAGAAAACCTTAAAATTTCTATAAAGTTATACATTTTTAAAAATAATGTAACACGCCCGGTGCACTGCACTTACTTTCCTTTACGTTACTTTAACTCAAAAAAGTTAATTAAAAGATAATCTTAATACTTTTTAAATCTTGGAATTTTGTGTCATTGCATTTTACCTAAACACACCAGCGGTGGATACAAAATAAATAATTTTTTTCATTAAAAAACGTAACTACCCAACTATTGTCAAAGAGATGTTACAAATGATAATTTTAAGCCATCCGCTATTTCAACGACTGGTGTGGTAAATAACCTAATTTGGTAGCTACAACATTTGCCCTCGGGACAGTTTATTTGACAAGAAGGGAGAGGACGTGTTCAATGATTGATGCCTCCACCACAGAATCCATTTAACGTGACTAATCAACTTCCGTAGCTTTTAATTCGTAAGTTACAATACCTAAAAAATAATAATAATTTCGAAAATATCGTCGAATTTAATATCATCTTGATTTTTTTTTAATGTCATGCTTATAGTGGTAAATTCAGAGTTAACGTACCCACGTTAAATGGCCGCCATCTTTGTTGCTATGCCACGTGACACGAAAATTGGAAAAATACAACTATTTCAATTCTAAAACTTAAACTAACCCTAACCCTAACCATAAATTAACAAATAAAAAATATATAACTAAACCTAAATAACAAAGGAGGAGAACGCAGAATTAATTTCTATATAGATCTAAGCCTTTTGGGAACGACTTGTCTGAATTAGGGGCCGTCCATAAATGACGTCACGCAATTTTTGCCGATTTTTTTACCCCCTCCCCCCTACGTCACGCGTCGTCACAAAATCGTCGACCCCCCCTCAAAAAGTACGTCACAAAACTTTGACCCCCCCCAAAAAAAAATAAATTATTATTTTTTTAAAAAAAAATGTTTTCTATTTGAAAATAAGAATTTTCAAATCACTTTTTTGTCATTTAAGGATTTATTTATTGTAGGTCTACATTGTATTATCGTAACATGAGTGAAGCTATGTAAAATATATTAAATAAATTAAATAACTTATTCACCAGTGATTCTCAAACTTTTTCGTATCAGACGACCGCAAAGAATTTTTCCATTTCACGAGGTATCATTGCATTCTTTTCCCGTTTTGACATGATTTTCTCTGTACTTATTTGATAGCATGATGAGCCCCTACACAGCTTAAAGCCCTAAAAGATTAATTATGATTTATATATTACATTTTTTAAAAGAAATGTTTAGTTGCCATGGCATAGCAAGACAGCTAACGAACAATGCAGCGGTAATGTAAAAAACCATTGATGTGAAAACCTTCGCGATTAAGCTCGCGAATGTGACTATTGATATTACAAGGATCATTGCATTGTTAAAGACCTAGAATATATAGATACAAGACAATTCCTCAAATTGATTTCGATCTTCTAATGACAGTTTCCCTGCTAAGTATATGCACATCAAAGGCATTTGATCTAAAATTATCACATTGATATCACATCTCATGTTTTCTAAAAATTATTAGGTATGCGCTGGAAGAGAAAAATGGCCCATTCTGTATGAACCCCACATTTGTTTTTTTCTTTTCAAATCTTTCCTCTTCAGTATTTCACGTACGTCACACAACAGTTGTAAATATAATTTCACCAATAAATTATCTCATTTGGGGTAAAAAACGGAGCTCTTGTAGGTAATGCTCAATCATTGTGGGCATAGAAAATTTGCTAGAATCCGCTACTTTTGGTAAACAGTATTGTTAATATAAAATTTTATAATTTTAATATTTAGGTATCCTATTGAACCAGTCCGTTTTTTTTTTTCAAACCGTTTAACTTTTTTAACCGGCCTTCAACAACAACAAAAAAAAATTAATTTAAAAAAAAAAAAAATTTTTAAAAAAATTTTAAAAAAAAAAATGCTTTAACATCCTTAGATTATATTTTATTTTAATGCATACAAATTAAGCATTGACTATAAATCATTACTTGTAACTTCTTTGTTTATATAAAAAAGTTATTTTAAAATAATACTTTTTAAAAATAAAATCTGGGGTCAAAGGGAATTTTTAGGGGTAATGCAGACTCATTTGGGACATATAACATCCACCTCACTACACTAGATATATTCAAATACGTCATGTGTACGTGTACGCTTGGTAACATATGCCCACTCTTGAACCGGTTCTTTCCAGAAAATGCATTTGTTAAATTTGTTATCTATGTAGATTTCTTATTTACGTACTATACGAAGACATCTCAATCCAACCTACTTTCAATTATATTGACAAAAGTGACAATAATCTTAATCAACATGACTTGACTGTTTCAAGTATCCTTTCTTTCAAATCTATATAATAATGCGCCTAAGCGCGTCCGTCAGTCAGAAGCCCCTATACCACGCAACTCTTGATTACTTTTTTAAAATTGAAAATATAGACGTAAAAATCATAATGATTTTGGGTTTGAGATTAACAGAGGGTGTGCTTTTGCGCGCCGTAAAATAAAAAAACATTAAGTGGCGTCATGAAGCTTTTATTCTATTAATTTTTTTGATGTTACTTTTTTATCTTGATTATAATCTGATTGTGTGAATATGCATGTGTGCGAGTGTGTTTATGTGTATGTGTGTATGTGCGTCTGTGTGTGCGTGTGACTGTGTGTTTGTTTTAGTTGTGAAATAACGATTTATTTCATAGATTGCTAAAAGTGAAATTAAATATTGAAAAGACGTTACCACGTAATCTTTTATGCATAGTTAAAATTATGCACTGGATTATGAAAAATTCCGTTAGTGTTATGAACACAAGTTTCTGCCGATGCGATCTGCATGGGTGCTTGAATAAAAGATAACGGGAAATCATTGAATGTGACTTAAAAACTGTTAATGAGAAGAACAATCTCCAATGATTTTTTCAGAGATGGTTTTTACATTATGCTTGATTTTAAAAGAAATGAGCCCTTGCGCCGGGATTTTAAATAATATTATGGTACGTGTATAAGTGTTTATACACTGTTGTAAGAGTGGGGTTAAAAAGCGGAATTGTATTTTTTTTTAAAGAGGAGCAATTTTGTGAACTATTTGAAGGGTGCATTTCATTTCTAGGGTCATGATTTTATAATATCACAGATCCCTGAGTGGCACTATTTCTCAGCCACTGATAATATCCTTTTGGAAAAGTTTAAACTCTTGATTACTTTTTTAAAATTGAAAATATAGACGTAAAAATCATAATGATTTGTGTGTGTGGGGGGAGGGGAGGGGCTATGTGCGAATGTGTGTGTGATTTGGTTATTTTTATGTCTGCTAATGTTGCGCCTCTAACATGACAACCAGTATTTTAAAAAGTAAATGTACAAACAAAAATAATAATAAATTTCTACGGTGTAGATAGAAAGGGGTACATTTTCAGCTCAAACCTTGCGATTTAAGGTGTTTCTTTAAAACAAATTAACTCATACATACCTTAATTTAGCATTAATATTCACATAATTAATATCTGACCCATAAAATAATCCTATTAATTTGACTAAGGCCATGCTAAGCCTAGAAACAAAGTCCTAACGAATGATGAAACATCCATTTTAAAAAATTGGGTACGTTTCTCGAACAATGCGGTTGCATGACATACGCTTTAGGTAAAAAATGTTCTTTAAGGTGTAAATATATCAAGTGTAAAGAAATATCACGGGTATTATTACTTATAAGTAGGATATAGCATAAGAAAGTGCGTGTTATGTCGAAAAAAAAAGCACACTGACAACAACTCATTTTGTGCCAAGCTGTTTTGAGTTTATTAGATGAATAATGTACAACGGGAATAAAGATTGATATAAAGTGAATTGTTACTATTAGAAAAATGCGTGGGAATATAGAATGATTGACATAACATTTATAAGGAGATCAATTTCTCATCATTGTCTTAAAAGCAGCATTGTTCTTATGTTTTTATACAAGTTAAAGGAACATGTGCCTTGATATCAAATAAACCATATTTTCCTCTCTCCCCAAGCCACAATATTCACAAATATTATCTGGCTAAGCATATTCTATTCGTATTGAAGTAATATAATGCTTAGACTATAAATGAAATGTGTGTTTTCTAAGAACCAAAGGAATAATGTGGAAAGATATTGTTTTCATGATTTGATTCACGTGAAAAGAAAGTGAGCCTTGCCAGTTAGATTTTTGTAACTGTTAACGACATTTGTTATCCTGGTAGAGTATATAGCATGCGTTATTAAAGGGGTTCGAGCATGGTGAAAGAAAGTCATCAATCGATCTGAATGAAAGGATGTGGTTGAGCAGGTCAGGGCCCTATAGGGGCTGTAGCTGGAAGGATGTGGTGGAGCA
>MUZC01002350.1:353422-419472 GCA_002072015.1 Radix auricularia | reverse complement strand
TTTAACATCCTTAGATTATATTTTATTTTAATGCATACAAATTAAGCATTGACTATAAATCATTACTTGTAACTTCTTTGTTTATATAAAAAAGTTATTTTAAAATAATACTTTTTTAAAATAACATCTGGGGTCAAAAGGGAATTTTTGGGGGTAATGCAGACTCATTTGGGACATGTAACATCCACTACACTCCACTAGATATATTCAAATACGTCATGTGTACGTGTACGCTTGGTAACATATGCCCACTATTGAACCGGTTCCTTCCAGAAAATGCATTTGTTAAATTTGTTATCTATGTAGATTTCTTATTTACGTACTATACGAAGACATCTCAATCCAACCTACTTTCAATTATATTGACAAAAGTGACAATAATCTTAATCAACATGACTTGACTGTATCAAGTATCCTTTCTGTCAAATTTAAAATTAATGCCTTAAAAACTGAGTTCAGAAGAAAGTAATTTTGTGCTCCTCTCGAATTGCGATGTCGAGAATTTGATGCATTCAATAAAGTTAGTGAATACTTTTGACTAATTTTAAATGGACACATTTATTATTATATTTAGAGTGGTCAGAGGCGTTTGACCAAAACCAATCGAAAAACTATATCAAACTTAAAACTTTTATTATTGTATCAAATAGATTCCCCTCCCCACACCCACCACCCAAATGGATATTCGGTGTCGTTTGGACTTAAAATATCAACATATAATCCTATTCAGATCTTTTTAGACATTTGTCCTGTTTGTAAAACTCACCAGTAGCAGTTTCGGGGAGGGGGGAGGGGGGATAACCGACCAAAAAAAAAAGTTCGCAGACTCCTGCCGCGAGTGAACCAAACGAAAACGTTACATTACAAAAGCTTTGATGTTAACATCAAATGACGCAGGGTTACAATTTCGTATGTTCTCTTGTGGATTCTCAAACTTAAGAATTATAATTATATTTAATTTTTGTGTCTTGTTAACTTACGCCAACCGGCGCCTGATAGCCTATCGACAGGCACTTTGAGAAGCACTGAATTATAAAAAAAAGTCATTAAATAAATTGTAAGTGACCAAATATTTCAATTGAAGTTTTATTGAAAGTTACCCTTTCGATGTGACGTCACATTTCTTCAACCCCCCTCCCTCCCCCACGTCACGCATCGTCACTAAAGTGTGACCCCCTCCCCTCCCTAGGTGCGTGACGTCATTTATAGACGGCCCCTTAGCGCCAATAGTGCCAATAGTGAGATTTACTAAATCTGAAGTTAACATTTATTTGTTATGTATCCTTTTTATTTTTATTTTTTTATACCTAACTTCATAATTAAGTTATTTTAATTAAATAAGTATTTTCCAGAAGAAATGCGCCATCATTATAAAAATGCGCCAATCTTCTATTAGAAAAGAGATAAATTTTTGTTGTTGAAAGAAATAATTACGGTCGCGATACAGTCATCTCAGATGCGATGACTATAAATAACAAGAATAAAACTAAACGTTCCATGTGATTTGAAATGTTTATATTTTTAAATGTATCAAATATATACATTAATATCAGGATTAATTTAATCAGCGGCGTAGTATAGGAGATAGGGGGCCGTCCATTAAGTATGTCACCCTCCAAAGGGTGGAGGGGGTGTAAGAAGTCTGACAATTTCTGACAGGGGGGAGGGGGTGTCCGGCCATGTGTGACGTCACGGTGTTGTATGTTAAATATTAATCATTTTGTTAAATAAATACATATATGGTTGTGCGAAAGTTTGACGTACTTTAAGCGGGGGAGGGGGGGCGTCAGAGATTTGTGATAGTTTTGACAGGGGGAGGGGGGGAGTTAAAATGATAAAAAATAGCGTGACGTACTTTATGGACGATCCCTAGAGAGGGCAGTGCCCGCGAGAAAAAATTGGAGTGGTGGAAAAACTAAAAAAAAAAATGTCCAAAATAAGTCACGATCAACTCTTACGACTCTTCACAAAGAAAGGTAGAAATGAAACTTCTGTGATGGAATCTATTTACATTTGATTAATACTAATAATACTTAATAGCTTCAATTTCATTTTGTTCGCAGACTTAAGAAATGTGAGTCATGCTCTCTTATGTTTCATATTCTTTTTTAGCATTTTTTCATGTTTGGTGTCTTTTATTAACCAATTTGAGTGATGCTTTCACTTGATCAAGGCATTAGCTCAATTTTTCAGAAACATAGTGTCTGTTTAATATCAAAGAGGACAAGAATACAGTTTATTAGGTGGTCAAACAGTATAAAAGAATACCTAAGTGCCATTTTGTACAAGACATAGACACCCAGGGAACCGCCAAGTTCATCCTCGTCAAAAAAGGGCAACATTAGAGTGAGGATAAAATAGGTCTCTGGAGCAAGTAAACTCGAAATGTAAAGGACTTTTCTGGGTAGAGTAATAACAGTTCTATACATGTAGTGATGTTATAATCAGCTCACCAGCACGACATCCCTCCAATGTAAATCCAGCGGCGCATCCTGATATACATCCACCAGTGCTCACTTGACACGCTTCTGTAGGATCGGCACAGTTACACGTGTGCTCACAGTCTCGGCCGTATCTTCCGATTGGACAAATTGAATCTGTAATTGTGAGAACGGTATTTGAACGTAGATGTAATCTACTGACATTGAAAATATAATCACCTTGTCAAAAGAAAACTTGACTTGAGAGTAGAGTGGAGACTAAAGATCGGGAAAAGTATATACAAATACAAACAAAACAAAAATGCAACCCGTAAACACAAGATTTTTTACTATAAATCCTTTATATATGAGACATAAAAAAGTATCTATAAATATAATTCTCATCATGCACCAACCATGCCGGACACCAAGTAGCAAGCTACCTGACCCCACCGACCAATCAGATTGCAAGAGAAGGTAGTAAACAGCGTAGGGGAGGGGTCATCAATGTTGAATTGAAGTCATCACTATGTTCTTTCAGAACAACATAAGAACATGTATTTCGTTGTGTAATGGTTATAACATTCGCCTAAAACGCGGCGGTTGCAGGTTCAATCCCCAGCTAAGACATTACTTTTATAATTTTTAAAAATGTTTGTGTTTGAGCCCGTTCATTTCCCACTTTCTTTTCGATCACCATAACAAGCACAAGACGAGTAGAAATAAGCTTGACGAATGACTTTTGTCAGGTAATGCCAAATAGTTTATGTTTGGCTAGGGTGGTGCGAGGTGGCAAGTGGCTAACCACAGTGCACATGTTTCAAGATCAACAATGCATCCGAGGTTCATTCACGTTGATCTGATTTCATCGTGATGTAGTTTGAAAAAAAAAAAAAACGTACACAAACTATTTGTGTAAGAAGACAATAAATGTAAGCATTATTTATGAACTAATGCTAATAACAGTAGACGTTTCGGCTAATGCCGTCATGAAATAATTACTTACATAAATCTCAAAACATATTATATGAAAAGAAATGAAAAGAAAGGTAAACCAAATACCAAGTATTAGTTCATAAATAAAGCTTAAATTTATTGTCTTCTTACACAAATAGTTTGTGTACGTTGTTTTTTTAAATTAAAAAGCTTTTGCAGTCCTATTCTGTATGATGTAGTTTGAGTCTGTTAACCCCTCCCTTTCTTTGCTCTATCTATGAGCAAATTTGCGGCCTATGCTACGTCACGGGAATTTAGTTGATTATATTCAAAAAAATATGCACCGCGCAAAAAATATTTACCGGCTGAACATGACTTAACTCTCTTGCTGTCAAACGGAGACGGGTAGGGGTGGGGGCGTGGTCACCGATGGTTGGAGTGAACTCCAGCAAACACGTGGATGTCAACAACAACAGACGGCTAGATATAGAAATAAACCAAAAGTGCATTAATTTAATTACGGTACATTCAATCGATCTGAAAATTTGATGCAATGCATTGTTATGTGACACAAGCCTATGTTCAAAATTTCAGCTCGATAGCATGACTGAAAAGGGTCATTTTTTACCTTTGTTTCTCTGCCGGACCAACGAAGAGACGACGGTGAAGTTAATATAAGGAATTTAAAAATCACCTCGGGTAAGACAGAACCATCAATATTTTGAAATTAATCACAAGATACAGAAGAACCAAGAAACAATTTTGAGTATATAAGTTACTAGAACACGAAAAATTTAAACTTATAGCTCCTAAATTTATTTATTTATTTAAATATATATTAGGGCTGATATCGATTAATTTTAATTTAATCGTTAACTTTTGAAAAATTACCGAATAATTAATCGATAATTTTGATTAAAGCTGAAAATACGATGTATGAAGTCATTAAACTGAAAATTTCATAACGTGTCCATAACTTAAGTTTTTCCCCCTTAAATTATAGTATTTTAAGGATATGTATCTAATTATAAGTAGTTCAATTTATGTCAATAAATTTAAATTTTGTTATTGTTAATTAAGTAAAAACAATGTTGCTTTTTTTAAAACTAAAATTTTCCTTATAAAAACTGCTTATTTTAAAGTTTACACTTTAAAGTTTTTTTTTAATGGAAAAGTTTGTACGTAAAGAAAACTATTATTAATAATTAATTATTGTTTAAAATATAAATCATAAACATTATTTAAAAGTTATGTTCATAATTGTGATAGATATTTTATCGATTAAAATAATTTAAACCATAAAAATGTTTACCGATTAATCGAGAAATTAATCGATAATTTCAGCAGCCCTAATATATATATATATATATNCTCTCTCTCTCACTCTCTCTCTCTCACTCTCTCACTCATTTATATATATATATATATATATATTCATATCAAAGTCGTAGCTAGGATTTGTGTCGCAAGGTGCAGTAGTTTATGATGTCATTACTTCACGACGTAAGGGGCGGTCCATGAATAACGTCACGTGAGGGTGTCGATTTTTACCCCACACTCCCCCCCCCCCTTGCGTCTTACTTTTTTTACAAAAACGTAGACCCCACTCCCAAAACACCATTTTTTCTGTTAAATGACGTCACAAAGCTTTGACATCCATCACCTCAAAGCCGTATTTTCTAAATGAAAATTAGCCTGTTGCTAATTATTTTTGTCATTAAAATCTGTATTAAGTGTAATTCAGCACTCTAATATCGTAACACGTAAATAAAAATGTCATTAAAAATTGTAAACAATCGACTATCTATGTGGAACTTTAATTTAAAGTTGTGCGTTTGTTTTATGTAATGTCCCATTTTTTAAACACACTCTTTCCCCTTGTCACACATCGTCACTGATGCGAGGACTCCCTCCCCCCCCTTGAAGGTGGATTAAAGGGCTAAGGCCAGAAGTCCCCAATAATTCAAATTTTATTATAATCTATACTAATAAAAGCGACGTGGGACGTGGTGGTCGAGAGGTAGCGCTCTCGACTGTCATACGAGTTCGAATCCACACGAAGGTGAGGATTTGTTCTCGGGGCCTGAGGAGTCCCCGAGTCACCCAGCTCCGAATGGGTACCTAACTAGACAATAGCTAGGCGGCTGGGGCCCCTATAGCCGTGGCCTGTGACCGCTGCAACAGATCATCTCTCATGGTCTGTGGACGTAATTATCTTCTGCATAGAAGGAGCGTCTGTATATCGAAGATAAGAAAGCCCTGACTGACTGACTCACCCACTTACTCACTGATTCATCACTAATTCTCCCGTGTAGGTAGAAGCATGAAACTTTGGGAAGTTGTTAGGTACCCTCTCGCGATAAAGAATTTAAAAAATCTCGCTCATGTGGGGCCTGGGGGCCCAAATTTTTTTTTTACTGAAATGGGATCTATAAAAATTGAAAAATCTCACATTTTCTTATTTCCTGTGCAGTTAGAAGCATGAAACTTTGGACATTTTTTGAGTACATGCTCTCGACGATAATTAGAAAAAAAAAGTTAAATTTCACACTCATGGGGGCCGGGGCCTTAAAAACGTTTTTTTTCCTAATATGAGCTATATAAAAATTAAAATCACCAATTCTGCTATTTTCCGTATAGGTAGAAGCATGAAATTGTGGAAACGTTTTTACTACACGCTCCCGACGACAGGGCAAAAATAATGTTAAAACTCCCTCTCATAGAGGGCCTGTGGCCAAAATATAGTTTTTCTTATATTAAAAACCGACACATCATTAATTCTCCAATTTCCCGTGTAGGTAGGAGAATGAAACTTTGGAAAATTGTTAAGTACCCTCTCACAACGAAAGTTGGTGTAAAAGAATTTTGAAATACACAGTCATGGAGTCCGGGGCCCCAAAACCGTTTTTTTTTCTCTCTTATATGATCTATATAAAAATTGAAAATCTACAATTATCTTATTTCCCGTATTGGTAAAGGCGTGTAACGTTGGGGTTTGTTAAATACAATTCCACGATGGTAGCAGGTGAATACATATTTAAATATCCCTTACTGGGGGCCTAGGTCCCAAATATAATTTTTAATGCACTCACTCAATCATCACTATTTTTCCAACTTCCCGTGTAGGCGGGAGCATGAAAATATGGGCAGTTGTTGAGTACCCTCTCACGACGTAAAGGAAATTTTAAATTCCAAATTATGTGGGGCCGGGGTTCCAAAAACTATTTCACTTTATCTGTAAAGATTGAAAATAGCTAATTGTCCTTTTTGCCGAGTATGTAGAACTTTAAACTTTAGGAAGTTGTTGAGCACACTTCCTCGATGGTAAAAGGTTAATATATATTTAAATTATCAATTACTGCATGCCGTAGGCCACCATGTATTTTTTCAATTAAATGAGCTATTAAAAACTAAAAACTACTGCTTCTCCCATTTCCTGTGTAGGTAAAAGTATAAAGCCTTCGTAATTGTTTTGTAACACCCCGCGATGACAATAAGGAAAATAATTATATAATTTTAAAAAAAAAGTTCCAGTCATAAGTGACCGGGGGCCAAACGTTTTTTCTCTACTAAAATGGGCTATATAAAACTAAATCAAAACTTATTCTCCAAGTTTCCGTGTAGGTAGAAACTTGAAACTTTGGGAAGTTGTTGTGTAAACTACCGCGATGGTAAGGGGCAAAAAATATTAAATCCTTTTTCACTTGGGGGACGATTGCCTAAATATAGATTGTTTCTCGTAATGAGCTATATAAAAAAGACGCATTTTCAATAACTGAAATCCTAATTTACCGCAGCAAAGCGCGGGTAAATTGCTAGTGTATAAATGAAGATGGGCAAATGTTTGTATGAATCCCTGAAGATGCCTTGGACAGTCATACGGCAATGCTGCAAATATGAGTAGGAAGTATAACGGAGTTCAGGCTATTCTTGTTAGAAATGAAGTGATACTCATTATGTGCCGTTCACAGCTACATCTCTTAATTTGGTTGGGAAAAGTGCAGCAGGTTGTTAAATTTGTTTTTTTCTTCTGCAAAATCTTTATACCTTGCTTGTTGCTTACTCATCGTTGACAGTTATTTCAAAACAACATGAAATGTATACCTATTAACAAAGCCTTGTGTGACAGAAGATGGTCTGCCCGACATGGTGCTGTAATGTCTGTTAATAAATCATGTCATGAGAATATTGCAGAATTGAAAGAATAAGCAACTAACGATAATCAGCTACGTGGCTGTTGACTTGAAGCAGAAGGATTTCGGAAGGAACTTGAAAATCTGGAAGTAGATATTTTGCTTGAAATTCGAGGAACCATTTTAATAAATATTTGTATGACGCTGTGATTTCAAATAGAGAAAAAAAAAAACTCGTTAACCCATAAAAACAAAAGTTTTAAAAAAATCATTAAAAATACGGTAAACGTTTAATATTTTCCTTTATGGGGGTGCGTTTGTAACCATGAAACAGTGTAAGTCGGGATGAAACCGTCGTAACCAGAGGACTACCTGTAAATAAACATGCATATCTTTGCTTGCACGCCTTTAATTAATGTACATTTTTAAAAATATTATCTCAAAGACATTAAATTCATAATTTTTTGCTTGAAAAAGCAACAACAAAGAAAACCCATCTTTTGATTTTTTGGGAGAGAAAAAGCGTATCCCAATCTCACTGTGGTTAATATAGTAAGTGGGATACGTTCATGCTGTGTCGGTTGTCAAAGTTCAAATGGCTTTATATCTTTTAAAACAGAAGACACCGCCTCTTTCATGTCCAGCCTTTTTAAAGATCTCTCTCTTGCGAATGTTTTTTGTTTCTTGTTTTCCTAATTAATTTTAATCTTATAAGTTGGGACTATTTTACCATTGCAAGTTAAGTGATATTTTTAAAATTAAAATTTTTCGGGTGGGACGTATTTCATAATATTTCTGAATTTTATTTCTAGTTGAAAGAAATGTGTCTTCATTTTTTCTGACTTAAAATCAAACACCGTAAAGTTTTAGACTTGGTGTCACCCACTGATGTCACCCGGGGTATATACATACATATATTCAGGAAGTAGAAGCTATCTATTTATTATTATTAAATATATACCTTCAGAACACCAATCAAACACTAGAAGACTTACAAGGCACAACAGCTTAAAAGTCAAATATACTCTATAAAATATGTTCTTAGCTAAATTATTTTATCTTGAAACAAATATGTTCCTTATCACATTTCTTAAGTAAATCTTACAATTAAAAAAATCCAATTACCTCCAAAAATTTGGACCTCACAAAAATGTAAATGTTTTTCATGAGCCGCTGCCTGTATAGTCACTTGCGATACCTGTTTACTCACACCATCCTCGTGTATAACTGTGTATAAACTGTAAGCCACCGGAGAGCTGTCTTGATAGGAAAAAGCAATATTTTTGTGTACGTCGTAACTGGTTAAAGTAAAGTATCTGAGTCTGTCTTGGCTCCGTAAGCCTGGGAAAATAAACAAACATCGCAAGATGAGGAAGTTATGATGTATATATAGATGTTATGTATAAATATACATATAGGATACATTCAATGTATATTAGAACAATTGAGAGTTAGAAAGACAGACAGACAGATATACTGACAGACAGACAGACAGATAGACAGACAGATAGATAGATAGATAGATAGATAGATAGATAGATAGATAGATAGATAGATAGATAGATAGATAGATAGATAGGTAGGTAGATAGGTATATAGGTAGGTAGGTAGATAGGTATGTAGGTAGATAGGTATGTAGGTAGGTAGGTAGATAGGTAGGTAGGTAGGTAGGTAGGTAGATAGTATGTAAGTAGTTAGGTAAAGGGTAGGTAGATAGATATATACATCTCAATGAGATATTTACACAACCTTTCACAAAGCTTGCCTACCCATTCTGTTGTAAATGCTGTATCTGTTAACTGAAGGATATCCAGAGAGCACCACTGACCAAAATGGTCTTTTACCCTTGCTGTCGGTGTGTGTACAGCTTCCCTGGTCAAAGTTAGAGTTGGTGTTGCCATCTACAGCGTTTTCTGATCTTGAATAACCGTAAGTCTTTTTATATAAATAAGTGCCATCCTGGGTGGTTTTTTGTTTCAGAGCAATGTTTCGTCCTATGAAACGAAGATGGATGGACATTAATTTATTTTCGAATGAAGATGGGGCAAACGAAATTTAAACATTAATATTGCAAATGCATTTTAATTAATTTTGAGTTTTAACTGTAGCTTATAAGGGCGCCTACGGGTATGATAAATACGAAACATTAAACTTCGTGAAATGTACACAAAGTATTTTTCAATTATAAATGCTCCAATCCTCTTTTTACATCGTTCCCTTCTCCAAAATTAAAATATAACCTCAAACAATGACGTCATATTAAATTTTACGGTGAGAAACAACACACACGTTATTAACTGCTATGGACTATTTTACATGTCCCACAGCGTTACTGATACAGTGAGTGAGTGACTTGGGCTTCTATATTGTTTATAATATATATATATTTTACAAAAGGCTAAATTCGTGCTGAGTCAGATACTACATTCTGTGTTGAATAGTTCTAGGTGGTATAAAGTCTAGCGCTATATCTGCTTGTCATGTACTGTGATCATCTCGCTTGTCTTTAACGTGAGTTGAGCGGAATTTGAGATTCTTGGGATATGTCCCTGATTGGCAGCAGATTGAATTCTTTTACATAGTTCCACCCAATTTGTGTTTCCGCAAAACGTGCAGTCTTTCGGGCTGTGTTTCTGGCATTTCTGAGGCATTGCAGTATGCCAGGTCATGGGGAATCTTTGTAGGCTAATAGTGCTTTTCTCTTTGTCTTCGTCAGGGGCTTCGTTGTAACCCAGTATGTCATAAACCAATCTGTATGTTTTCTTTCTTTGTTCCCGAGGGCGGCTAAGAGAGGTGTTGTATATGGTGTCTGGAAGACGGATCATGTCGCATCAAATTGTTCTGTCGCAGCCACTATTGAATTATCATGACCGGAGATGACTTTCTGTATAATATTCACCTCTCTAGCTTAATGAATGTTAAGCTGTTCTCTGATCTCAGAGCTATTGATATGGTATATACTTATGCGAGTTTTACGCTTGCTCTTAGAGTGACGATGTTTCTTTCATATTAATTTAATCTATTTGCGGGAGTGGTCTGTGTCGCACTCGGCAATGTGGTAACTGCGTATTTGGAGCTCACTGACTAGGTCAGAACACCTGGTGAAACCAGAGAGAATCATAGATGTTCTGTTACTAGATAAGTTTGTTGCTTCACCGTCCATTGCGGATCTGAATAAGGTTATTGCTCATCTGAGTAATGGGAAGGCTCCAAGTAACGATGGTATTTTTGCCGAAGTCCCTAAGAACAAGTCAGCTCTACTGAAGCCTTTGCACGAGCTCATATGCGATTGCTGGGAGCACGGTCACATCCAAGAGGATATGCGAGATATAAAAATAGTCACGCTTTATAAAAACATAGGGTGATCGGAGTGATTGGAATAACTATGTATGCATATCCTTATTGAGTATTGAGGGAAAGGCCTCTTCTAGTGTGGTCTTTTCATACCTGCTAATTTTCGCACAAAATATCTACCCAAATCGTATTAAAGTTTTCTGGTTTGCTTGTCAACCAAGAATATGATTTTCACACTCCGTCAGCCGCAAGGCTCCATTTGTATCCTGTAAAATAAAAATAAGATGACGGTAGCGGCTTCTCATCATCATCGAGTATTTCCACACCAACATGCACAGCACAGTGCTCTACCTTTCGAAGTTCGTAGCAGAGTCAAAATGGGTTGGCTACTGGCAATCGGTGCAACTGCGACATTCTTTCGTTGACTGTTCCGAGGGTGGCACCATTCATATCATTGCTGATGAAAGCCCTTATAACATCAGCCGGCTACGTGTGAAGACCGGTGAAGAGTAGAGTGAAATCTGTATTAATTAGAAAGTTTATCAACCCGGATGGCGCAGCTCTTACCTCACATAAAGATATAGGACTCCAACAGCGGGTCAAAATATTATCAGAGGCATGCAAGAAATCTGTGGCGTTGATAGCAATTCGTAAACGTTTGGGGACCCGCAGGGCTTAGCCTCAATTGGGGCCTCAAGTGGGGGCCCCGGGAACTTTCAAATATGGACCACCTACCCCCTACTACGCCACTGCAAGGAATTCGGTTTAAGGATAAATAACCTTTAAAAAACATGAAACAAAGCACAGATTGTCTTCCAGCAATCTCCATTGAGGGAAAAACCCTGTATGTTATCGAGTATTTCTCCTACCATGTCTGTAACATTAAAAGCACACTTGGTAAAGCCGCATAGTTAATAGCAAGGCTAAATAAAAGAGTGCGGATCAATGCTCAGCTCACTGATAGGATGGAAATCACTGTGTACCAGGCCTGCGTGCTCCACTAACACATTTATGTCAGCGAGTGCTCGACGATTTACTTCAAGCAAATAAAGCAGCTCAACAGCTTCCACATGGAATCAAATGGTTGAGAAGAATCCTACACATTTAGTGGCAGGATCTAATAAAAAATGTGGAAATACTCAAGAGGAGCCATATGCTGAATATGTTGTCAATCCTGAGTGATTGGTGCCTGCGGTGGTTGATGTGCTGTGAGCGAATTTAAAGACCCCGGCTTTACGGTGAGCCGGCAACGTGTCTAAGGAAAATAGGTCGCCCCTGCGTGCGCTACAACGACGTCTGAAGAAAGACACGTTACAGGCGCGTATTGACCATAAAACGTGGGAGGCCATTGCCGAGGTGCGCACCCTCTGGTGGTCAAAATTGCGTGTGTTCATTCAAGTTGCGGAAGCCATCCTCACAGCTAGAAGTGAAGAGAGAAGGGCCAGGAGACAGGGAAGGGGAGAAGAGGAGCAGGAGTAAACGTCAGCATCCCTTGAGGACGGAAGAATGCAATATATTTTATTCTACTGTACATTCTTAGCATTCAAAGATTATTGTGCCAAATATAAGGAAAATAATCGTTTGATACAGGGATTAACAATTCTGATTCAGTAGACTGAGTGTCGTTTGACAGAAATAGGATAAAAAGTGATATTCATTCTGATATTGTAAAATAAATATCTTTTTAATAATTATTTTTTATTATAGGAATTAATGTAAACGATTTTATTATTATTATTTTTTTTTTTTTTTTTGGGGGGGGGGGGAATTAACACATTTTACTCTCATTAATAATTTTAGCTTTATGATAAGGCTAAGTACACTTTGTTCCGATGCTTTTCTGTTAAGTATGGTTTTTGTTTTGGAAACGCACATTAAAGATGCAGCATAGCATTTACCAGACCTCCGCAATTGCTTTGTCTTATATGTCACTAGCTGACACATCGTGCAAAGCAACGAAGTCACTAAAATGGAATAAACTCAAAGAGACCAATAAGGGTACTTTTTCAATGTGCCAGAAATCTTCGCGGAAGTGTACAAAAAATCCATTCATTAACTCAGTAGCTAACTCATGAACTAATTTTTATATTCACGTAATAGCGAAAAACAACATTATGGCCCCCGGATGTATTCATTGCAATATATTACGTTCAAAACACACGTTCATTTCAATCAATTTCAAAATGCATACATATATTTATATTTCTCAAAATCGTTTAAAATTAAATGTGTAAAATAATATTAAACATTTACTTTAAAATACATTTGGGGCCCCCAGCCCTGAGAGAATATACTAGGAGTCTTGATTTATTCTATAAGCTTCAGAAATAAAAATCTCACAATCATTTCATACACTGGTTAAATTGGCTATCATACCATCATTGTTTAGCCAATTTATAGAGATCATTATATTATGAAGCAGAAAAGTTCCCTGATGCAGGACCTCTTACGAGAAGCGTTCTTTAATTAAGAACAATGGCGAATCGGGACGAGCTTTACATGTTGAGAGAATTGTTTGACCAGGCAAATATTGATAGTAATGATTGGCTTATGTTTCAACGAGAACCATATCGCTCGCCGAGAGGGCAGTTTGTTTTCTTCAAATAAAATATGAAATTTGCCTTGACAGTGATGAGAACTCCACCCACGAACTCAGGGAAAAAATATTTTGGAAGAATTTAGACTTGCAGGCTTATTGTTTGATATATCAAAATAGTTAGGGTTTGTTTTTTGATGGAAACCTCCTTTACCAAGTAAATTTAAAAAAAAATCATTAAATATCTAAGTTTCCAAAGCATACGTGTCCGACATGTCATAGTGATCATTGGGACACGAAGCCAAGTTCGTATTTATCGACAAACTTTGCATGCAAAGGTAGAAAATTTACCTCCACTGATGTAAATAGAACAGAGAATGGTCTGCCTCGTCATCTTCAGCTGGATGGTCTGTATAGTGGTGCGCACATCACAGTGAATATCAAATACTCCATTTTTAACGACAGTGATCTTTCTGTTCTCACATTCAATAGGAGTTATGTACCAATCACCATATAATGTCAAATTAAAATTATTCAGTTCAACTGTTAAAAAATAAAGATTCAATAAATTGTCATTAATAAAATTAAAAATAATTAAACATTGATTTGTTGGTATATTTTTGACGAATTGGAAAGATGATTAATGATTTACTACTAACTAGTTCTTTAAAATGACATTATCATGGAATCTATTTCTTCTCACACATAAATCAAATTTGCGCGTGTAAATAGAAATTTTGTTGTCACACAGAGCCAATCACTAATTCAAAAGTGTGGATTTTTCTGTTTCCTTCAGAGAACTCTAGATGATGTTATTCATGAGTGTTCCTACTTTCACTTCACAGAAAATGCGGACATAATTAAAAGAAAAGGGGATGGAAAAGAAAGAGTGTGTCCGTTGTCTAAGAATTGTTTTGTTTTTTTTAAAATCAAAGTAAAAAACTAAATTTTTGGATATAAATTCTTTATATAAGAGACATAAATGTATGAATATTTATGACAATACGCATCGCACTATAGAATCTAATCCAAAAATATTTTTAGCTATGTCTCAAATGCATAAAGGATAAATAGTAAAACAATGAATAAAAATGCGAATGAGTATTTAATCGCAAATGCCCCAAAAGAATTTCCGATTATTTATTAAAGGTAAATCATCCATGATTACAATAATTTTTTTTTTCAAATAAGTAATTCTGAAGGTAGTGATTATCGCTTCGTCAGGACGACCCAATTTGCGGCTGCATACGCGCTCGTCCACTTCCGGTTATTGCTATTCTTAGTAACATTGTTTATAAAATGATGTTTATTAAATTGAAGAGTTACAAGTATTCACTGCGCCTTTCATTTAACCTCCGATTCTATATGTGCATTCAAACAATCTCTCAAATCTATCACTAAACCTAACCCAAAACCCTAAAAACTATCACTAAACCTAACCCAAACCCTAAAAACTATCACTATCACTAAACCTAACCCAAACCCTAAAATCTATCACTTAACGTAACCCTATAGTCTATCCCTAAACCTAACATCAAAACAAACCATTAAAAAAAATCTTATTCATTATCAATTCATGTAGTATTGTTTAAAAAAACAACAAAAAAATAATAAAATAAAAAAATTACGCATTAGTATGGTATCGAACCCCGGACCTGCGATAAAGCGTAACATCTAACTATCAATACGACCACCCAGCCACACAATCACCGATGAGATTTTTAATCTTTTAAAAAAAATGTTACCAAGAATAGCACTAACCGGAAGTGGACGAGCGCGTATGCAGCCGCATATTGGGTCGTCCTGACGAGGCTATAATCACTACCAATTCGGAAAGTATGCACAATATGACGTCATATCCTCTCACACTAAGTCACACCAAAAATGTGTCAATTTAATGCGCACCACACAAAAATGTGTCAATTAATGCGCACCACACAAAAATCTAATTTAAGTGTTCTCGAAGTGGGAAAAACCCATTAACTATCATTCTTGATGAAATTAAAGATAATTTAAAATAAATAATTTTGAAACTAAGCAAAACCATTGTTTTCAAAAATCGCTGCTTAAATTACTTGAGTCAAATGAATTGCAATTTTTCAAAAATACTATCTTTAATAATGTTCTAAATAATAAATATTATTAGCAATCGTAAAGCGTTTATTTACACTCGATAGATGGTATGGTTGACAAAATATTGATATTTTGGGGGATATTTGGGTTGTCCAGAAATTAGAGTAAATCTTTTTGGTATTATTTTTGACGTTGCACATCCTTGGGACCTCCTTAGCATTTTTGCAAAAGACCATAACCCTGTATCTGGTATGATACAGCAGGAGTTGCATGTGCAAGGTCGATATACATTTCAAATTTAACGCAATTTATTCTATGGGAAATTACGATAAAAACTTCTACAGTCTGCCTGTAAACTTCAAATCAATTTAATCACTGGAAAGGGTTATAAAAACAATAGATTGTGCCGGGGCGCCGTGGCGCCTGCGGCGCCCACTTTTATAGGGCGCCTACGGTGCCACCCTTTTGCAAAAGCCCAACTAACTTGTCCTTTTTTGATAAATACAAAATATTAAACTTTCTGAAATGTACGCAAAGTATTTAATAATAGGGGTTGTATTTTGCGCATCGATGCACACCAAACAATGACGCCATCATATTATATATTTTTACAGCGCTAATCAACACACGATTTTTCAACTAACTGCTGTAGACTGTTGTACATCATTCCTCAGCGTTACACATCAAGTGAGTGAGTGAGTGACCTGGGCTTTTATATTATTTATGTTTAACATGTTGCGCACCGCGAGACAGATTAGCAATCAATAGCATTTACAGTAACAGATCGGGGATATAGTGTACACATTATCGCCAATGTAATACGCACCGTACAGCGCAACAGGAACGTATAAAAAAGGTCAATAAATATAATACACACCGCGACACTTGCAAACACAAAAACTTCTAGAAATTAATAGAGATAGTTTAAAAGTTCATTAATTTAATTACAGTTTATTAGATCGATCTTAAATTTTGATACATCATTGATATCTTTGGCTGGAGTCTGCTTGCTAAATTTCAGTTTGCTAGCATAGGAGCAAGTGGGTTAAAAATCGATCCAAAGTGGTTTAGGATCTTAAAGCGCCTCCGTTTATTTGCGCACAGCAACGGCTCTGATTGCTAGGACTAAAACCAGCTGTTTTCATGTGATGTAGATCTATAGTAAAAAAAAGATTACACTTCTGTGTCAGGTTATCCAAGATCGGGTGATATTGCATATTAACATAAACTTGCATCAAGTCAATAGTGGCCATCTTCTTAAAGACTGCAGTGTTTAAACCACTGTTAAAGAAATCAAAACTTCATGTCATGGTTTATAAAACTTTTGGTCGCATGAAACCATCTTTATGTATGAAAACGTCTCCAGAGAGTTTCCGTTGAGCATGGCTGTAGCAAATTTCTAAAAAAATAAAATTAAACAAGTTTCCATGTTGACTTACCATGATGCCTAAAATACACCCTCATCCAAGTGAAAGGAATTTTTTCTTTTTCTTCAAAATATACTGTCACTTCTGTTTTTGTAGTACATGTAATTTCATTACCATCGAAATAAATGCTTGGAGTTTTCCAACTAAGCTGCCCAATATCTTCTGAAAATAGAATATTGAGCTCTTCCTTGAAATGTTTATAAAAAAAAAACAAGTATAGTCTAACATGGCAGACGGTAGAAAGTGCACTGAAAAGAAATTTAAAAAAAATATATATAAGAAATCCGTGAACCTATCCACTGCACATCAAAGCTCGGGACGCTTATCACGACTCATTTATCTTTGCAACTATTATTTTGCTTACAGATCCTACATGTGGAAGAAAATCAGCAGTCCCGAACCTGCGCTATTCATAGATATTCCCGGAAAACCCCATCAGCCCTCTGGCCCCCTAAGGGACGTAAAGACTGAGAAGCCCCCCCGGAGTGGTCGCTGCTACAAGCGGCCGCCTGGGCGTCCAGGGCACTTTGCCGAAAACGCCTCCCACTAAAGTGTGCCTCCCGAGGAATTTTGGAATTTCCCTACTGTGACTCGCTATCAACATAGTATCACTTTGGCGCCACCACGGCAAAGCTTACGAGTCTATATAGTTTAAATCGCCGCAAAGCGTGGGGATCATCGCTGACCTAACTAGGGTTTAACCCCCACCGGAAGGTTTCCTCAGAGCTGGCGACCAAAAGCGTTTCCTAGCGGTACCTTTTGCTATTCCGTACTGGCGCTCCTGGCCCTAAACCGGCACCGCTCAACAGCGTTGCTAGTTAATTGTGGGGGACGAAACGGTCGCTTCGGAGTAACCCGACCCTCAACGGGTACTTTGGTTTTGATCATCGGCATTGCATCTAAATGCTTTGCCTAAGATCCGTACAGCGGCTGTAATCATTTATGACTAGCACCTAGCACCTAACAACGCCTTCGGCTATCCAAGCCTGGGGTTTGTCGGTTTCAGGTCGCAATGTACAACACGACCTTACTCGTCTGTCGAACCACATTAACCAGATAAACATTTCTAATTAATATGATAAGTATGTGTATGATCAAAGTTGTGAAACTTTTATTATTAACTAGCTAATTACCCGCGCTTTGTAGCGTTAATTTAAGATTTCATTTAGCGTTTAGAACCGATAAACTTTAATTCAAAACCTCTTTGATATCGATCTGGATTATGATGCATATACTAAATATATTAACTAAACCGTCTGGGAACAGACGTTAGAAGTTCATTACCCCATTGAAAAATGTATTATTTTTTAAAATCCCATTTGATAAGTAATTTATTTATTTACTCAGTAGAAACTCTTTTAAATTACCCTTTATAAAACTAATGTTAAAATGGTATATGGGACCACAGTCCTAAAAGATGTTTTTACTATTAAAACTTCTTTTAAAAAAAACTAAAATAAGGGTCGGGGGCCCTATGGGTGCAAAATGTATAATTCAAAACAACAGCTTATTTCAATTTGGATCATAATGAATATATTTGTTGTCAGAATTTGTTTTAAAAAATTGAGTGTAATCGTATGGATAAAATGTCTTAAACGTTAACAAAAAAGAGATTAGGTGCCAAGGGCTACAAAAGATTTTAAAAATATAATTTTACTGACCTAACGAATTTTAATATAGGCCATCAAGTTTTTATCTTCCAAGTTTTGTAAAAATACATTTACACGCTTTAAAAAGTTTTTTTAAATATGTAATTTAGCTAGTATAAGAGGTAAAAAAACTACAATTGAGTATTACGTTTGCCTGCTACCATCCGCAAAATTTCATGCATCTACCTACGCTGGAATTTGGAGAATCGGTGATGATTAACTTTTTATTTAAGAAAAAAAATAAATTTGGGTCCTCGGCTCCCAGTGAGTTGCAACTTCAAGTATTTTTTTTCGCTTTGTTAACAGCGCGGGAGTGTACTCAACAGTTTCCATAAATTTTCATGCTTCTAACTACATGGAAAATGGGGAAAACAGTAATGAGTCAGTTTCTATATCAGAAAAAATACATATAGGCCCCCGGCTACCAGTGAGTGATACTTAATATATTTTTTGCCTGTTACCATTGCGGGAGTGTACTAAACGACTTCCCACATTTTCATGTTTCTACCTACATTAAAGTGAATTCAATTTTTTTTTAAATTTCCAATAATCGTTGCAAGAGACTATTCAACAACTTACCAAAGTTTCATGATTCTACCTACACGTAAAGTTGGAGGATTAAGGATGAGTAAATTTTTAATACAATAATTTCATGTTTTTATCTACACGGGAAATAGGAGAATTAGTGACTTTCAGTTTTTAATAAAGCTCATATAAGGAAAAAAACTTTATTTGGGCCCTCGGCCCACAGGAAGTGATAATTTTAATATTATATTCATTTGTTACCATCGTGGAAGTGTACTCAACAACTTCACAAAGTGTCATGCTTCTGCATTCGCGGAAATAGGATAATTCTTCTTCTTCTTCTTCGTTCTCAATATTGAACATTGAGTTTTGCGTGCCACGAGTTTTGCGCCAATTGGCCCGTGGTCTCCGACTTCAGCCTGCTGTATTTTCTGGATTTGCTTCCATAGCCTTTGGTCAGCCAAGACCATCTGCAAGGCAGCAGTTTTTTTTTCTTGGGCAGTGACGCAGCGTTCACATGCCATGGCTAGGGGTTCCACGCATTACCCCGCCGCTTTTCACCCATTTGGAGCTGGGTGGGACTCGGGGACGCCCTAGGCCCCGGGAACAAGTCCCTGGCTTCCCATAGATTCGAGCCCGTGTTTTTCATATTTTATATAGTCCATGTAAGGGAAAAAACGTTTTTGGGCCACCGGCCCCCATGAGTGTGATATTTAAAATTATTTTCCGCCAATTATTGTCACAAAAGGCTACTCAACAACTTTGCAAAGTTTCATGCTTCTACCTACACGGGAAATTGGAGAATTAGTGATGAGTCAGTTTTTATAGTAGAAAAAAATAGATTTGGGCCCCTGGACCCCAATGACTGATACTTTCAATATTTTTTGTTTACATTTTACCATCGCGAGAGTGTACTCAACAACTTCCCATAGTTTCATTTTTCTACATAATAATTTTGCAAAGTTTTATGCTACTGCCTACGCGGGAAATAGGATAATTAGTAATTTTTTATATTTTATATAGACCATGTAAGAGAAAAAATTATTTTTGGGCCCCCGGCCCCTATGAGTGTGAATTTTAAAATTATTTTCCGCTAATTATTGTCACAATGGGCTACTCAACAACTTTGCAAAGTTTCATGCTTCTACCTACACGGGAAATCGAAGAATAAGGGACGAGTCCGTTTTTATAGAAGAAAAAATACATTTGGGCCCCCAGCCCCCAGTAAGTCAGAATTTCAATATTGTTTTGGCCTGTTACCATCGTGGAACTTCCCAAAGTTTCATGCTTCTGCCTACGCGGAAATAGGATAATTAGTGATTTTTATGTTTTATATAGTCCTTTGTAATGTGAAAAAACGCTTTTGGGGCCCCGGCCCCCATGAGTGTAATATTTAAAATTATTTTCCGCCAATAATTGTCACAATAGGCTATTCAACAACTCTGCAAAGTTTCATGCTTCTACTACCTACAGGGGAAATCGGAGAATTAGTGATGAGTCAGTTTTTATATAAGAAAAAATACATTTGGGTTCCCGGCCCCCAATGAGTGATACATTAAATATTTTTACATGTTACCATCGCGGAAGTCTACTCAACAAATTCCCAAAGTTTCATGCTTCTACCTACACGAGAAAGTGGATAAGTAGCGATTTTCAGAATTTAAAAAAAATAGTTTTTGGGCCCCGGGCCCCACTTTTTGTGATTTCTAAAAATAATTAATGCCAATAATCGTTCCGAGAGGCTACTCAACAATTTACCAACGTGTTATGCTTCTGCCTACACGGAGAGTTGGATAATTAGTGATGAGTCCGTTTTTAATATAAGAAAAAAACTAAATTTGGGCCCCCATACCCCAGTAAGTGATAATTTAAATACTGTTTTCGCCTGTTACCATCGTAGAAGTATACTTAACATTACAACTACCCAAAGTTTTATCTTTTCACCTACACGCTAAATAGGAGAATTAGTCATTTTAATTTTTTATATAACTCACATAAGGAAAAAAGCAAAATAATGGGCCCCCAGACCCTAGAGCTGGTCACCTGGGGTTGAAACATAGCCTATGACCTTTTCCGGGTCAAATTGGGGTTCCATGCAAAATTTCACCACCCTGGGTCCAGCGGTGTGGATTTGTATTGGTAACAAACAAACAGACAAACTTTCAGCTTTATATATTAGATTATTCATAAATATTTGTAATTATATTTCGCAGCCTTGTACATGATAGAGAGTTGTGATGAGCGCCCCAAGATTTCACCTGTAATCGTAGAAATTTTTTTACATTTTTTTTCTTGTCAGTGCATATTCTATATGTAAATAAAAACGTTCCGTTTTTTGTTTTTTTTTTAATAATATTTTTCAAAAAATATTTTATTTTCTAGTTTTAAGTCTCATTTGTTTATAAATGTGGGTATGATAAGGGGTGTAATGTATAAATGGAATGCTTGAGTAATCAAAACGCTTGTTGCTCCTCTTGTATTATCGTGTCATTTTTTATTTAGTTTCGTATTAACGTGATTTAAACATTGTCGGTGTCTGCATGACAGAGCCATGGTAAAACCACGTGCGCACAGGCCATGAACGCACAGTCTTCACATGTTTACCTAACGCAGATTGGCAGGTGAGGAAAATTACTATGTCGAGAGGCATCGTGTGAGGAATCGAACCAGCTGAAAACATGGACGTATAAACAGATCTCCAGTTCACAAATAAAACGCTAATTCTAAGTAGACTGTTTCAAAATTTTTTGAATCATTGCAGAAATATGTGGAAAAAAAACCCTCATATCCACTTTCTATTCAAAATTTCTTGCTTAAGTTCATTATTCTTTTCAAAACCAAAGATATTAAGGGTCTTATGTTTTCTTAATAAAGTAAATGCCCTCTTATATTACGTATTTTAACAAATCTTTTATAGTAACTCGTGTTGTCTACTTGATTCCTTTCCGAAAAAACTTTGGATACATTTTTAACACACTCCTCTGTATATCTCTATGAAGCATGTAGATTTGTGGGCTAGAATGTCGTGTGTTACATATTAAATTGAAAAACCTTTTTAATATTTCCCGTCGCGCGATGCTTATTATACTGAGCATACTGTTATCATATTTTCCCGATCTGTAAATGTTTATGCTAGTATGGCGCGGCACACATTATGTTGAGCATAATCAATACCTTTAGTTATGTCTAAAGTATAAAACTTAGGTTTCAGAGGTTTTTTTTTGTTGTTGTTGCTGCATATAGACTCTTGTAAAAGTATCTCGGTTTATATCTTAAATTACATACTTTAAGCTTTAATGCCATTATGATGTTTAAAAATGTAGCTGTAAAATATCATTTAAATTACTATTAAATTGCCTTTATCCTTCTTTACCTCAACTGACTTCCAAAAAGGGATAATACTTTTTAGCTTTTTAGGTCTACATAAGGCTACACAGTGCTTAAAATAGTTTACTTTTTTATTTTTGATAATTATTTTATGAGGATGAACCTCATAGATTTAAAAATAACCATAATCTAACAGAATAATCGCTGACCGTATTGACACTGTGGACCAAACCAGCCTATAGCACAGCCTCTCGGGCAGTTTCCATCACTAGTACACGGGTCTTGTTTACAGTGGCATTTGTATTTACATCCTGGTCCAAACCAGCCAGCGCAATCTGGTAAGTAAAATAAAAGCAATATTGAAGATTTATTCATTGATTTAAGTGAAAGTGACAAAACTTCTCAGTCTTAAAATTGTTTTACCTTAAATGTAAAATATATATCCCTAAACATTTCGCTCAATTCGAAGAAAATAATAAAAATTATATAGACTATTTACTATTTATGTTTTTGCAAGATCAAAATTGAGCTAAAAGGGTTTAAGCTTATTTATTCACAAAATAATGTTTGACTTACTGACAACTCTGAAAGCAACACACAAAAAGGTATTTGAAAATAACTCATATCATATATATAATCAATGATATTCAACATCATTTAGAGAAAACTTGTAATAAAGTTTGAATTCACTAAAGTATTAAAAAAGACAAAATTTATTGCTTCCTTCTTCAATAAATAATAAAGGGCTATGTCTGAAAGAGTTTTCAATTCTGGGGAGATATTTCAGTTTACAAATTTAAGTTTTATTCTTCTTTACCACTCTGCCATTAAAAAAAAAAAAACTTTACATAGAAAATATCCAAAGATTTCTAAGATAAGATTTTGAAAAGAAAACCACTCCAGGCTAATATTGTCCTATTAACTTTCAACTTAAAGAAGTTAAAATTGTTTAACGAATTTTATAAACATGTGAAGAAAGTATGGATTTAATTGTACGAGTAATTCAAAGTTCAGCTCAGCTGATATAACTAAAAATTATAATAACCAATATTTATATTTTTCAAGTTTACATTATAAAAAAGTGGTTCCCAAAGTTGTTTGGCCAATCAACCCCTTTACAGAAAAAAATAATAAAAAGGTGGACAAAAAAAAAACGTTGGCGGGCCGCATGAGGCCCACCAGAGTATATTATGTGGCAAAAGGTCATGTTAATTTTCTTGTATTTTTTTAAATTAGAATTTTTTATATACTTTTGAATTTTTATTCCGAGTATTCATTCCAATTTGGGATATATAATCGGTTTTATTACGCCAGAAACGATAAGTGATCATAAGTCATTAATTGTTAACTTATCTCTCAGAAACACCTTTTCAGCTCACCCTAAATTGGCTCTTTATTTTGATTTACACTTTGAGCAGGTCTGAAAAATTGTAATTTAAACTCAAGGTGACGTTTATTTAACAATGAGTGCTTCCGAAAAAAAAGAAAGATTAAGGACGAATATCTACCAAATACAGCTGTGTGTGCGTTGGATCAAATCGGGCGTTTTGCTGTGCCGTGACAGTGTCAGGGTTTTTAAATACAACTTAAAAAGACACAACGAAAAAAAAAACATTTGGATTTCGGCCACAATTTAATGCACGAAGAGAGAAAAATGAAAAGCCAGGAGTTGGTTAAATTTAAAGAAGCATCACATTTTTTCCTCCAAACAGTCTTTAATATAGATCTACAAGATGCTGCAACCGAAGCCAGTTTGGTGCTGTCCTCTAAGATCTGTGTTTGTTCATTTTCAAAAAATCATCAATTAGTTGATAAACAATCTAAGTAGAGAGCATCCAAGTGTAGACAACAAGAGAATATGACGTAACCCTCTCTCCCCTGTTCCTGATAAATTTAGGGACTGGCTGAATTCCCCAAGTTCAAAATTTCTTGTTTAAAGAAGAATTTTGTTCCTTATGCAGAAATAACGTATTTATTGTTAATAAATTCAGTTCATCACTTTGAAGCGAAAGATTCCTTTCGTTAAATTTTCCAAACAAGTTGGTCAGCTAAGCGTTGACACATTTTAATTAGATCGTAAAGCAGTATTTTCACTTAAGCATCCATTTAAACAGGTTACAAAACCAACTAAGTCAAGCTTTATATCCTGACAAAATTCATTCATCAAGTTGAATAGAATAGAGATGTTTTTAAATAGGCACACAGTGAATCTTCAACACCCTTAGCTATTTCAACAATTATTTTTAGCACTCAGTTATTACTATTAACGATTATGTCTAGACAATACAGATGTTGACTTGTGTAGCACGGTACGTATTACTTCCGGTATAATTTGTTCGTTATTCACCAACAATATGACGTTTTCCCGATTTGGCAATCATTAAAGAAACGAAGTGATTATTCGCACGGTTTTGCCCGTGCGTATATTTTATAAAATTATTGGCACGGGTCGTCGCGCATGCATACTCCAAGCGGCTGATCACATTGAAAAAACAAAATAATAGCCAATTTCACTCGATTCAGGCTAAATTGTGCAGTTATATGTTATTAGTACTAATATTTATATGTTTATAATACTAATACTAGTTACAATTTAATGATAACTGAAATTTTAAAGTAGCGCTGCCATAAAAATTGGTTGATGTCTAATCAATGATTATTAGATATAACTTTAACTAATCGCAAGTCCTGATAACCTTCTTTAGACCAATGGTTAGTCAGCTAAAGTGAGTGACATCATTGGTTAGCGGATCGAATCCTGATACAGTTTCTTTTCCTTTTCTGTTGTTGTTGTTATTTTTTTTTGTTTTTGATTTTTGTTTTAAAACCACAGTGACGATGCTTGCGAACACTCAAGCAGGCTTTTTTCCAGGGACGATTTTTTGTATGCCCCCACCCCATGCCTTTATTATCTATACTCAGTGAGTAATTGTTACTGAAGTAAGTTACTCGTTACTGTTATGCTTATACTTATACTCAGTCTTACTTACAGTACAGGACAGAGTACGGACCCTAACATTTTAATTTTTATAAAAATTTAAATAATTCTTTACCATCATAAAAACTTTTACTTTAAAAATCAATGATTAATTATTAATAATTAATTAGCGAGCGGCGGTATCCAGTTCCGCTCAGACTCACTCAGATTCTTGCTCAAATATTATTACTATCAATATCAGTGACAGCAAAATTATTTTACCGTGCGAATAATATTTGATAATTTTAGTCAAAAATCTCATAAGCATCTTCATAATTTGCATCCATTGACTAATTGAGTCACAGTGACACTGTCTGTCAGTGTCAACTCAGTGTCAGAAACTAAATCTTGTCGTAATTTATATTTGTTTTTTTTGTGCAGGCTATTAGGTCTAATTCTAATAATATTTATTTGACTCAATTAAACAACAATTAAATCAATTAACAGTAGTCAATGTCCTAAAACTTAAATATCAACTATGCTAATACTTTACATTATTATTATTAGTTATTAAACTTTGTAGTTAGTTAGTAAGTGTAAATCAGTATTTCAAAACCGTGGGAATAATTATCGACATGGTTGAACCGTGGGAATAATGTTCAAAATTATCGGCATGGTTATGACGTGAAAACCGTGCGAATAACGCTTGCCTTAAAGAAATATTGTAAGAAACTAAAAAGCCACCGCAATCTTGTGTGGTTGCAGATAAAATATCTTTTTTATTGTCAGTTTTTTAAAATATTTTTTTTATTTAAAATAAAATTAATCCTTAATTATCACCGATAGTTTTTGTCAAATGTTCTTGCAAGCTGGAAATGCTCAATTGAACATAGAAAAAAATTTACGGATTGTGCGGGAACAAAACCAACTTCCAAAACATTTTTTGAAATATATATATATATTAAAAAAATAAGCGTTTTTAGCGGAATACACAAATATGTTCTTATCTTCTTTCTCTTATGCTTTCAATGTCCCCTTAAAGTTATTCGCCAACCCCTCCAAATAGCCATGTGAATATCACCGCCCCCCTGGAGCTGTTCAGTACCCACACGGGGGTGGCAGCGCCCACTTTGGGAGTCACTTATAAACAAAGATGCTATGCACCAGGCTTGTCCATGGGACATATTTTTCTGTCCCATCACATCCCATAACATGGGACGTTTCCCTTGGGAATCCCATGGAAAAATCATTCCCATGGACAAGCCTGCTATGCACTATAAGGTACTTTTTGATATCTTAAAAGTTTCCCACGTAGACTGCTGATAAATCAATATTTGTGCACAACAAAAATATACACTTTTTAATATAAAATAATTCATGTTTCAGAAGTAACTGTCGCGGCCCGAAGCACCATTTATGTAACGCGGGAATCACTTCTTCTGGGCTGACTCATTTTGCGTGTCTCCGTGGGCTTGTCACACTGTCTCTCCTCTCAACACAATAATTCATTGCATCCATTAAAGCCAGGAAATAAACTCTTTAATAACAAAACATTTAATATACTGTGTCTCTCACAATACATCTCAACTGACGTGGGTAACTTTTGAAACTTTTAATAAACAAATTGAGTTTCGTTCTAACAATACAGTGACCAGGTTTTCAAAACATAAGCCTTCGAGTTCAACAGGAGAGAAACAGGAGAGAAACGAAAACACGTAACACTGGATTCTCAACCCGAAACTAGAAATCATCAAACGGCTAGGAAAAGTTGAGAATAATTTTTTTTTTAATGAATGAGTTTAATATTGGCTCATCAAATATTTATGACATTAAAAGAAACATATATATCATTTGTTTTACGGCAAAGGCTACACTGAAAAGAAGGGTCACCGCCCGATAGACCGGTATTTTCGATAGTCCAGCACCGAGCCGGTCCCGAACGTGCCAGATTATTAGACTTCTACTGTATGTATATATACAAGTGTGTCACAATGTACGACAGTGATATCTAGAATTCAAATAGCCTCAATCTCTCTCTTCGTGCTCTTCTCCACTTCCAACTACACAAGTCCCGTGTTTTCTCAACCCGTGAACACATAATACCGCCTGGACATTGACCTTCATTTGACCCTAACACACCACCGCATTCCTTTCATAGCAAATGTCTCACGTGGCAGTAACATTACTAAAATGTATATAAGATCGTCTTACCTGTCTTAGCTACAGCTAGGTCGTAGACTGACAAATACGACAAAATAAGGAAAATGCGAGACATTTTAGTTCCAATCAGAAAAAGCACACAGGATGGAATCCAGCATCAACTTAAACAATAAGAAAGACTTTTCCTGTGTCCATATTGGTGTTAACGAAGTCTAAAGACACTCTGTCACATATTCTATTGAAAGATGCAATTTAAAAAAAAACGTGCTTTCTTTCAAATGAAAACCAATATTGCATTCAAAGTAAAAAAAAATTATTTCAATACGTTTAATGTCGTTTTTTACGTCACAAAACTAATTACTTGAAAATCCAAAATATGCTAATCCAGGGCCATGTGTTTTTTTTTTGGTCTTCATGTAGATACTGCTGGACAAAATCCACGAACTTAAGCACTGCTTGTATTTTTGACTAATAATAAATGGCAATTTGTATGACTACACCCAGCAAACAACTGCTAGTCACAATTGTTAATGGCAGCAACGAGTCTATCGGAAGCTGGTATCTGTACTTTACATAAGAGCCACTTACAGTTGAAGTGTAGATCAAGCTTTGGTGACCAGGAAGTTAATGGCTTAAATCAAGAGGCTCAACATTTGGGGGATGGATGGACATGTGCACATGTGTGTGCTTGTGTGTGTGTGTCTGTGTGTGTGCGTGTGTGCGTCTGTGTGTGTCAGTGAGTAAGTGTGTGCGTTTGTGTTTGTGCGTGTAGGGGTGATGCATTTGATAAACCAATGAGTTGCCGTTTACTTCCGTCTTCATAATTAAAACAAAATGTCCAAATATGTGCGCTTTCCTGATCATCTATTTTGATTTTTAAGAGAATATTTTTGAAACCCGACACTGCCCCCTCTCTTTATATCTTATCTAGTCACAACTTATATAAACGAGTTTATATTTGTTAAATATAAATTTTCAGTTAAGGGGTCGTTCATAAATGAGGTCACGTGGTTTTTGTCAGATTTTAACCCCCCTTCCCCCATGTAAAACTTTTCACAAAAAACGTATAATTTATGAGATGTTATGAAATAGCCGTATTTTCTAACTGAAAATAAGCCTGTTACAAATATCTTTTTTTTTACATTTAAATATTTTTAGTGTAAATATTCAATCTATTTAATATCATAACTAAGAGTGTACCGGATTCAAAGTTTTTAAATCCGGCCGGAGCCGAAGGCGGAGTAGGATTTGTAAAAATGGCCGTAACACGCGTGGAGCTATTAAACGTCATTAAAAAAGAAGCAATCAATTAGTTAAGTAAAAATTTTATTTAAAGTTGCGTGTTTTTAATTCATTTATATTAAATTGTGTCTGAGCCAGGCGGGGGACCGAAAAATCTTTGGATCGTTTTTTAACCCCCTTTCTCGTTAGCTAGCGATCCAACAACCTATCGTGTCGCGCCATAAGGTGCGCATTACATTGAAATTACTTTTTAAAAATATATTCACGATCGGTGCGCATTATAATAAACATTTTTTTACGAGACATAACTAGAATGTTGTATTTTCGAATTAGTTTGCCCTGCGTATTATAATGAATATCCTTATAAAAAATGTCTCGTATATAAAGGATTTAGTGAAAAACTTGTTTTTTTTTTACGGTTTTTTATATTTAAATCCTTTATATTAACTTGTGGTTCTGAGCCCGTGCGACCGTGCGTGCTTGCTTGTCGAAAAAACTTTGAATCGAAATTTAATCAACTTTCTCGTAAGCTAGCGAGCTGACATTTTGCAGGAAAACTCATGCCGATGATAAAAATGATGCATCAAAATTTCAGATCGATCGAGTAGACAGTATTTGAATGATTGATTTTTTAAATTATTTTATTTAACTTAAAGTATTATGTTAATTTTTAGATAGAGTGTTGTGGTGCGTATTATGTTCAACAACCTTTCATGTCGCGCAATAAGGTGCGCATTGCCTTGACATTACTTTTTTACAAATATATTCACGATCGGTGCGCATTATCTTAAACATTTTTTACAAGACATAACTAGAATTTTGTATTTTCGGATTGTTTTTGCCCTGCGTTATTTAATGAACATCATTATAGAATCTAGTTATGTCTCGTATATACAATTTTTATAGTCAAAAACTTGTTTTTTTTTACAGTATTTTAAAAATTTTGTGTTGATGTGATGTCACATTTTTAACCTCCCACCCCTCATCGTCACAAATGCTTGACAATCCCACTCAACGGTGCCTGACGTCAATATATTTTTTTTCTAAGGATAATACTTATGCCTCGTCAGATTGTTGGCATCAGTTTGCAACATTTAATGATGATTATAGTTGAACATTATTCCCCAACACTTTTTAGACGATCTTCAAGAAAAATTGATATCGCTTTGCTTGAAGGATTCGGAACTATATTAGCTGAAATAAGAACATATTAGACAATCTTTTTAAAGTTTAAAGGTTTCTCAAGAAGTAGATAGAGGCTCTATCGAAGACTATGCGAGTAAAACATCATTTTAGTTGGTAATTGGGATTGTCGGAAATATATTTGTGCAAACAAGTCCACTATTTGCTAATGACGTATCGAAGTGGGGCACCACCTATCTGGGCTCGTTGCATTGCTTTTGGCGATGTCCATCTGGCAGAACTCACTGCACATCGTTGTACTTTCGGGACCATAAGTTGGAATCTCACATTCTATGCAAGGGGGGAAAAAACGACAATGAATAATTTCGATATTTCCTTTAATGGCCTGTTTATTATTTCAAACCCAATTAATTATTTACCAAATATTCATTTTAAAAAATGACGCGAGAAGATATTTTCAGCTATTTAATTTATTGATAATATATAATACATATTTCACTCTCCATACACAAAAAGAGGAAATTTTGTGATGATTTAAAACTAGGGCTGCGGAAATTAATAATGAATTAAACTATTAACCGTAAAAAATTTAATCGATTGAAGTTATTTTTATCGATTAACACTCGATTTAATGTTAAGAAAATGTTAATATTTTTTGTTCTAATTAATTAATAAGAATATTTTTTGTTGTTTACATACATTTCTCCCGTACTGTTATTATTTATTTAGACATGTATACGTAAACAAAAAGTTTTTCCTCCCTATTTCTTGCGTTTAAAAAAGGGGGGCTATTAATATTTAAGTCTAGAACTCACTATCAGATAAACAAATATCAAATACATGACTATGATAAGAATAACTCATTTTCAATCCATGGCGGACCATGGGGTGAGTGAAATAGCGCTCACAAGTTTCATTAAGATACCACTAACAATCAGGGATGTTGGGCTAGCACTATACCTCGGGGGCAAAGCAAGCACCGAGGCTTGAACCGTGACTCTCTTTTGCCTTGGTTCTGAAATCATGCGCGCTACCGCTAGACCACCATGCATGACTATGACGTTGATATTATTTCATCATTATACTTTTTTGAAGTCATAAGAAGGTATATAAAAATTGGCTTAGTGTTTCCTTTAATATCATGACGGAAATATATTAGTAGTAATATCCTGGGTATTTATTTAGACCTACTTTATTAAAATATTGATCAATTATCCAAAATATCTATGAGGACTTATATTGACAGTTAATTCGACTTTAATTTTAATCAGTCTACTGGACTTGGCTTATGGAAAACATGTTGTTTTTTAAATCGCTACTTGCTTAGCAACATTGCGTAATAAGAATATATTTTTTTCTGGTTGCAAAATTACAAACGCTACACACATTAGTGAATAAACGAGGGACGATAATTTTAGTTGCAATGGGGGGGGGGGGGTCATTTTTTCATTATTTTTTGTCTACGTTTCCTGTACCGTCCTGACACATGTCCCCGGTGTAGCCATCATTACATCCATATTGACAATGACCACTGTCCGGGTTACAGCTCCCATCTCCAGCACAGTTGTGGCTACACGACTCACTGCACCTGAAGCCGTATTTACCCGCAATGCAATCTGTTGGAAAGAAATTGAAAAAAAAAAGATTTGTCGTTTGGTAGTTATACTTCTTCCTTGTAGTTACAATAAATAAAAAGATTTAAGATTTGTCGTTTGGTAGCTATACTTCTTCCTTGTAGTTACAAAAAATAAAAAGATTTGTCGTTTGGTAGCTATAATTCTTCCTTGTAGTTACAAAAAATAAAAAGATTTGTCGTTTGGTAGCTATACTTCTTCCTTGTAGTTACAATAAAAACAAAAGATTTGTCGTTTGGTAGCTATACTTCTTCCTTGTAGTTACAATAAAAACAAAAGATTTGTCGTTTGGTAGCTATACTTCTTCCTTGTAGTTACAAAAAATAAAAAGATTTGTCGTTTGGTAGCTATACTTCATCCTTGTAGTTACAATAAAAACAAAAGATTTGTCGTTTGATAGCTATACTTCTTCCTTGTAGTTACAAAAAAAAAAAAGATTTGTCGTTTGGTAGCTATACTTCTTCCTTGTAGTTACAATAAAAACAAAAGATTTGTCGTTTGGTAGCTATACTTCTTCCTTGTAGTTACAATAAAAACAAAAGATTTGTCGTTTGGTAGCTATACTTCTTCCTTGTAGTTACAATAAAAACACAAAGGCTTCGATTTAGCTGCACACGAAGAGTGAGTTTGGCGGATAAGGACAAGATGGATGTGGACAATGTGTGATGGTGATAGAGAGATATTATAAGTGAGATCTTAATTGGCTTCATTAATGTTACTTAGACATCGGTGGAAAAATTATTGTTGCAGTTACACATTGTTGAATTAAAATAGTTAAGAATAGTTAATATTTCTAAGTAATAATAATAATAATAACTCATTTAAGTCCATGACGGCATATGGCACAAGTGAAGCAGCGTTCACAAGTTTCATTGAGCCACCACTAATGAGCGCGGAATGCCCAGCCGAGACCTTGCCATCACCTAGGCTAGGTGACAATCCAGCGCGCTACTGCTAGACAGACCACCGCATCTCCAAGTAATAAAAGTTTTTGAATTTACCCGGCTTCTTTGTCATTCTGTATTAAATAATAATAACAGAAAAACTTCAAAACACAAACTACATGTGTTTAACAAAAGACGTAATGTTTTTGTTGTTGGTTTTTTTTTTTACATCCACAATAGCTATTCTTAAACGCTTCGGTTTCAGTAGCCTGTATTCTACTCATGTTCCCGGCTTCTAACCTTTTCTTAAATGCATTTCTAAAACATTTTTAGGTTAAGGGTCTATCTTAGTAAAAAAAAAATGATATAAAAACGAGTCATGTACGGCGCGAATATGAAGAACGCCTACATTGATCACAGCGATCCCCCATCTCCCCACTGCTACAATGTTTACAGCTACCATTGACATTGTCGCAGAGCTGACCCAAACAATTGACGCCACAAGAAAGTTTGCAATCGGTGCCGTAAAATTTCGGAGGACATTCTGAAAATTTAAATATAAAAATTTACTGTTAAAAAAATGTGATAAATTTTAAGCTATTCGTGTTCATTATTAGTAAACGAAGATGAGCATAAAGTTATTGATTTATTTTTCTATATATTATTATTTTGTCATAGTTAATTCCTCAGGGTAGTTATGTATGCCAATGGGGTTGTAGATGTTTCTCTAAAGAGTATCCTCAACTGGTGGGTAAGGAAACTCATCCAAGGTTTTAGTTTCAGGAACTGTAATTTTAATAACAAAGGCAGGTTTTTCCAACCATTGTTGATTGACTTCACCTTCTCTAGGATCTCTCTCACTCTCTCTCCTCACTTCTCTCTCTCTCTCTCCATCTCTAACTTCTCTCTCTATATCTCTCTCTCTGAAAGACTTGAGTCTTTGGAGGCAAAGGTGGTCAATGTCATTTTGGAGACAGTAGGTTTCATCCTGGAACGTAGCGGCAGTACAAACCTGCAATTTATAACTGGGGACGATGAGATGCCCAGCTTGACAGAGACTATTTCATGGTGAGTTAATGTGCTGCCAACCAGAACGCCCAATGACCCATGGTGGGATAAAGACCATTTCCGAGATAAATGGTTACAGAGCTGGGAATTTGGAGACACGACCAGAAGGGTTCATTAGTACATGCAACCGCCCAGCAAAAGGACCCCTTGTGGAAACTACCTCGAAACACTCAGACTCTCTTCACCCAGATGAAGATTGAGCACAGTGCCACACGAGATGGGATCTCAGTGACCAAGTATGCGGCAATGCAGAGGAGACTATTGAGGACCCGTTTAGAAATTGTAAAACTAAAATAAAAAATATTTAAAAGGATATAATCAGCGCTAAGTGTGCCAGGTATCACTGTTAAGTTTCAAGACATAACCTTTTGTTTTGGTGCTCAATGCAGATTTTACTTTCTCAGGACAGTCATAAAAAACTGAGCCTGCTTTTCGATCATAGAAGAAACAAAATTATATTTTCCCCATAGTTCTATGATGTATGTTGATGTAAATTATAGTTCAGAGCCACTATTTGCCGCAGAGCATTATTTAACCAGCTTGATATTCTAGTCTGGAAAACTGTTGAATAACAACAATAATAATTGAAAAATGTTGTATAAACTCTCTTCGAAAATGCCACTGATAATCATCGTGTATTTACCAGTTTGTAAGAATTGTAACCTTATCCAGGTAAAGGGTAACGGCGAATTCAATTCCAGATCCACCCTTGATGTGACGAAACAGTATATTCGTCTCCATCGAATACATTTTCATAAAGGTTCATGCGCGGCTGCTTAATTTCTTCTGACGAACGAATGATGAGATTTTACTATAGACACGTTATCTGCTAAGCTATTTGAAACTATGCCTTTTAAAAAAAGTTGAACTTGGAGGTGATTGATAGATCTATGTGTATTGCGTCAATAAAAATTGCATTTTGTACAGCCAAAATATTGAAAAGGAACGCAAATAAAATAAAATACGAAATACAATCTTCTACTATTCTACGCCCTGGCTGATTTATATAACACGGGCGGAACTTTATTTGACTTAAAATTGGATGGGTTACAAATGTCTCAAGCTTATCCCAACGATATAACAGCACTTCACATCTACAGACACTACGACGCATTTTTAAAATTAAATCTTTAAGTACTCATTGAAATAAATATATGTATATCGTGTCATATAAAAGAAGCGACATTGTAATATTGAACATTAGTTTGCTTCCTATGCTCTTGTTCTCCGAAATAATTTTTTAAAAACAGTAAAAAAAAATTTTAAATTTTACGATTTGTTTTTTAATTTTAAAAAGGCATTTTTTGCCGGCAAATTTTTTTTTAGCTAAATGAAATGATTTATAATTGTTTTTTAAGCGCATTTCGTTAAGCAGAATATTGAGTCAACATATTTTTAAAGAGATTTTGGTTACTGATTTCTTTATTCTAATTTAAATCATGATGTTCACCAATTTAAGAACTAAAGTCTATTGAAATAAATAGAAACATTTCAACCCCCCCCCCTTACTATTGTCTTTATTCTGAGGACATTCGTTTTAGTTTAAAGTTTAGACATGAAGCCAACATATCATATCATTTCAAAATATTTTAACGCAATTTCATCAACATAGATTCCAACATATTCATCTATTAATATGTACATAAAATTCTCACTGACAGTACTGACACTGTGGACCAAACCATCCTATAACACATCCTTCTGGGCAGTTCCCGTCACTTGTACACAGATCTTGTTTACTGTGGCATTTGTATTGACATCTACGGCCAAACCAGCCAGCGCAATCTGGCGAGGTAAACACGAGAGCTTATGTAAACACAACACATAACGTTTGAGTACCATTGTTAATTCTGTGTGTGCAGGCTATACTTGGTGATTTTTTAATGACTGATAAAGAAAATTATATTTTTATTTAAATATTTTTACCCAAAAGAAATAAATTTGAGATTACAAACAAATTCTTTTAGATCAGTACAGAAAAATAACAATAGTTAATTTAAATACAGTCTCATTCTATTCACAGTCTTCGGTAAGGCAAAATACAAGTGCAGTATTGCTTCGGAAAACTATTCAAAGGCAAGCAAATTACAGAAACAATTTGAATAATTAAAAAAGGTGTCCACAGGCAAAAGAAGGTAAAGAAAATAAGACTCTCAGAGCACATGTAGATTTAATTTGACAACAAAATTCACAATTCTTTTACTTTAAAATATCAAGAATAAAAAAACAACACGCTAAAAGAAAAATTATGAAATAACAAAGATACGTGCTTAAAAATCGAATTTTTTAAACAGCAAATAAATTTCGTTTTAAATACTGAAAAGGACATTAACATGCGGCTTGTGACCCTACCTGTCTGTGCTGAAACTCTTTCGTCTGCTGACCAACACGAAAACAGAATGACCAGGGCGCAGATCGACATTTTAGTACACAGCTTGTCATTAGATTTCATGTTTACATAAAGGAAGATTTCAGACACAATAGAACTTCTTACTATCACACTATTGGTGATAAGTTTGATTTTTTTTTTTTTGTTGCTAGTTCATATTATAAATTTAAAACATATACTTTTTTTTTCATGTTCCCTTCATGGTTCAAAAATAATTTACACCTTTTTTTTCTAACTAAAAGACGCTAGTAAAATATAAATCTGTTTTTGATTTTTCAAACAAAGCACAATCAAAATTGTCAACAATAAAAGAGACCCCATGGTGTAAATCCAGAAGCCAATGCTTCTAGAATTTATTTCTTCACTCTGAGGTTCTGTTTAATACTGAATGCGACCCCAACATGCTGACATAATTTACCCAGGTTCTTTTAATGGGAATTTTTTCTAGTGACCACACTCAGTAGATGACTAGCATGACGTCATAGCGATAGAATCACGCCTCTTTTATTAACGTCGGGGGCACTTAAAATATGAGTGTATGCCTAGCACGATGACCATCAAGATAATCGCCTAGACAAGTGTTTGAAGTTAAATACGGGGAAAACTAATCCTGAAGTTAAATGTGAAACAATTACCTTTAATAAATATTTTTTTGGAAAGAGATTGAGTAAACAACATCTATAGGAGAACAACATGAACTTTGAGAATTTATAACGATGAGTGTAAGAGTCGCTGGTGGACCATTCATTGTTAAAACAGATATGTCTGAGCTCAGTATTATACAAAGTAATCTATTTCTGTTTTGTCAAAGGTATCTGAACGGCTAATTATACCTGATGTTCTTATGGTACCAATATACAAAATGAGCGTAACACAGTGATATTTGCTTATACGTATCATCCAATACATTAGACAACGGCACATTACACGACCATGTTTTTTGTTGTTATAGTTTTTTGTTTTTTTGTTGTTTTTTTTCCCGAGATGGGTCATTTTACAGACGATGTATATACAAGAGTAAATAAGAAAGTGACACATTTGTGACGATGGGGGTGTGTGTGTTTTAGAAATGTGACGTCACATCAAAACGTGCAACTTAAAATGAAAGTTCCACTTAAAAACTTGAATTCTTACAATTTATTTATTGACGATTTGCATGGATTTACACGTGTATCGATTTAATAGAGTTCAACTTCACATTAAAACAAACTTAAGTGACAATAAAGTTATTTCACAAATGCTCATTTTCAAAAAAGGAGGTACGGCTTTTATGGGGGGGGGGGGAGGCGGTGGCCTCAAATCTTTGTTCTAAGGGGGTTCCAAATTTTTTGTGACAATTTATAAATTGACAAAGTCACGTGAGTTCACTTTTAGACGTCGGCCGTGTGGTTACTGTGAGAAATAAGGTGCATGGAAGGTGGCTAGGTTGCATAGTTTAGCTGTATGACGGGGAACATTTTGCGATGTTTTGAACGGGTAACCAGGGTATCCGTTCGAAATTCGGACGGGTACCCGGGCAGCATTTTTCAACAAAATTGACAGCCCTAGTCGACATATCATTGGAGCTACCACTACGTTCAACTTCAAATCAAACACCTCAATATTTTAAGAAGTATTTTTTTATATATTAAAAAAATGTCAACAGCATCTAAATTCGATATTTGTACAACTGAGCTTTAATACGTGGCAGAATTAATATTTCTATGTGAATTAATCAGTGACTGTTTCTTGAAGGGAACATAAAATGTGTGTTAAAATACCAGGAAGAATAAAATATAGCCGTAGCAAACTCAGAACATTTTAAGAACTGTAATTTTTTAAAAATAATTTTGATGAAGGTGATGGACACCAGCTTTTGATAATCCTCTTTTAATGTTTGTTAGAATTAATTTTTTAAAATCGTTTAGTTATGTACTAGTAAATCACATAAAGTGATTACATTCGCTGTACGAATCTTAGACAGAATATTAGATGAAATATCGATGATGAAAACCTTGGTTACCGTTGAGATCGGGTTCTCCAAAGCGTGTGTTTCGCGCCAACAACCCCCACCCCGCACTACCAGTGAGTGTTACTGTTCTGGACCCGGATTGTCGGTACAGATTAGCAAAAGTACCGCGAAGAACTTTGCGCACGTCCGCTCTGACGAAACCTTTCGACAAGGTGATACCATTAGTTTGATGACATTGATGATCCCCCGTCTAGCGACAGTCCTTTGATATAAGCCTTATTTGCTGAGCCGGGGTGGCGCCGAGGTAGAAGCGAGTCGTACTAGGGGAAATCCAGCCCTCATTTGTGAGGTCAACTTTAGTGTATAGCATTTTCTACCATTCTCTGTATAAATAAACGCATGAAAAAGTTCACTGCGGTGCTTTTTAAATCAACTAAGCCTAGGTTGTGGAATAGTCCAATCAGAGGCGCCTTTAAGGTTTGTATCACCCTGTGTTCATGGTGTCGCCTACCCACAACTCACACTATAGCCCTCATACGATTCTGCCTGTGCCAAAGAACGGGAACATAAGAATTTTAAATTTTAGTTTCACCCCTTGTGATGGTGTCACCCAGTGTGGTTCGCATCAAAACCTCCACAAGAGACGCCTCTGAGCCAAACTCAGTCTTAGAGACAGTGGCGGATTTAGCTTTGCCTGCGTGGGGGGGCCAGGAGAATTTCAGGGGGGCGCCGCAAAATGTTACTAATATCAGAGCATTGGGTAAATACTAGGGCTGTTAACGATTAATTAAAATTTAATTTTTAACTTTTGAAAAAATAACGATTAATTAATCGTTAATTTCGATTAAAGCCAAAAAATTTAATTTATGATGTCATAAGTAATAATTACTTCACGTTCTTCTTGAAAATCTAAATAACGCTGGCATGTCTCCTTTAAATATCTACTTTTAATCAACTACGCAAAAAGACAGGTGTGTTGACATTATTAGGTTCATGTGATGAGCGGGTCTAATTGACAATATAACCAGCAGAGTTGAACAATCATTTACATGGAACTGAGAAAACTCAAACTGGTATGCTCAAAACTGTCTTGGCAAGGAATGACATTATCGGATATCGGTGTTCATAATTTTTCCACCTTTATACAGGATAAATGGATTCAATAACTTTCATCTCCATTTTGTAACTCAGTAATTCATCAGAAGAGCTGTCGTCATTTCTGTCTCAAGTCAAACTCAATTACTCCCATTAGCTAATACGCTTTTCATTTGATTTGATAAGTAGGCGAAATTTATTAACATTTTGAACATGCCGCCAGTCAATATTTTAAAACCAAAATGTTCGTGTAATCTTCAGGAAATTTATTATTTATCAGCCGCTTTTTTCTTTCTTTTTTTTTTTTTTAACTCGTTGACTTCCAATTACTTTTAAGTGATGGGTCGATTAATGGTTAAAAATAATTTAATCCTTAAACTTTTTAAGGATTAGTCGAGAAATTAATCGTTATTTCTGCAGCCCTTGTCAATACTAATTATTAGCCTACTAATTTAGTAAATTTTCCAAATTAACAAACAAGTCAAACAGAAGAAATAAATATAAACAGATATGTTTTCAAAATAGTAACGTTTATTTATTTCAATAGTATATTTATTGATCTAAGAAAGAAACTTAGTTTATGCGAATTTATATAGAGCCCTGAACCGTATTTAAATTCCTTTCTACGTGAAGCGAAACGATTTATCGTTGATTCAAAGTCAACGTCCTCACCTACATCACGTTCATTTAAAATTAATGCCTATACAGACAGACGTTCGTTTGTCATTGTTAAGCGCAAATAATTTTTGATGATTTTCAATCATTGCTAACAGGAAGATTCAAGTAAATTTTTATAGAATATTGACAAACTATAGAGACTTGATGCCTTTTATTTTTCAGTCAAGAATGGCAGAAACTCTTAAAGTCGTAGCTCACTAGACAGTGATGGACGTTGTGATGCATAAAAATCTTTGAAGGTATAATATTCAACGATTGCTTCTTCTAGGTTAATGTGTTTGTAAATTTTGCATAAAATTTGAAGAGGATCTTCATTTTTCTACCTACATTTCTGATGGATCAATACAATAGAAATAAATAGCTGCGCCCCTAAAGTCATTAAATCGATCATCTATTTATTTTAGAAGTGTATCCAAGATGGTGAAGTACGTTTCAGATTTAAAACTGTTAGTTGGATCATTAGCCCTTTCATCTCTACTAAGTTTGCCTGCCCTACTTTTATTTTCTGCAATTCGCGTTTTTTTAAATTTTGTTTTTAACATCTAGTTTCGAACAATTTTCGTTAATAAATGATTAGATATCTACTTACAGAAATTTTAAAAAGCTTGATCACTTCTCATTTCAACAAACTTATTTCTTCCAACATCGATCAATCGTTTTGCAATTGCAATGTCAATACTCTTGGGCTGCAAGTGGTTTGATAACATGAAAATATCAACACCAAATTTTTTTACAAATAGCATAAAAAACAAAGAATATTTTGTTATTAAAGCAGAATGTGCAATGGCTTCTGCTCTGACACTTCCTTTATGTTATGTTGATGCCCTTGAATTTATATCTTCTAGAGTGGCTAGAACAGCAGAGAACAGAACTATCCAATAACTGCATCAACTGCATGCTTACTTACGGCATATGGCTTGACCATCTTGTATCAGAAAGTAATTTCAGTACAGAGTATCTACTGTTGATTCACATTGAGATTTATGATGTTTTTAAGAGTATGTAGACGTGTTAACTAGACGTAAAGAATGCATACAACCTTTCAGCTGTGCCAAAAACAACTGTATACATCACTGTTTACGGACATTGCTTCGAGAGTGACCAAACTTAAAACATGGGCACAGCAATGAACATAGATGGCATTATGTCAAAGTTTGAAGGCCACTCTTAATTCTAAACATCACAGATGCACCATCATATGCCTTTCCTCCTCAGATTGTGATATCACTGTTTCGCTTTTGTAATGTGTAGTTCCGTTAGAATCTTCTCAGTAAATGCGGATGCAGCATTGCTGTTTACAAAAGTATAAAAGCCTATAAATCTTTCCACAACATTTCCTGATTTTGAAACTGAGCAATAAGTGACATCTGATCAATTTTACATATATCAATGGTTTAATCGATAATTACAGAAAAGAAATGTAAAGACTTAACTTTATTATCAATACCTGCCGATAATTCAGATGCAAATGATTGAATTAAATCAATGTGCACATTATGACTTTAAAAAATTTCATTTTTCTTTTAAACTCTAGATGACTCTCCAAATTGGAATCATAGTTGGCTAATAAACTTAAGATTTAACAAATATTTCAAGTATTTCTACAACTACCATCACTAAAGTCTCAAGCAAGAATTTTCTCTGTATACTCTGAATGGCAAACCTTGTTTTGCTAAGAATCAAGAAAAACGTCACGTCTATCATTCGTTTCTATATTTCTCTATTCTTTTCCACTTAGCGACGCTCCTGACTGACCAAACCAGATATTACAGTTTGGAATACGATATTTAGCAAGCCAATATAGTCGTATTGGAGTTTAGTGTTGATTAAAATTTTCGTGTTTAGCCATCTTTTTTCTGCTCTAGCTACACCTTTATAGTATTCATGAGGGTGTCTCAGTGGGGGCGCCATTTTAGACCCAACTGGATTGTGGGGGGGGGGGCAACCCGCCCCCTACCCTATAGCTAAATCCGCCACTGCTTAGAGATGATGTAGCGAAAAGAAAGAAATTGTATAGTGTGAAAGATCTAAAAAACATCTTTGAAAAGAGTTGTGTACATCACAACAAGAAAAGCTTGTTTGACTAGAATTTGCTTTAAAGCAAAGAAGAGGTAGAATTAGAAATTATCATTGTAATCAAAAAGTGTCTGGGGGTGGATAGATTTAATTCCTACAGCAGAATTTTGTACGTCAAAGTAAAATATTAATAACATTAACCAGACATGCGTGTGATATCTCAATTATAATTTAGTAACATTAAGTGTTGATTTAGGAAATGTTATCTTTATATAATTTATGTCAGGGTTTGTTAGACTCCAAGACTGAATGACGGATATGTCAATTGGAGAATTATGCTTTGGTATGTAAACCCTTGGTTCTTTTATAAGTTAGGTACACATTTTTAGAGTATCTAATAAAGATATTTTTACATAATTAATTAATATGTCAGATCTTGTTTGTTTTTGTTTTTTAAATAATATTATTCGATTACAAAACTTGCAGCGATTTCTTGTACTCAAGTATATCATGGTTTATTTTATTAGATAGTTATCACAATTTTTTTAGTTTGTATAAATTTAATTCGACTGCCGTGGATCATAGAATGATTGCTACTTTATTTAATGCACAGACTTAATAGCATATTCACAATGAAAGTGTTCACATATTATACCGTTTAATCTAATTGTTGCCATGGCGACTTTTGAAATAAAAACATTCCTATAGGAAGCTTTTTGAAAAACTTGATGAGAACTTTTCTGTAGACAAATTTGTCATCCTTACCCTCTGTCTATCTGCTACTAGAACTCGTCTTCCAGTATGTTGTTGTTTTTTCTAACTCCGAGAACTTTTATCTGAGCAATGCGCATTTGTAAACCTAATGCATAATGACCTTTTCACACGATCATACTCCACTGTTTGGATAAAATTGTTTCATTAAAACGCACATATCTTGGATTTATTGAAATACTTTGTTTAAAATAGACGACATGCAAATAATGAAAATAAAACAAAAACCACAACACGTTTTGCTTTTTCTTTGTACCTCGTTAATTTTTCTAAAAGTGGTGTTTAATATAAGTGGTGTGATTCACAGCTAGATTTACAAATGTCAATTTTATCTTATTTGCTAAAGATTGATGGGATATTTTCTGTAAATAAGCTTTACTATATTACCATCGATAGTCATAAACATCAAATTTATTTATTTAATTTTTAAAATTATTTAGGTTTCCATTTAATGAATAAATAACAAATAAACAAATTAATTTTAAAAATTTGTAATATCATCATAGGAAGTAAAGTCTTCAACAAAAAACTCTCTAGTGTCTAAAAAGTAAGAAAAATTCCATTCAGTCGGTCACAAATAAGAGAAACTTGTTTTTCATATGGTATAACAAATGGGGAAAATAAAATTAAAGATTAGCTAATCCACTCTTATTCTTAGATTTTTACCAATTCATTTCATGTAAGCTTCATATTTTTTGTGAGTTGATTTATCAAAATTAAAAGTACATTAACCCCGGTCACTTCTTGACATAAAGTTGAATGAAACAACTTTGTTCGTGTTTTGGAGAGACTTAAAAAGCCCCAACGACTCGGACACTGTCATCATGTTCCAGCCTGACCGTTGGCTCATCGTGGGCATGCGAACTGTCCATTGGACGGCGCAGGAAGAAGAAGAGCACGGCGATAGAGAAACAGGCAGAGGCCAGCATGTGAAGGACCAGTAGGAAAGTCCGAACTACGTTCTCCTGAAATATCATAAATAAGACGTGTGATTAACGTAATAATGTTTTGACAAGTAAACAAACAAACAAAATTTTTATAATTAAAATAAAATCTATTCAGCAATTAAAAAATTAGAAATGACAATCTACTTAATTGGGTGTCTTTTCTTTAAAACGTTGCTTTTTATTTTATTTTTTAAAATGTATAATTAGACACTCATCAAATTATCTATCAACCCTTCAACACAGGAAGTAGAAGGCTCTTTATTTATTTCAATGGTAATAACTTCTTACAAAATTTATGAGGGAGATTACTCTAAGTAATGAAGATGATTTCAAACAAATAATTTCAAGACTCTATTTTTGTAGGTTAGCAAGAAGTAACAAGCAAACATGCTTTCTTTTAAACGCAATTCATTAAATACCAATTAAATATTCCTCCAGTGTACTTTATTTTTCGACCCCTTGAAACATGGATTACCGCCAGACATTCCCAGCTTTAAAAAAAAATTATACAACAAATACTAGGGGTGATTTAATTGAATGACGAAACATAACAGTAAGATAAGAGCTATTGATCAGACATGTCATTTTCATTAAAAGCAGGACCACATAATCGTATGTATAGAAGGAGCATCTGTAACAGATAAGATAAGATAAGATAAGACATATTATTCAATTGTTTTCTTCTCCGTATATATCTATTCGTATACTTTTCATACCGTTCACGTAGAGATGCATCATTAAATATCTTACAGTCTTCCAGACTTCAGGAACGACCATCTTACCCGGCGGTAGGCGGCCACCGTCTTCTCAGAATCATCCTTATCACGTGACACATCATACCCAGCCATGCTGGGAACCTCACTACTGGACAGGTCACTCATGTTTAGGTCATAGCTTCTCTTGCTCTCTACAAGAAGATGCATGCATGAGGCGTTGAATTATTACGACATATTTCTATGTGGTGACTTTTTTTTAAAAAATTGCTTTCTTTACACAAATTTATTAAATAGCAAACAGCCCAATTATCGACAGTGTCAAATGTTTCAAGCGTTTAAAAAAAGATAAAAGTTAAGCAATACTTGGGAATGTTTCTTTTTATATTGATAATCAATATCTTTTAGACATTGTGAAGGTTCTCTGGTGTATTGCATAGAATTTAATTTAATGTTTATGAGCTTAAATAAGTCTTAATTGTTTTTTTAATCAATTTATATTAAATTTATATTAAAGTATCCTTTAGAAATCGGCCAAACCGTTAACTAAGTTTTTTAAAAAAAACATGTTATTTTCCTCTAAAAAATTAAAAACAAATGAAGCATATATAGGCTTTTAATAAATTGCAATTATTGGTTAATTATTATTCTCTTCCTTTTCAAGATTCTTTAGAGCAGAGTAGAGTTAATGTTTAATCTTTGTTAAAAATAACTTAAAATAACTAAAAATTTAAGCTACATGTCAGCAATTATAGCGTGCAAAAGATATTTTCAACAATTAAAATTCTACTTCATCATAAACTCTTAATACATAATTAAAGACTTTTAATTTTTTGTTTGAGTCATTCCTTTTGAGCTATAGAAAAATCTTACTCGAAATGATATCACCCTTGGCCAGCAGAGAGATGCATTCAAGCCCCCAACATTATACGATAAATAAAATATACACAAGACATATTGACAAATGACATAAGTGCCTATTATTAGTGGCGTACCAAGGAGTGCAAAGTGATCTGTCAGCTAATAAAAGGTTTTTAATTTTTCTCTTTTCTATGGGTGGCACGTAATCCAAAGTCGTTTCTTTTTTTCTTTTTTTTTTTCGCTTGAGGGTGAAAATTTAATACTGACTTTAGAAGGCACAGATCCCTGTTTACGCCACTGTCTATGAAGCGTTACGGAGATAATGCAGGATGAAAACATGCTTGCACATATAAAAGGGTAAAGACCAAATTGCAATCAATTTACAACAAACAAAAAAAGGTCCTTACTTACATGCCTGACATGGTTAGTTATCAAAATACCCATCAAAACACATGAGACCTTTGTTATTTCGAAACTGTAAAACCTTTGTGAAGTTTTTGAAACTTTTAGAAAGAGTTTATACGTAAAACCATTTTGTTTTTGGAAAGTCATTAAAAATAATTAAAGGTGAACGTTTCTTAAAAACTCACTACAACAGTCTTTTCTACAACATCCCCAGAGGGCACCAAGAATGAAAGGCAGTGCCCTAATTAGGATCTCAATGACCACGTGATAGGCAATGAAGGCGAACACTACATAAATAGCCTCTACGTCAGATTGGGATTTATTTAGGTCAAGCCCGATTAGCATCAAGGCAACTGTGAAAGAATGGGCATTGTTAAGGGAAGGATTACACATCGTTAAATGAGGGAATAGCATCGTTAATTGAGGGACTGGCATGGTTTAAAGGATGAAGCAGAGGCGTCACTACAATTGCTATCACCCAACGAGGTAGCTCATGGTGTCAATTCCTCACGACGTACCCACAGACCTCCAAGTCTGCTAGTTCAAAAAGCGGTAATTAACAGAGTTTCATATTTTCGTGTCAACCCCTAGTGACGCTTCTGGTTAGATGGCTGGTTAAATTGTGGGATGGCATGGTTAAATTGTGGGATGGAATGGTTAAGTGAAGGGTTGGCATCATGAACTGTTTTAAGCCATTAGGATTCACATTTAGCTAAAAGATTTTGTTAACGAAACAGTATATAGTGATAAAACAAGGTTACATTGATATAAATAATGAAACTTCGAAAAGATAAATTATTCATTAATATATATTTGAATAAAGAATTATTTGAGGTAATGGCTGTAAAATTGGAAGTCTTTGGTAGACATTATCTTGTTTACTTATAATTTACACGCCATGAATTATATTTTAAACGCCGAAGCATGCTTTTAGATAAAATTAATTACATTAAAAATATGTTTCCTATTTATCATGCTTGTCATAGCTTTGAGAGAATAAAATGAACATTTAATGTTATAAATTCTACTCATTACTTTTTAAAGTAATGACATAAAATGAAACCAACATAAAATTTCTTCATTTAAAAATGTAATTAATTATAAAAACATTAGATATATGTGTTTTATTGACACAAACAAGAAAGCGTATAATAAATGAGGATAGGTATGGTTGTACAACCATGTGCGTTTAAATTTTAGTGGGATATGTAGACACGATAAAGATAAGTATTGGATAGACATCAATAACCTTACAAGAAAGTACCCAGGCGAGGATCCCGATACCCCAGTGGATCCAGTTAAACTTGGAGCGGGACGGCGCCTTTGGCTCGGGTCTGAACAGTGCCATCAGTGGCTGGAGAAAGATAAATACATAGTCACGTGACGCTTTTTTTACAACCAGAAAATATAATGGTTATACTTTCCTTTATTCCTGTCTGTCGATGACATTTCACGTAATAATATCTTGAGTTAATATAAGTGAAAAATGCGAGGGGTGTGGCATTTTAGGAATAACAATAAGAAATTCTGAAGTCACGTTTTCTTCATTAATTTCCATGACTGGTGAAAGAATTAATTGTAACTATATATAACAGAGTGTCTTAACATTGCATTAACTATGCTTTGTTTTTGGTCTTCTTTTCTGAATAGACTAAATCATGGATTGATATCAAAACTACATTTTAAGTATATACAAAAAATTATACCAGTAAAAAAAACCAAAACAGTCATAAGGATTTCAACAAATTTCCCCTTTGGTGTATGCTTAAAATAATCTACTTATTCTTAACTTGAGCAATAACAACTACAACGTCTCTTACATTGACAAATGTCATGATGATGAGAACCAGTCCAAGTGGGGGGTGCAACATCCTGTACCAGCTCTTACTGGCTGGGGTGTCAGGAATCTAGCAAGTTTGAGAACCGTTAATAACAGTTAGTGATTATTCGAAGATGACTTAAAATTATAAATATGGATTCAAGTAATATTTTCTTGATACTTTTTCTATGTTCTTATTTTAACAGTTAATTTGGGACGCTTCCCACAACCTACGTTTTTTTTTCAACTAAGTTACTGCTTAACATCTTTTTAAGGGATAAAAAGTTTTCTACTTACTGAACTGTAACCTTTGGACTCCACTAGTACCAGAATCAAACCAACAAGGGTCAAAAGTTGTCTACTTACCGAACTGTAACCTTTGGACTCTACTAGTACCAGAATCAAACCAACAAGGGTCAAAAGAGCCGTCATTGTCATGCAAAATCTATGAATCTTAAAATAAAAGTTTTAAAAACATTGAAAATAAAAGAACTGTTTAAATGAAACTCTACAGCATTTCGCGGTAATTGTAGGTACAATTTTAGAAGCTTCAGCTCATATTTACCGACTAAAAACTTTATCATTTTAAATATACTAGATATTTGACCCGACGTAACTTGAGTAATAATTGTGAGCACATTAATACATTGACCTTAAAAATGGAAATATAACAACTGGTTCTAATAACTCTTGTTGAACGAACATATCAGATGACATATGATAAAAGAATAAAATGCTTTGTGTTTTCTTAAGAATAATAATTATTACTCATCGTTTCATTCATCTACAAGACTGAAGGAATCTCAAATCACGATAAGGTATACGACTCACGTGAAACCAGACCAGAATGCCGTATGGTTTGGAGTTGTTGAACATTGAGCGACCGTGTCTGGCGATGAACAGACCAGAGCTTGCAAAAAGCATCCATGCAAATGTCATAGCAGTGCCTGGAAATATATATAGCAAATTAATCAAACCAAGCATTCTTTTGTCTGTTATTAAATAATATATTAATATGCGAACATTCATGTTTTTGATTTTGTTATTATAAGTAACAGTGAGAAAATGTTCATGAAAAGTGATCCTCTTTTCCTACAATGAAAGCAATGAATATGTCATTTTTAATTATTTTTGAAATATGAATTAAACTGGTGTAGCTGTAGCTTTCTAGACATTATAGACAGCGAAACTTCATGCTAAGGCAAAGTTTCTGATACTGAAGTCAGATCCTCTTACGGGATAAATATATAAAGGAGATTAAAAATTAGTCATAACAGGTTTAGAAAGATATACGTTTGTGTGAGTAGAGGGGTGAAGAAAGATCTCAGATAAAGTCAAATATTGAATTTAAAGTCTTTGCAAACAAAAACGAAATATCGAACATAAAGTTTGTAAAACAATATACGTAAATTAATCTACATTTATTTCAATGCCATTTTATTTCAACTCAATACACAGAAACCTAATATTTTAAAATAAAGTTAAAATAATAAAAGTAAGCAGGAAAACATTTTAACCGGAAGTTTAAAAAAAAAAACAGGCACACATCTGTCTGGAAAGTAACCACACAACAAGCAGGTACAGGGCGGTTAATAATTTATTACACTAAATGTGAAGATAAAAATAAGCTAAAATTGCATATAAGCTTAATTTTCTTTATTACCTCGAAACTTTTAAAAACAGTAAATCCAAGACGATATTTATTGATCATGAATTAATTATCTGACATAAAAATCATCATACAACAGGATTTATGTATTGCGAATGCGTCACAAGCTTCTTATCACATTGGTGTCTATTGTCACTAAACGTTTTTCATTTGCAAAGAATTTTATACTTTCACACTGACTAGAGGTACAGAGCTGTTGGACAGAGCTGTTAAGCATACGGAGTCGACGATATAGTCGGCTATCACTTATGACCGTAATTAATTACGGAACGTATCTGTAACTGATGTACATTTATAACCCTATGGCGTACAGCGGTGTATTTTGTTTGGGGTTGGGGGAGGAGGTCTTATATGAGCCAAGAGATGATTTGAAGCATAATTGACAAAGTCAAAATTGCTACTTTGTTCAAGATGTTAAAAAATCCGACTATAATAGCAATTGTATAAACCAATTTTCATTTTAAATTAAAAATACATTGTAAATATAATAAAAGTGTTACAACCCATTGGTTTTATTTTAGCATTTTCTTTAAATCAATTACGATTGCATGACATTTTTAAAGCGTCTTAAATGTAATTATGTATTTTAGACTAATTCAATATTAGTTTACATGATAATTCTTCGTCAAATATTTAGATTTTAATCGTCATTTAAAATTCCTTTTTTTGTGTGTTAAAATTTCAACAAAAAAAATGGCGCGCAGGAATGTTGTCATTATTAAAATGCATTTCATCTTGATTGATTTCTAACGCAGAAAAATTAACAAGTTTTATTCGACATTAATTTTGTTTTTTTTTAAATTTTAAATTATTTTTTAAAGGCTTGGAGGTATATAACCATAAAAATAATACTTAGTAAATTAACTTTTCACTTAATTAAAGCACACACACACACAAAATAAAAGTACTCATGTGCCATTCTTAAAGAATAAATATAATTAGAAATATACATTGCCATTTGTAGATATTTTTTTTCAAAATAAATAAATAATTTGAGACGCAGGCGTTAGCAGTCACATACATTGTAAAATAAAATTTGTAATTTGATTTGAATATTTTAACCCATTTTACTGCAATACAAACCCTAAATCGAAATGAGCAAATATTTCTAATGCCATTTTAACAAGATTAAAGAATATATTTGTTATTAAACAAACCTTTTTACCATCACCATCTATGAAATTATATAGAGTAACTTGACAAAAATAAATCAAATTACTCAAAATCTAGAAAGAAGCTAATTAAATAAAATTTTTAATTATTTCTAAATCTAGGATGTAACTACTGAAACTAAATCCCATTGGAAAAATGAATAATTTAATACACTTTTTCAGTTTGATTTTTCGATAAAGCTATGTTTGGAAAGTTTTCCTTAAATTATTTTAGCCCAACAAATTAAAGGCTTTTTTTTTTCTTGAGTGACCGGAAATACAAAATTCAACACGTTTTAGAAAATTGCATTTTAAATTTTCTTATTTTTTATTTTCAGTCAGTGGACTTCAACTTAACTTTTTATCAATGTGGCAAAGAAAAAACAACTTGTACATTAATGGAGTTTAAATTGGGCTCTAAATTATTATTCAAAAAATTTTAAAATATTTTTTCCTTTCAAGTTTTATTCGAATAAAATTTGAGAGATCATTTAAACTTAAATGGGTCCTGTTTTATTCGAAGACTTGTTTGGTCTTGTGCATGCTATGAGCTCTGTTTCCGTGTGGGACTTTAGAAGAGGAGGAGGTAGATGACGACGACAAGCACAACTAGGAGGAGAAGAATGAAAAACGACGATAAAAGAAGACAGAAGATAGAAAGCGTAAATGTTAAAACTTCCTATGGTAAAAAATTGTTTCTACACTGTTAAAAACACGTTCATTGCTTTTTGTTTTTTTATTTTTTTTTTTATTTTTTTTTTTATTTTTTTTTTTTTTGCTTTGCAATAAATTAAAGAAGTATTCAGGTTAAAAGAGAATTAAAAGTATGTATAATTGAGCGATAAATGTTATTAACTATTTGTATTAAAATAATAATAAGGCGCAATAGTCTATATTCTAAATAGAAGTATTTTTAGTTTTGTCATTTTAGTTTGAAATGTTCACAAACAGATCTATTTCTTATGGTCTTCTTTAAATTTGGAATTGTCTACATCAGTGCTTCTAGAACTTTTTAGTATGTCGGACTGGCAGGACCATTACCCAAGGGACCGTTGCACTATTTTCCCAATAATTATATGGCAGCAAAAGTATTTTATTTCCTTTTATTGCTTTGAAGAAAAAAAAACAAATTAAATAGGGTTAATATTATCGGTAGCCAATGGAGGATTATAATTATATTTTTCTGTCCTTTCTTGATAACTTCTTCAGACCGGCGGTGGTTAGACCACGGACCGCACAGGTCCACCGGACCACGGATGCACCGGTCAACCGGACCGCACCGGTCCACCGGACCACGGACGCACCGGTCAACCGGACCGCACCGGTCCACCGAAACACGGACCGCACCGGCTCACCGGACCACCACTATCAGAAGCACTTGTCTACATAAACATTTTATTTAGTTTTTAAGGACATTGAATCAAGGAGTGCACACTTTTCAATCAACTGCGCCCTGGGATGAGCAATGGTCCTCCCAAATCGTTAAGAATAGATAACAAAGAAATTTAAAAAGACTTTTTTAATGTAATCTTTTCCAGAAATTTACTGAGGAAAATAAGTCACTACAAAAATATAGAGAAGTTTCTTACATTAATTTAATATAAATGTAGGGTGCCATTGAAAAGCAGTAAATGTGCTCCCTTAAAGGAGTAAATGTGTTCCCTCAAATCAGTCTGTTTTCACTGCTGTATGTTCCATTTGACTGGATCTCTTTAGATGTAATGGTGTTAGTTCGAGGGTGCTCGGATCCATGTATCAAATATTACTGATTTTGATTTTGCACCAATGTGATCGGATGAGGCTATTAATTTAGTTGCATTTTGTTGTGATTTTTGTTTCTAATCCTGGCTGGTGTTTTGTATTTTTCTTTTCTTTTTATATACTTTTAAAGATTTAGTTCATTTTTTTACTCCATTTAGCTGCATGGGTTCGTATATAATATATTTGGTATAGAATATAGGTAGTTGGTATAGAATATAGTTGGTATAGAATATAGTTGGTATAGAATATAGTTGGTATAGAATATAGATGGTATAGAATATAGTTGGTATAGAATATAGTTGGTATAGAATAGAATATAGTTGGTATAGAATATAGTTGGTATAGAATAGAATATAGTTGGTATAGAATAGAATATAGTTGGTATAGAATAGAATATAGTTGGTATAGAATATAGTTGGTATAGATTAGACTATAGTTGGTATAGAATATAGTTGGTATAGAAAAGAATATAGTTGGTATAGAATATAGTTGATATAGAATATTGTTGATATAAAATACAATATAGTTGGTATAGAATATAGTTGGTATAGAATAGAATGTAGTTTTTATAGAAAATGATCGTTTTAATTAAAAGCGCCTTTAAATATAATTAAAATAGCTTAGTACTGGAAGATGTACACATTCAAAGACCACCGTAAACCTTATTATATAGAGAGATGCAGACTAAAGACTGAAAAGCGTTGTGGGAATAGCTGTTTCTGGATTTGGTCGACTGATGTTTGAGAGGGAAACAGCAAAGAATCTCGTGGTAAAATTGCACCTATTATGTTGAGATTGGATAAGTCGGTAACGATTCATTGCAGTCAAAAGTTTAGAAATTTTAGCAATTTTTTAAAAACAGCTCAGAAAATATTTTAGAGCCCTGGTGTGAACTTAACAGTTCATGGTGTTTACGAAACAAAGGAAAATATTTTGAGCGGAAATAATATTTTACTAAGCTGTGACAAGATCATTAATCGCATTAAAATGAAATATAATTTTGAAAAGTAGATTTAAAATAAATTATTTTGCAAGTAGATTTTATAATAATAATAATAAATAAAAAAGAGAAGGTGGGTACGATTTATAATTATTTATAATTGGAAACGGGTAGCTATTGGCTAGCAGCCGAGATTAATGGTAGGTGGTATGTTTTCCGTTGGGTTTAATTGTAAAGGGTTGTGTTGGGGGGGTGTTGTAGCCGGGATTAATAGAAGGCGTGGTCGTGGTGAATTGCAGTCGGGATTAATGGTAGGCGTGGAGATTTGCATCCGGGAAAGATGTTTAATGGCTTTTTTTCTAGTTGTTAGGAAACACACACAAATGTATGGAGTGCTATTAAACACACTTGTATTTTTATTCTTAAGCTACGGTTTGTAGGGCGCCTACGGCATCCACTTTTTTTCAAACGCTAAAGTAACTTGTTTGATACACATGAAATATTAAATGTCCTGAAATGCTCACAAAGTATTTTATAATTATAAATCCTCAAATCATCTTTTAACATCTTCCGTTTTTCAAAATTAAAATTTAAGCTAAAACACTGACGTCACATAATATTATTTCAAAAGTAATCTTTAATTTATAAGTATTTTGCACATCTCCTGGCGCACACATTGTAATTAAATATAGATTTTAAGCTCAAACAATCAAGTCATAGCGTTACGGATGCAATGAGTGATTTACTTGGGCTATTATATTTATTTTCGCAGGAATCTACGAACCTTAAAGTGAACATTACTTGTAACTTTGTTTGGCGAATGTTTGTGTTGTGGAGGGATGGGAATGTTTACTAATGTATACCTTTTTGTTACAGAAGTGTTTGAGATAATTGATTTCCAAACAATTTTGACATATTTTGTGTTTGGAGGAGGGTATATTGATGCCAATATATTTACATTGATGCCTGGCAGTTCCAACATTTTTCTTCTTTGAAAGTTTACATTTTGGTCTTACTAATAATGTCTTACCATGAGCCTTGACCATCGGATACAGTGGATCACTTCCGCCCTTGACACTTCCTACCTGCTGGAAGCTGACCTTCTCGGCGGACACTTTGGGTAACTTCTCGTAGGAGTGGGGGAACTTGTTACCTTTGAGCAATTAGGTGACATCAATCATGAGAACCAATCTATGCAATAGTACATTGGGAGAAAACGCTTATACCGCGCTCAGTTGTTTGTGTGCTCTAAACAGTTTTCAAATATTGATTGACTTTTGGAAATTTAAAAAAAAAATAAAGTAGATGTTTTAAAAATTACAATTTTCCTAATCCCTGCGTTTATTTCTTAAGGACAACAGTGTCTGGAGTTAAAAACTGTCTTTCTTTTTCAAACTCTCAAACCTAAATAGCAAAGAAGATCTAAAACCAATTTTGTAGAGAACATCAGATGTGTTGGTAATTAAGCAAATTTGGTTACGATAAACAATATATCATGAGCAGTTTGTATGCGTGTTATTGATTTTTTTCGATCGCACACAACAGCTAATTTGTATGCACATTATTTAACCTCATCGTGGTAACTGATCTCTACAAAACACTATGTTGTTATTTGTCTTCTTACCAGATACAGCCTCGCCGAAGGCTACCATCAGGTAGTAAGACTTGCTGAGGTCGAAGACTTTCGGTTCTCTCGGGTAGGAGATCTTCCGCTCGAAGCTGCAAGCGATGACGCCGTCTCTGACGGAACCTTCGGCGTTGTGTATACCAGCGTGTTTCTGGGGAACGATTCGTTTTAATCTTTAAAAAAACAAAAACAAATCCTAATTAATTTACATCCGACAAAAGGCCGAGAATTATACCGTCTACTTATAAGAAAACTGCAATTTCGGAGAAAATGTTGGCCCTACATGACATGATAATTGACCCGCCGAGGGTTGGACTGGTTGGCCTCTTTTTAGATACTTTTTTACGTCGCTATAACTTACATATTTCATAATTTGATACAACACAATCATTCCCATTCTGACTTTGCTTTTAAAAATGATTTTAAAATTAAAATGTTAGAATTTATTCCCATTTAAGAATCAAGTTTATATAATTATAACTGATGATAATCATTCTTTAAAACTTTCTACACATTGGCATGCACCAACGATGGGAGGGCGCTGTTAAAGTCTACAGAGCGGTTATAGACAAAGTTATTTAACCGTCTTACATCGTCCGGGTAAACGTTGATCTTGTCTGAGTTGTAGGACGTCTTCACTTGGACTGTCCCGGCGTCCATTACACATTCCATGACGCTGTCATCTCCCTGTGGTTTAAGGGAAAAAAAACTATGTAGTAATATTTTCACGACAAAGTAATATCTAAAGAGTAAATACACTTTTAACTGGAAAAAAAGACCCAACACATTATAGGCCTATTTTTTTTCAAGGATTGCATTGTTATCAATATAAAAAAAGGTTTGGGAAACATAAGAGGATATTGAAAATGTATAGAGAAATTAATTAATTTACTGCAATGAGAACATGATAAATTTGACCCTAATTTATAGTATGCGATGCGATACCTACCTAGTATGAGTATAATATACACAGCTAGTTCTTCTCCAGTAAAAAATCCACAAACAAATTGTTTAATGAAAATAATGAATTCTCTATTATATAGTACCCTTAATTCGCACCCAATTATTCGCTTTCCATTAATATTTCAAGGTGCGCTGCTTTTAAAACTAATATTTATAATAATATTGTATAAATCCCTCCCCCCACCCCAACCAAATATTTTCGCATTGCTCATATTACTCTTATAACACACCATGTATTTGTCGTTGGACAGTCCAAGAGATATCCACTGGTCAGTGGTCGCTGGTGTTTTGAACAGGAACTGAAACATCACACTGTCCTGCTGGTACAGCCACGAGATCAGGTAGGTACAAGGTCCACCACTGCCACAGTCATGGTAGCAGCCTTTCGTCTTCCCGCACTCGGCGTCCACTGCCACCACCCCGGGGTTCTGGGGAATGATGGTCCAGTTTGTAAACAATCATTTAAGGAGAATTGGGGGCGAGATTGTGGTAAGGGGGTTATAGTCTTCTGGAAATGGCACTTTGCTTGTAAAATTATGTGAGAGACTGTAAATGTAGATTGATATTTGAGGTATGATTATTTTAAAATTAATACTCTATAAGAGTGCACGAGAGGTCCCCATATTGACTGAAAAGTCATGAAAAAAGTGTAGATATATCTAACTTATGTGGCATGAAAAGTTAGCGCTGCATTCATGGTAAATATATAGATTAAAGAATCATAGAGTGTCCGCAAGTTTACCCGTGAGTAAAAGAAATACATCACGTGAGAGCCTCAGCCAATGAGAAAACAAATATCGCCGTTGAAAGGGAAACATGGGTGACTGAGGCATCTGACATTATAGTTGAGAGTGAGGCTAGTAATAAACATGGACTCATTCTTACATTCGTTTAAGTATATCATTTTGATTAAGTGTTATCAACATTTGTTTTATATTATCGATTGGCATGAATGTGACTTTGTGAGATAAGTGCCACCTTAACAAAGTGAATTGAGTATTGACACGAACGTATGAATCTCTTGGAGAATTCAGCGCATCTGACAGCAGAGTAGCAGACACGACACCCATGCAATAACAATACGTTACAATACTTCGTTACTAGGATCTCTTGTTTTCAGTAAGGATGTGAGCTTTCCTTGTGGCGTTCAAAACATGTATTTTGAGTAAAAATTACATCACTTAAAATAATTTGGTATAGACAAGTAATAAAAGGTTATTAAATCTTTTAAATGAAATTTTTATAAAAGGGTTTGTAATAAATTTTATGAGTAATAAAACTTACAAGACAAAAACATGTTATATATTTTGTCAAGATCAGTTACCTACAATGAGAAATCTTTTTATGGTTTGTTTTTGTTACTTTTTTCAAACCAAGTTGGATTCCAAAGTAAAAAAACATTTGTTCAATTTAATTACATCCGTAAAATTGCGTCTTCAACCACATTAAACTTCTATCGCTCCTGGAGTTATCAAAGGTGACCCATAAAAATGTATCAATTGCATGATTCAGTTAACATCGTATGTGACGTTACAGGACAGAGTTATGCGACATGCTGGCAGTCGCGTCCCCTGATCTAAAGAACACTCCACTGTAAGCGGTACTCTTCAATACTATTGTCAGTTTGACCAAAGAAATATAATGCATTTTTAATTATGTTTTATCCTGCTATGTCCACGACTTTATTCCAATAGTTTAGAGCCCAATAGCGACTAGATGTGAATATTTATACATTATGTGGCAGGTGTTTATGGATAAATCAGTAATTAAAACTTTCAAAATTCTAATTAGATTTGATATTCAGAAATATATCGTTTTTACTGGTTAGTTGCAAAAATTCTACATGTATACCAGATCCCCTAATCAAAAAGATGCGTAATTATCAGCCAACCGAATCAGTTCCATTCAGAAAATCAAGACAATCACACAAATGATCGCTTTACACGATGTAAAAAGAAAGCAAGTAAGGCTTGTGCAATTTTGTTTTTGTTTATTGAAAAAATAATATGAACGACATTCAAATGTAACATATATATATATTTTTTTTATGGTGGACCATACATGTTTATACACACCGAATCACATATATTTTCAGTTACAAAAAGATATGTAGAAAAATATTCGCGTCACATTACGTAAGATAATTGAATGGACTTTTGACTTGGGATTAGTTAATTTTAATTGAACAAAACCAAAATCGCACAAGCTTACCATTTACATCGTTTGAATCAACTCCCCGAAAAATGGCACGAAAATATATTAAATATCAATGGAATTACTTTAGGAATTTAAAAAGAAAAGCAATACGTATATTATTGTGATAAAATTACCAGTGCCCAAAATATCTCTTTTTTTTTTCGTTTCTCTCTTAAACCACTTCATTTATCTCCGTGGACAGGAGAGTTCTGTCAGAGATTCTGTAGTTTAGGCGAGAAAGTTTAGTTTATCAAAAGTCAAAGTTCCATTCACAAAATAGCCACAGAGGGGAAACAAATGCAAGTAATGTTTTATGAATATTTAGGATTATTTGATACAACTTGGTAAAATTAAGTGTTACACAAATCAATAAAAAAATAACAGAGTAAAATATGTTAAAGGCCCATGCAGCAACATAAATAATGGGTGACATTAATCAGTTGACAATAGTAAAGTCATTAAGCCTTTTTAAAATTATTATTGTATCATCACTTAATATTTTCCATACAATTTAGTTTGTCTACCAGCTAAAAATATCAGATCAGCTATTTTCAAAATTGTAAAGAACAGTGTCTCAGCGAACAGACAAAACAAAACTAGACACTGATTTAAAAATGAATAGCAAACTATTATTTGGTTCACCATGACTTTACATTGACTGTATCAATCTTATTATCTCCCCTACAAACCTTACCCCTCAGCCCACCCTCCCCATTAAACTATTTTCCCAACGTAACCCTTTTTTTTAAATTTTACATTCTGTGGAAGATGAAGACAATAAAGACCATCGGCGCCAACACCGACCAAACGCCCACCTTCGTGGCACTACCGGCGCCCCGGCCGTTGTTGTGGTTAGTGTTGATGGTGGTCATGGAGGAGGACCCCCTGGTGGTCATGACGATGCCGCCGCCTCCCGGAGGAAAGGTGACAGTGCCGGGGAGTGGGGTGGTCAAGGACGAGCCTGTCGCCCCGGCGGCGCCCACAGTGACGTCAGATGACGGAATCATGACCCAGAATGTTGGCCTCTCTTGTACCACAGTGGCTCTGGAGAGATGGTGATATTAGTAATAAAATATTTGTTTTTAGAGAGAGATAGTGTTATAAGTGATAAAATATGTATTTTTAGAGAGAGAGAGATAGTGATATTGGTAATAAAATATTTGTTTTTAGAGAGAGATAGTGATATTGGTAATAAAATATTTGTTTTTAGAGAGAGATAGTGTCATTAGTAATAAAATATTTGTTTTTAGAGAGAGATAGTGATATTAGTAATAAAATATTTGTTTTTAGAGAGAGATAGTGATATAAGTGAAAAAACGTTTGTTTTTAGAGAGAGATAGTGATCTAAGTAATAAAATTATATTTGTTTTTAGAGAGAAATTGTGATATAATTAGTACTTAAATATTAATTCTAGACAGAGATGGTGATGTAACTAATTAAATATTTGTTTTAGAGAGAGACATTTCAAAGGAGGGACAAATAGCGTTTGAACGGAGACAAAGGAAGGAATTTCTTCTGTATTTGTTTAACTGTTCATTGTAATCATTTATCAATAAAAATTTATAAATAATAACTGGTTATTAAATTCTAATTTTTATTTCGAGAATATCCTTTCTCTGTCACACGAATGCGTAAGTTCTTATATGTGTTATAATAGCATGTGAATTTTAATTTCATTTTTAACTAATATAAATATTTGCCTTTATGCACCTCACTACAAAAAAACAAATTCATGTAGTCGAGATTTTCTGAACAGATAACTCTTTAAAAGGATGTATAAATGCCATATTTCAAGATATTTATTATTCGTTGTTGTAAAAACTTGTTTCTGAAATGCCTTAGATGGTGCTCAGAGATTTCAAGGATGTGCGAAAATGTTATTATCAGTTACGCGATCTGGCAGGTTGGCGTCGATATGGCCAGTGGCGTCACTAGAGGAGCGGTGGGGGCGGGCCGCCCCAGTTGACACCATCAAGGGGGGTGACACCAAAATGTAAAATTCTATATATTCCCGTTATTTTGCCGTGGCAAAACTTGGAGGACTTCTATTGGTTAAATCGTGAGGACGTGACACCATGAGATTCCGCCCCGGATGACATCAACCCTAGTGACGCCTCTAGATATGACCTTCATTTTAAAAAAAATTGCTTAAGATTTCCAAACAGTTATTGGAACTTTAAAAAATCAGCGAATATTAACTCACACAAACTGAATGGGACCGGAAGCGATGTTTGTTGGGGCCGTCCATATGACCTTGACCGAGCTCTTCGATGACGGTGAATTGTGGGAAACTGCTTGATTCTGTATAGATAGATGGGTCAGAGATTGATACCGGGTTTAATTAAGAACATTCTAAAAATAATAAATTTTTTTTTGGGGGGTGGGTGGGGGAGGATAGGAGGTTGAGAGTTAATAAAATATATTGTTTTAATTAGCACGATGATGATTTCATTACCGAATACAAATTAAAAATGTATTAAGCGGTTTCCAACAAACTACAAGATTTAATAAAGATTTTTTCTATGAAACAAATGAATCCCATAATTTGTCATTTTGAATCTTAACAGGGAACATTTAACATCTCGTTTAGACCTGTCCACTGTATACTGATGAAAACTAGATGACGTAACTACGTCCACATTTTTAACACCTTAAAAATAAAAATACTATCATCAAAGTGACCAAAATAAATTATAATGTATTAGCTTAACATGCGTATTTTGTGTCTTAAGTACTTTTAGCACTAAGTTCTTTAATTTGTGACTTGGGTACTTTTAGCACTAAAGTATTTACTTTGTGACTTGGGTACTTTTAGCACTAAACTATTTAATTTTTGACTTGGGTACTATTAGCACTATGCTCTTTAATTTGTGATTAGAGTATTTTTAGCACTAAGCTCTTTAATTTGTGACTTGGGTACTTTTAGCACTAAACTATTTAATTTGTGATTTGGATACTTTTAGCGCTATGCTCTTCATTGTGTTAACCATTTAGTATCACATCTAATTTTCTAATCTAGAAAATCACAACAATCAAATTAATGTAATGAAAATCCTTATGTTTCATAATGTAAGAACTTTTAAACAAAACAAGTACGTATTTCAGTATTGAGAAACTGTTCACCACATTTTTCTCCGACATATTGTTAGTGAACATTTGTGTCCTCGCACTGTAACAATACCTACTTGACATTTCAATTGTGAATCGGGTGTTGTTGTCTGGAACGTTCCCTCAACAAAGTTGCCTCCTTGTCGTGCACGGATAAAAAATCCTTTGAATTGCACGTTCCCAGATACGGTTACTGTAACAGAAATTCAATCTTTTATCGAGTGTTTCCATTTATTTTACATTACGTCTACTTAATAAACTATGATATATTATTACCCGAACATTGTAACTATTTGATTTTCCAACTGTTTGAGGAAAGGTTGTCGTGACCTCTGTGAGCCTTTTGTTTAAACCAAATCTCTCTCATGACAGGAACGTTAACTCCAACTGCGCCATAAATGTGTCAAGCCAATAGAGGTGATCGGCATCTAATTTAAAGGTTCGGTAACTCGAGTTACGCACCGATGCGTCAACCCGTTGCAATCATTTGAGTAAATCAGCATCTCTTGAAAGGTTCCGCAACTCCAGCTACGCATTGGTGCGTAAACTGATGATAATTATTGCTGTAATTCTGTTTCTATTGAAACGTTCGATAACTTCAGCTTCGTACTCATTCGTAAACATAATATAATCATTAAAATTTGTAATCACTCGAGAAATATTTTTAAATGTCTTAAGATGCATTGAAAAGAAATTATATGATTAAATACATTCAATAGATTCAACTATCGATAGTCAACGCTAATGCTTAAGGGGTAATAAATGCTCATCTTACTTTTTACACAAACTTTCTTCTCAAAATTTTTTTTCACATTTCTTCTCCCTGTTAGAAGAATGTTTCTATAATTTAAAAAAAATCCATGAATTTTGTCTTTACTTCTCAATAGCTTGAAACTCTTTCAGTGTTAGACCCAGAAGAGGGGGGAGGGGGCGGGCAATAATCTTTTGTACAAAAGGAGCGTCAGATAAGATGAGTTCTAGGGAGACAAACGAGATACAGAGAGAGAGAGAGAGAGAGAGAAATAAAACGTGAGAGAGTGAAAGAGGCCATTTTCTTAGTTAAGGTTGAAATCTGATAAAAGCTTATCCCCAAGTCGAGATGGGCTTTAAGATCACACAGGCCCTACGGAGGCCTGGTAGTTTCTCGACTGAGTTATACTCTCCGAGAGCTTAGGTACAGTCCCCTGACATGGGGCGGTCACTGATGGTAACATCTAGTGTATTGGCACGGATTAAATTGGGAACCCGAGTAACGCCAGGGGCAAGAACATTATTCAAAACAGGCTCAGCAGCGGACCCTCAATTATTCTTTAGTGAGTCACCATTTTCTTAAGTTGGCTTATGATCGACAATATTTTCTCCAAAGACTAAGTGTAACATCAATTGTTTCAAATACTTTTGTATAATTCTAATTTCTTAAAAACTCTAATTTTTGTATAAGGGGCTAATAAACAAAACAAACAAATATCTTAAATTCTTAAGTTGCATTAGTGAACCATAGCTTCTTTACATGTAAATTGCTTCTGTTACCTTCGATTTGTTCCCCAGGGGCAACTGCTGTCTTTGATGTAGTTACTCTATAAGGCGCTGGGCTGGTCTGTGCTGCAGGACCATGGTTGGGAACCATAGACATGCATGCGCCCTCTGGTGGGCCACCGCTGAACCCACGGACCAACTGTACCAGTCCAAAACATGTGAGCCATGTAATCACGTAGCTATGGGAGAGAGAGAGAGAGAGAGAGAGAGAGATTATTGCATTTCTGTTTAAATCTTCAAACAAAGATTTTATAACAATTAAAACACAATGGGAAATGTACTGAAATTTCGAACAGTTTGAAATCACCGTATCTTGTAAAATGAATTCCAAGTGTTTTTTTTTTTTTTAAATTATAATAATGCCTGATTTTTAAAATAACCAAAAGTCATCCGCACGTGCACCATTCTTCTCTACTATTCACACTTTTAAAAAATCCATTATATAGACTCGTGCCGACTGCTTGCTTGGTTGATACCTTGATGCTTTGAATGCCGAAAAACTTTAGATCGACTTTTAATCCACTTCCTCGTATGATAGCGAGCTGAAATTGTGCATGCAGACTCATGCCGATGATAATAATTATCTATAAAATTATACGATCGATAGGATGTACTGTAATTAAATTAATGAATTATTATATTATCTCTATTTATCTCCATGTAGCATGTTAATATTTGGGCAAGTGTGTCACGGTGCGTATTATATTGAACGACCTTTTAATACTTTCCTGTTACGCTGTGCGGTGCGTATTATATTGACGTTACCTCAAAAATATATTCTCAATCTTTAAATGTAAATGCTATTAATTGCTAATATGTCTCGCGGCGAGCACTATGTTAAACATGTTTTTATAACCATTTTCCTGTGATCAAATCAAAATGAAATTTAGCAGGCAGACTGAAGAAGTTGTTTTTTTTACTGTAATTCCTATGTATATTTTAGACTTAACTAAAAAAATATTTTTTTTATTGTTGTGCGATGCTTAATTTATTGAACATTCTTTTAGCTATGTCTCCTATATACAGTATTTATAGTTAAAAACTTGTGGGTTTTTTAACGGGTTTTTGAAATTATTTAACATTGTCGATCCATGGTTAAAATGATTGTTTGGAATAAAAGAATTATGAACATTTTCTGTCTTTCAACTCAGTGCAGTACACACACAGACACACAAATAAACACACAAGAAAGTGTACACAAACTCTCACAAACACACTGCTACAAACATACACATCCACCACCACGCCCAATCCCCATTCACGCTGATTGCCCCTGGTCAGACTTCAATGTATTACTAGGAAGTAGGGAAGGTCTTCCTCATCCATCATGTTGACGTGGACATGGTCGCCCTTGATCATCGGGAAAATTAATGAGAAAAAATCCCCATCCTTAATGACGGTGCATCCGTGATGTTTTCAACAGATGTTGTGTCACGTGGTTTTGTGGACGATTAGATGGACTGTGAACTCACTTTAACGTTTGTCATTATTTCCATCACATTGCGTTTATTTTTTTTGCTTTTTATTTCTTCAAACGGTTTTTTTCCTGTCATATTTGAGAAATTGATTTTCTAAACATTTTATTTAACTTAGGAAGTTTTTGTTAAGCTAATCCTGCCGCTAACATACTATTGAAAACTATAGTTTTAACATACAAATCATTCAAGAGTATTACACGTTTTAAATTGAATCTAACAACTTCAATAAAAAGATGTCACTCTTTACGTGTTTACGTACAGCTATTCGCCCGACAATGCATACAGCCCTTTCCCACACACGTTTACATTGTCAGCTCTGATCTTTATGTTTACGTACAGCTATTCGCCCAACGATGCACACAGCCCTTTCCCACAACCATTCACATTGCCAGCTCTGATCTTTATGTGTACGTACAGCTCTTCGCCCAACGATGCACACAGCCCTTTCCCACAACCATTCACATTGCCAGCTCTGATCTTTATGTTTACGTACAGCTATTCGCCCAACGATGCATACAGCCCTTTCCCACACACGTTCACATTGGCAGCTCTAAACTTTATGTTTACGTACAGCTATTCGCCCAACGATGCATACAGCCCTTTCCCACACACGTTCACATTGTCAGCTCTGATCTTTATGTTTACGTACAGCTATTCGCCCAACGATGCACACAGCCCTTTCCCACAACCATTCACATTGCCAGCTCTGATCTTTTTGTTTACGTACAGCTATTCGCCCAACGATGCATACAGCCCTTTCCCACACACGTTCACATTGGCAGCTCTGATCTTTTTGTTTACGTACAGCTATTCGCCCGAAAATGCATACAGCCCTTTCCCACACACGTTCACATTGTCAGCTCTGATCTTTATGTTTACATACAGCTATTCGCCCGAAAATGCATATAGCCCTTTCCCACACACGTTCACATTGTCAGCTCTGATCTTTATGTTTACGTACAGCTATTCGCCCGACAATGCACACATCCCTTTCCCACACACGTTCACAAGCTATTCGCCCGACAATGCACTCAGCCCTTTCCCACACACGTTCACATTGTCAGCTCTGATCTTTATGTTTACGTACAGCTATTCGCCGGACAATGCACACAGCCCTTTCCCACATACGTTCACAATCTGTTCGCCCGACAATGCACACAGCCCTTTCCCACACACGTTCACAAGCTATTCGCCCGACAATGCACACAGCTCTTTCCCACACACGTTCACATTGTCAGCTCTGATTGTAGACGTTGATATTTCAGGGACAATCATCTCCAGCCCAGATGTCAATCACACATCCCGTGTTGTTGAGCCCTTAATCTAACCTTACCCCCAGGCCTACTGGACATGGGTCTAGCGCAGAAGCTCTCAAACTGTCTTGGACGAGCCACCGAGGGTCAAGACTTAATGTATACCATCTCCCCAAAACGATATTTTCTCGTTTTAAACCAGGGGTCTCCATACTTTTTTGCTGTATGGCCGCATTAACTGTTAAACAGCAGTTTGGGGCCCAACTGCTTACCCCCAAATACCAAGTTTTGGGGTAAACTACAGGTAAAAATAGTTGTTGTTTTTTTTGGAGATTAAAAGTTCTCCAAGGGTGGGATGAGAGGACCACAAGGGCCGCATCTGGCCCACGAGCCATAGTTTGGAGACCCCTGGTTAAACGATCGCATCGTGCAAACATGCAGATGATGATAAATCAAATCACGCATTATTATTTGTGATAATCTATAATTCCATATAGAAATACCTTATACTCGTGCGCGTCGCTCTGCGCATGTCAAAAAGTATTGACACAAAACCGTCTCGACGATATAAATATTCTGCTCAGGCTTTGAGATCGGCAATTTTTGTTGTACGTCATGGTTTGTTCTCATTAATTAAACCAGTTTTAAAAAGTAAAAACACTAGATTCTAGAGTCACGATTATTATAATATACCGTATAATTAATCAATTACTTAAAAAGTATGTTAATGGAATGTAAAATTAGTAACACTAATATACATAATTTGCTATGTATGTCCGTCCGTCCGTCCGAACGCTACTAATTTTAGAAAACAGCGCAGCGCTTTAAAAAAATAAATAAATAAAACACTTGAAAAAAATTAATGTACCAAAAGTAATTCTTTTCATACGTCCGCATAATTTTGTTCAATATGAAAATAAATGAATAAAATTAAAATAAATGAAAATTCTGTGTTACATTTTTTTTTTAAAATTCTGATGGTTTTTTTTTTTCAAAATTGATCGATTTATTCTGTAAGCTATTAATATTGAAAATTTCCGTAATTTTTTACTCGCAATACACAAGCATGAAAATAGTGGAGTACAAGAGACGTCCAGCAAAGGGAGAATTTATAAACATTTTTACGCTTTAAAAATTTGCATTTTCAAATTATTAGTTTTAGTTTGCATACACAGTAAATTTTTTAAAAGCGTATAGACTAATAATATAATTGCATATACGTTTGAAAAGTTCTTTTAATAACTTTGTGAAGCGGAGATCGATGAGAGAAGTTTGAGGTTTCCGCTGCAAACCCGCCTTCAATCTTTTATCGAGTGTTTCCATTTATTTTACATTACGTCTACTTAATAAACTA
>MUZC01002350.1:342892-353250 GCA_002072015.1 Radix auricularia | reverse complement strand
TATATATATATATATTATGTCTGTCGTGGTCCCGTCCGCCAAAAATAACAGTAAAAAATGACCCACTTCCCATTATTCTATCGAGCTGAAATTTTGCACATAGACTTGTGTCACCTATCAATGCATTGTATACAAATTTCATATCAATCGATCATACAGTAACTCAACTATTGAATATTAAGTTTATCTCTATATAGCATGTGTAGGGTAGTCGTCTGCTATAGCTGACCAGCACGGGTCACTGGTCTCACTCCAGTCCTCGATGATACAGGGGTCTGCCATGGTCTGTCAGACCATGCGTATTATTTTGATCATAAACATTTCTTTTAGTTATGTCTCATATATAAGGGATTTATAGTCAAAAATATTGTTTTTACGGGTTGTTTTTTTAAATCCCTTATATTAACTTCACCGCCTTGTCTATCGTGATCTCTTGGTTTCGCCCACAGAAAAACAAAAGTAAATAATTACCCACTTTCCATGATCCTATCGAGCCGACATTTTGCACATAGACATGTGTCACCTAACAATGCATTGTATCAAAATTTCAGACTGATCGAATTTACCTCCACATACATCCAAAAAACCGCTGGCTTTGTAACAATAACAAGGGTTTCAATCTAAACGATTGTCACAGCAATATTTACATAATGCCTGGTGTTTCGTCCTTGAACTCTCCTATTTGTCCATGACGAAGGGTGTCGCCTATCACGTCGAGCCTTTCTTTCTTTCGTTCTTTTCTTGGTTTAATGTGGTGTTTCCCTATGGTATAGTGGTGTTTTCCTTTGGTATAGTGGTGTTTTCCTTTGGTATAGTGGTGTTTTCCTTTGGTATAGTGGTGTTTCCCTAGGGTAAAGTGGTGTTTTCCTATGGTATAGTGGTGTTTTCCTATGGTATAGTGGTGTTTTCCTTTGGTATAGTGGTGTTTTCCTTTGGTATAGTGGTGTTTCCCTATGGTATAGTGGTGTTTCCCTATGGTATAGTGGTGTTTTCCTTTGGTATAGTGGTGTTTTCCTTTGGTATAGTGGTGTTTCCCTAGGGTAAAGTGGTGTTTTCCTATGGTATAGTGGTGTTTTCCTATGGTATAGTGGTGTTTTCCTTTGGTAAAGTGGTGTTTTCCTTTGGTAAAGTGGTGTTTTCCTATGGTAAAGTGGTGTTTTCCTATGGTATAGTGGTGTTTCCCTATGGTAAAGTGGTGTTTTCCTTTGGTAAAGTGTTGTTTCCCTATGGTAAAGTGGTGTTTTCCTATGGTATAGTGGTGTTTTCCTTTGGTAAAGTGGTGTTTTCCTATGGTATAGTGGTGTTTTCCTTTGGTAAAGTGGTGTTTCCCTATGGTATAGTGGTGTTTTCCTTTGGTAAAGTGGTGTTTCCCTATGGTAAAGTGGTGTTTTCCTTTGGTAAAGTGTTGTTTCCCTATGGTAAAGTGGTGTTTTCCTTTGGTAAAGTGGTGTTTTTCTATGGTATAGTGGTGTTTTCCTTTGGTAAAGTGGTGTTTTCCTATGGTATAGTGGTGTTTTCCTTTGGTATAGTGGTGTTTCCCTAGGGTAAAGTGGTGTTTTCCTATGGTATAGTGGTGTTTTCCTATGGTATAGTGGTGTTTTCCTATGGTATAGTGGTGTTTAACTTTGGTAAACTGGTGTTTCCCTATGATAAAGTGGTGTTTTCCTATGGTATAGTGGTGTTTCCCTATGGTATAGTGGTGTTTTCCTTTGGTATAGTGGTGTTTTCCTATGGTATAGTGGTGTTTCCCTATGGTATAGTGGTGTTTCCCTATGGTATAGTGGTGTTTCCCTATGGTTAATTGGTGTTTCCTTATGGTATAGGCCCCGCAAGGGCAATGACAAATTAAAAGACTACTCACTACCATTGCCTCCCGGAGTCGGGAAATGCAATTACTGTTTTGAAATGACGGCAAGGCCGTGTCAACACATGACTCTTGTGTGTTCATGATTTATAGCCTCACAAATTCTCTCCTTTTAACGTTAGTTTTAGTCTTACAGCCTGTACTCTTGAGACTCACATTGGTACGGAGTAGGAGGAGAATAGCTTATAAAGATCAAGTGCGTGACTTGGTGACGTGTTTTGTCAGGTCACTGAGTAGATCCTCGGAAGACAAGAAGGGCGGTTAATTCATGTTGCCTGTTGTTTAGCGGGTTTTTTTTTCTAATTCATATTATGACATCCATAAAAGACAAACATAAGCCATTGCATGGTATATGGATCGAAATTTAAACCCCACAGAAATGTGAACCACACCGGCCCACCCTTCGTATCCTATTCCTTCCTATACACCGATGATTGGTAGAAATAAGTCAGCTGGTGAGAAAGAGGAAACAGGACCACTTTTTGTCAATTCGTGAAATCACGCGTGACTTCTTTTACAGGAGCTAGTGGTCTTAGAAAGGGGGGGGGATGGGGTTAACGAAAGGCTCAGAGAGAGAGAGAAAGGAACTGGATCACCGGTGTTAAGTTGAGACTCCGGGTTTGAAAAAAAAATGCAGGGTTGGGAGGAGAGGGATTTTGTAGACAACCAACAAAAGGAGAAATTATTCAGCCCGTTAAACCTCCGCGACCACCATTCTATTAAAGGTGGGGGTGGGGGGGTTGGGTTCAAAAACAGTTGTGGGTCAAAACTTTTAAGGGCTTGTGTTTTCTACAGGGCCTAGCGCGACATTCTACCAACCTGAGAATCGACATGGTATTGTATTGAATGGCTTTGTCGTGTTGTGTTTGCTCGGGGTAGGGCAAAAGGTCCACTTGTGACCCGTGGGATGATTCATGTATTTACAATAACAAAAACAAATAATAATAATTAATTTAAAAAATTACGAGCCGTTCTGAAGAGATCTAACGAAGCATGAAGATTTAAGGTTTCACATTAATTGTTTAAATTAAATTTTGACATCGATATATCCGAATTAATTGTCTTTCATACGGACTTAAAAATTGAATTATAAAAATAGGAAATGAGCCGAGTTATTGGGTCCGTCTATAAATGACGTCACGCGATTCCGGCCGATTTTGTACCCCCTGCCCCCTCGTCACACGTTGTCATAAAAGCGTAGACCCCCCCCCCCCAATTCAACGTCATAAGCGTGTATCCCCCCCCTTTTAAAATTAAAAGCAGCTTTTCTTTACGAAAATGAGCATATTCTAAATAACTTTTTTGTCATTTTTGTATGGATTTAATTAATGTAAGGCTACAATCTAATATCGTAACACGCGTGAAGCCAAGTAAAACGTCATTAAATAAATCATAAGCAATCAAATTTTTAAGTGGAACTTTTATTTGCAGCTGCGCGTTTTTTTATGTGACGTCACATTTCTTTAAAAAACCTTCTCCTTCGCCATATATCGTCACAAATGATTGACCCCCCCCCCCCTCACATGACGTCATTTATGGACAGCCCGATATTTTAAAAAAATCATTTTGATTTCAGATTGAAGAGAAAACAACGCTTCATTACTATTTTTAAAATAACGGTCTAAACACACAGGCTCAGGTGAAAAGTGCTCCATTACTCAATGTCAGGCGAAGTTACCCTATTTATAGCGCACAAAAAATGACATTTCGGATCGTTGTGCGTAGGGGATAAACAAAATTAGGAATCCCAAAATATTTGAATATTTCAGATGGACTTGAATATGTTAGATCGGCGTGGAAATAGTGCTAAATTAGAATTAAAAGTCATCTCACAAAGAGCAAACAAAAAAAAAGTTTAAGTCGTTCAGTACCACTCACCTGAAGGCTGGAAACCTTCCATTGAAAGGGATGGGGTCAGTACTGTAAGTCTAGAACACATTAAGCCAGAGCAAACAAAAAAAAAGTTTACGTCGTTCAGTACCACTCACCTGAAGGCTGCCATCCTCGGTTAACCAAATGTCATCTGCTTCTGAGTCCAGCCGCACAGGTAAAATTTCGCTTGGTCACGCAGGTAACGCATAAGAGCTGACATCCCCGTCACTTTATGTACCCCCCTCTCCCCCCNNNCCCCCCCCCCCCCCCCGCTGAGTGGTCCGCAACAATTCAATGGCTCTCAAAACGTTATAAAGGTAAGGCCCAAAATAATCACGATACTTAAACCATTAATAAAAACATACTTATTGCCCACTTCTCACATTTTCCATAGCTTCGAGAACTTGGAAAAAAAAATTGGAAATCTCTTTTCATGGGAGACCTCGTTAAGAGAATATGATCTTTTTTTCAATATTTGAGATCCGTGAATTTTGGTAGAATTTGCTTTGATCTCCAAATTTGCGCGCCCACAAATCCGTGATTAAAATATTTTTTTTTGTGAAAATTTTGAATCAAAGATAAAAAAAACAACATTGTAGTAGACTCATATCCCCCGCAGTAGTTTCACGTCAAGCAATGGGATGGCCCACAGTGGCCCACACGATCTATCCTGAATACATTCTAATTAATTTGGTCTCATTGAATATTTGTATACCAAAAATACTTAAATACTTTTCAACACCATCCCATACCTTATCAACACCGTCCCATACCTTCTCAACACCGTCCCATACCTTCTCAACACCCTCCCATACCTTCTCAACACCCTCCCATACCTTCTCAACACCCTCCCATACCTTCTCATTCTCAACACCCTCCCATACCTTCTCAACACCCTCCTATACCTTCTCAACACCCTCCCATACGTTCTCCTTGTCAACACCCTCCCATACCTTCTCAAAACACCCTTTCATACCCTCTCAACACCCGCCCATACCTTCTCAACACCCTTTCATCCCTCTCAACACACTCCCATATCTTCTCAACATCCTCCCATACCTTCTCAACACCCTCCCATACCTTCTCAACATCCTCCCATACTTTCTCAACATCCTTCCATACCTTCACAACATCCTTCAATACCTTCACAACATCCTTCCATACCTTCACAACACCCTTCCATACCTTCACAACACCCTTCCATACCTTCACAACACCCTTCCACCTTCACAACATCCTCCCATACCTTCACAACACCCTTCCATACCTTCACAACACCCTCCTATACCTTCACAACACCCTTCCACCTTCACAACATCCTCCCCTACCTTCACAACACCCTCCCATACCTTCTCAACACCCTCCCATACCTTTTCAAACCCCTCCCATGACTTCTCAACACCTTCAGATTCCATCACAAATACCAAGCCAAAACCCCCACCTAATACCATCCTTTAAATACAATACCAACACCTTCAAATACTTTCCCAGTAACCTTCCCCCACCAAACCAAAACAACAACACAACAATTGTTACTCTGCTTACATCCCCACCTTCTGCTCTCAGTTATCTAGCCACTAGCCACCATTTCTGCGGGGATCTTGGCAATCAAACAATGATAATTTCTAACCAAGGTTTTCTTTGTTTTGTTCTCTTTCTATTACTTGCATCTAAGTTGTGCTCTGTTTAGAACATTCACCAGTACATGAAACGTCCATCTATCAAGGAGACCAGATTATGGAACATGGACAGATATAATCATTAAACGTCCATCTCTCATGGAGACCAGATTATGGAACATGGACAGATATAATCATTAAACTTTGCAGGTGTTGAGGTAAGAGAGCGTTGGTTGAATCACTGGACAGGATGACTCGTAGAAATCCTTCACGTCATTCAAGCCAAGACTGAGCTGTCAGGCGAGGGCTGACCAGCATTCAATTTGACAGATCATCTAGCTAAAATTCCCCGACCACAACTTTTCGTCTCTCTTTTTTTTCTTTTAAAATCAAATCCGGGGTTTTAAGTGCATGGCTATTAGCTCGGATAACATTGACGTCATCCTATACGGTTCATTTAAACACTTCACCTTGACCAGAAGTCCTATTTCATAGACGTCCATACAAATATCAGTATCTATACTGAATTAATTTTATACCTTTGTGTTATCTATGAAGCGTGTTTTGTTTATTTTATTTTATTTTTTTTTTAAATTTTAAATGATAAAGCAACAATGAAAAAAAATATTTTTAAAAAACCAGTTGAAGAACAGGATAAAATATAATACCACAATGGTAGAATTTTAATTCCACGTAGCTAATTAAACCAATATTTCCACCTTTAGTAAACCCCCCTGTGATCTAAAGTCTAAATGGTCTAAAACCATACACGCGCGTCAGTCAGTTGATTGAGCGTAAAACTTCAAATGGTGTAGACACAGTCGACATGAACCTTGCCTCAGGTGAACTTGAAAGTATTTGAATGAAGGGGGATCTCAGGGTTGTGTCGGGGCAAGCTGAGAACAACGGACCAAGAAGAGGATTCACTCGAGACCATTGAAATCGAGAGCAGTGATTCTTAAATTTTCTTAGCAGTCCCAACCCACTTTTTTTTCTTTAAAAAAAATGCCGCTTTTTTCTACTACGACCAATGCAGTCAATGCAGATGTTTCAAAGTCGTATACCTCTGAATTAAACAACAGATGAAATTGGTGAGTAATGAAATGTTACAATCCTGAATCGAACTACACCTTGTGAACGCAGCCATTTGAACAAGTGTTAGGGTAAGGTACTCGTCTTTTTTCCTACTGACTGGCTTTATTATTTGATTAATCTCCCTTATATTGCAAGGGAAACAATTATTTCTAAGTCTGTGCTCAGAGTAATTTCTAAATTTGAAAAATAAAATAAATAGACTTTTGCATTCCTTAAAATAAATGATTTCATCCTAAGTTTCACTATTTTCTCATTTTCACTCAAGTATCATTATTTGAGTAAATGCGCTTTAACTTTAAGATATGCTACAATATCTTCTGCTGTTTTGATTGCAAGTATTTAAAACAGTTTCATAAAACAAAACGACATTAACGCACGTGATAAGGCACGTGGAATAATTATTTCAGAACTGAACCAAAAGATGAAAAAATACGCTCAAACATTTTACGAGTAAATACGTTTAATGAGTTCAACACAACTTTTTTTTTTTTTTAAATGCGTGTGTCCATTCAACATTTATTAGTTTATACAGTCAATGGTATCCTTAAAACCTATTGTACGGTATATTTTCATAGAAAAATTAAACAATAAAACGGTATTTTAGAAATAACATATACATTTTTTATTCTCTAAAAATGTAGTTTGCCATACCATTGATAATAATGTGAAATTTTCTTTTCAGACTTTCACGTTTGATTAGATAGTATGATATAGTTTTTTTAATTTTTTTTTTACATATTTTTTTTTAAATTATTTTTTAAAAATACAATCACATTTAATAAGATTCAAACTTCATTCAAGCATGGCTCTCGTAATATCCTCTCCCCCTCCCTGTTTATAATTGGAAGCTTAGAGAGAGTCATTTCAAGCGTTCATTAGTCTCCGACTGGTGTGGGTGATGTTCAACGTCGCCTTGATGGTTGGGTCACGGTGACGGCAGCTGATGAAATATTGGTCCAAAACACGGTTTTTTCTTTGACAACTGTGGCCCTGTTTGAAAGTGAAGATGGTTAAATTGTTTACAACTGTGGCCCGGGTGTTTGAAAGTGAAGATGATTAAATTGTTTACAACTGTGGACCTGTTTGAAAGTGAAGATGATTACATTGTTTACAACTTTGGCCCTGTTTGAAAGTGAAGATGATTACATTGTTTACAACTTTGGCCCTGTTTGAAAGTGAAGATGATTACATTGTTTACTGTTGACAATGTTTCATTCATTTACATTCACTGTCGAAACAAAACGTCTTATTATTATACATCAGTTCAATGGTTCAAGGACAGACGCTTGCTATTGCCCAATATTTAAAACGAGCAAAATACCCGTGCTACGCTACGGGGTAGGCACAATAAGAATAACTTTGTTTGGTTTGGGGTCTCAAATTCTCCTTAAAAATGAATGTAAACGCATCTGGAAATTAAGGTAGTGATAAATCAAACCCCTTCTTAATAAAAACAACGATATGTGTGTCGAGAAAAAATAAAAATATTAATTTAAATATTAGCCATCAATGGTGGTATTTCTGCTTTAATATAACATCATCATTAAAATCCTTGGCTCTAAGGCCCATGTAGGGCCCTGGCTTGCTCCACCACATCCTTCCAGCTACAGCCAATGTAGGGCCCTGGCCTGCTCAACTTCATCCTTCCATTCAGATCGATTGATGGCTTTCTTTCAGCATGCTCGAACCCCTATAATAACGCATGCTATATACTCTACCAGAATAACAAATGTCGTTAACAGTTAAAAAATTCTAACGGGCAAGGCTCACTTTCTTTTCACGTGAATCAAAACATGAAAACAATATCTTTCCACATGATTCCTTTGGTTCTTAGAAAACACTCATTTCATTTATAGTCTAAGCATGAAATTAGTTCAAGACGAATAGGATATTTTTAGCCAGATAATATTTGTGAATATTGTGGCTTGGGGAGAGAGGAAAATATGGTTTATTTGTTATCAAGGCACATGTTCCTTTAACGTGAATAAAAACATAAGAACAATGCTGCTTTTTAAGAAAATGGTGAGAAATTGATCTCCTTATAAATGTTATGTCAATCATTATATATTCCCGCACATTTTTTCTAATAGTAACAATTCACTTTATATCAATCTTTATTCCCGTTGTATACTATTCAACTAATAAACTCAAAACAGCTTGGCACAAAATGAGTTGTTGTCAGTGTGTTTTTTCGACATAACACGCACTTTCTTATGCTAGATCCTATTTATAAGTCGTAATACCCGTGGTATTTCTTTACACTTGATATATTTACACCTTAAAGAACAGTTTTTACCTAAAGCGTATGTCATGCAATTTTTTCAAAATTGATGTTTCATCGTTCGTTATTTCTGAGAGTAAAATACATGTTTTAATATTACTTTTTTGCATGGGAAAAGCTCTAAAAACATTATTTCTATTTCTAGGCTAAGCATGGCTTTAGTCAAATTAATAGGATTTTTTTATAAGGGCCGGATATTAATTATGTGAATATTGATGCTAAATTAAGGTATGTATGAGTTAATTTGTTTTAAAGAAACACCTTAAATCGATCGCAAGGTTTGAGCTGAAAATGTACCCTACTGGCTTACTTTAGTTATGCAAAAAGTATTTTCTATTTGGTGGCTGGACACTTCGACCCCGGACGGTTCGACCCTGGCAGTTCTACCACAGGCCGTTTTGTCTCCAGGTCGTTTCGACTCTGGTCGGTTCGACCACGGAAGGACCTACTCCGGTCGATTCGACCCCGGGGTGATTCGATCCCGGACAGTTCCACCAAGGGACTTTTCGACCCTAAGGCGTTTCGACCCCGGACGTTTCGACCTCTTTATATCTACTCCGTAGAAATTTATTATTATTTTTGTTTGTATATATACTTTTTAAAATACTGGTTGTCATGTTAGAGGCGCAACATTAGCAGACATAGAAATAACCAAATCACACACACATACGGACATAGCCCCTCCCCTCCACACACACACACACACACACACACACAAACTTGCACCAATAGACAACTCTACAGTTTTAACCATAGCACGTACCGTAATATTGCATTATCCTAGCAATACGTCTTTTTTTACGTAAGCTTTTTCATTCATCTACCAATTAATCCACACCATCCATTCCTTTACATTTTATGCATGACGTTTATTTAGGACAAATTAGATTTATTTCTATTGAGTTGTTTAATACTTATGTGATTGGGATGTGTAGGGTTGGGGAGAATTTTTTGTATTGTCTATTTGTTTTAAAAAAGCACACGTTGAATCGTAAGGTTTGGGCTTAAAATGTTACACTGCTGGTTTTCTTAATCTTTGCAAAAAGGATATTATCAGTGGCTAAGAAATAGTGCCACTCAGGGCTCGGCGATATTATGACTCATGACCCAAGAAATGAAATAGTTCAAATAGCTCACAAAGTTGCCCCTCTTTATAAATATTACAATTCCGCTATTTAACCCCACTCTTACAACAGTGTATAAATGCTTATACACTTACCATTTTATTATTTAAAATCCCTGAGCGTTTACTTTCCATTCGAATTTCCTTAATGTCAGTTTATAATGAAATCGATCCAAAACACTTACTTGTATTAAGTAAGCACCTAAGAGAAATACATCGTACTCCTAACAAATATTTGCAATTGTTTTTATGCTAAATCACTCGTTGAATGCTTCAAAAGCGGTTCCGTGTTAATTTTTCTATTTTAAGAAATATCATTTTCTGAAATTTTGACTTGTTATAAGCCCGTATAAAATTTGCCTCCATCCGATTATATACGTAGATGTATAAAAGCTTATATTAAAATGTAAAATTGATATGTCGTCTGCACTTAAATAATTTCTTCACATTTATTTCTATAGTAATTTAACAGTGACTTCGAGCCATCTTCGTGTGATTTTTTTT
>MUZC01002350.1:314912-334146 GCA_002072015.1 Radix auricularia | reverse complement strand
CACACCCTCTGTTAATCTCAAACCCAAAATCATTATGATTTTTACGTCTATATTTTCAATTTTAAAAAAGTAATCAAGAGTTGCGTGGTATAGGGGCTTCTGACTGACGGACGCGCTTAGGCGCATTATTATATAGACGAGCAAAATAACCGTGCTACGCTACGGGGTAGGCACAAAAGGAATAACTTTATTTTGGTTTTGGGTCTCAAATTCAACTTTAAAATGAATGTAAACGCATCTGGAAAGTAGGGTAGTGATAAATCAAACCCATTTTTAATAAAAACAACGTTATGTGTGATGAAAAAAATATATATTATTAATTTAAATATTACCCATCAATTTTGGTATTTCTGCTTTAATATAGCATCATTTTTATCATCCGTGGCTTGCTCCACCACATCCTTCCAGCTACAGCCCATGTAGGGCCCTGGTCTGCTCCACCACATCCTTCCAGCTACAGCCCCTGTAGGGCCCTGACCTTCGCAACCACATCCTTTCATTCAGATCGATTGATGACTTTCTTTCACCATGCTCGAACCCCTTTAATAACGCATGCTATATACTCTACCAGGATAACAAATGTCGTTAACAGTTACAAAAATCTAACGGGCAAGGCTCACTTTCTTTTCACGTGAATCAAAACATGAAAACAATGTCTTTCCACATTATTCCTTTGGTTCTTAGAAAACACACATTTCATTTATAGTCTAAGCATTATGTTAGTTCGATACGAATAGAATATGCTTAGCCAGATAATATTTGTGAATATTGTGGCTTGGGGAGAGAGGAAAATATGGTTTATTTGTTATCAAGGCACATGTTCCTTTAACTTGTATAAAAACATAAGAACAATGCTGCTTTTAAGACAATGGTGAGAAATTGATCTCCTTATAAAAGTTATGTCAATCATACTATATTCCCACACATTTTTTCTAATAGTAACAATTCACTTTATATCAATCTTTATTCCCGTTGTACACTATTCATCTAATAAACTCAAAACAGCTTGGCACAAAATGAGTTGTTGTCAGTGTGTTTTTTTTTCGACATAACACGCACTTTCTTATGCTATATCCTACTTATAAGTCATAATACCCGTGATATTTCTTTACACTTGATATATTTACACCTTAAAGAACATTTTTTACCTAAAGCGTATGTCATACAACCGCATTGTTCGAGAAACGTACCCACTTTTTTAAAATGGATGTTTCATCATTCGTTAGGACTTTGAGTAAAATACATGTTATAAGATTACTTTTTTCATGGGAAAAGCTCTACAAAACATTATTTCTATTTCTAGGCTTAGCATGGCCTTAGTCAAATTAATATGATTATTTTATGGGTCAGATATTAATTATGTGAATATTAATGCTAAATTAAGGTATGTATGAGTTAATTTGTTTTAAAGAAACACCTTAAATCGCAAGGTTTGAGCTGAAAATGTACCCTGCTGGTTTACTTTAGTTGTGCAAAAAGTATTTTCTATTTGGTGGTTGGACACCTCGACCACAAACGATTCGACACCGGACTGTTCGACCCTGGCAGTTCGACCACAGGACGTTTTTTCCCCAGGTCGTTTCGACTTAAGTCGGTTCGACCACGGAAGGTTCGATCCCGGTCGATTCGACCCCGGGGCGAATCGATCACGGACAGTTCCACCAAGGACTTTTTGACCCTAGGGCGTTTCGACCCCTTTCTATCTACACCGTAGAAATTTATTATTATTTTTGTTTGTACATATACTTTTTTAAATACTGGTTTTCATGTTAGAGGCGCAACATTAGCAGACATAGAAATAACCAAATCACACACACATTCGCACATAGCCCCTCCCCTCCCCCCACACACACAAACATGCACCATTAGACAACTCTACAGTTTTAACCATAGCACGTACCATAACATTGCATTATTCTAGCAATAAGTGTTTTTTAAAGTAAGCTTTTTCATTAATCTACCAATTAATCCACAACATCCATTCCTTTACAGTTGATGTATGACCTTTATTTAGGACAAATTAGATTTATTTTTATTGAGCTGTTTAATTCTTATGTGATTGGGATGTGTAGGGTTGGGGAGATGTTTTAATATTGTCTATTTGTTTAAAAAAAACACACGTTGAATCGCAAGGTTTGGTCTTAAATTTACTTAAATTAACTGCTGGTTTTCTTAATCTTTTCAAAAAGGATATTATCAGTGGCTGAGAAATAGTGCCACTCAGGGATCTGTGATATTATCAAATCATGACCCAAGAAATGAAATGCACCCTTCAAGTAGTTCACAAAGTTGCCCCTCTTTAAAAAAAATTACAATTCCGCTTTTTAACCCCACTCTTACAACAGTGTATAATTTAAAACACTTATACACGTACCATAATATTATTTAAAATCCCGGCGCAAGGGCTCATTTCTTCTAAAATCAAACATAATGTAAAAACCATCGCTGAAAAAATCATTGGAGTTTGTTCTTCTCATCAACAGTTTTTAAGTCACATTCAATGACTTCCCGTTATCTTTTATTCCAGCACCCATGCAGATCGCATCGGCAGAAACTTGTGTTCATAAAACTAACGGAATTTTTCATAATCCAGTGCATAATTTTAACTATACATAAAAGATTACGTTTTCAATATTTAATTTCACTTTAAGCCATCTATGAAATAAATCTTTATTTCACAACTAATACAAACACACAGTCACACGCACACACAGACGCACATACACACATACACATAAACACACTCGCACACATGCATATTCACACACTCGGATTATAATTAAGGTAAAAAGAAACATCAAATAAATTAATAGAATAAAAGCTTCATGACGCCACTTAATTGTTTTTTTTACGGCGCGCAAAACCACACCCTCTGTTAATCTCAAACCCAAAATCATTTTGATTTTACGTCTATATTTTCAATTTTAAAAAGTTAGCAAGAGTTGCGTGGTATAGGGGCTTCACACACACTGACGGACGCGCTTAGGCGCATTATATAATAGATGTGTCATGTTTTATTGAGGCTGCATCTTTTAAATTTAAATAGAGAATGAACATTATGATGTGGGTGTTACAATTATATGATGTAGGACCCAGTATTTTCCGGTATGGTTTCTACATTCACCCCATAAAATCTGAGTTAGCAAATAAATCAATAGATAAAAATTAAACAGGTTTGAAATCTATCATATTCACTTACTATGGTAAAAGTAATAACTATGGTAATTACTGAAACTTTCAATGTCACCATAATTGTATTTATTTTTATTATTATTATTATTATTATTATTATTATCATCACCATCAAACTATTATCGTTACTGTAGTTGTGAAATTGAACATTTAGTGGGAATGTCTCACTCTATTTACCAAACTGTTAAAAATAAGAGAGAACTGTTCATTTATCACATCGAGATATTATTTCTACCGACAAATGATTTCATTTAATAAACAACGTTTATCATCAAAAATTAATTTAAAATAAATAAAAAGCAGACTTTCCTTAGAAATAACTCTTCACTAACTGAGGTCAAGCTCAACACATCCCTCCGCCTCCCCCCCTCCCCAGCAAACCCCCCCCCCCCAACCAACAACAACTAAAACTGATTGCAATCACCCTACAAGCTCCTTATGCCGAAAAAATTGGGTTTTTTTAAAATGTAACTTACATTCTCTCTTTAAAATACAATGTGTTTTCTCCTTAAACAATGAGTTACCAAGACCATTAAATATTCAGTGTGATTAGCCGTAGTTCCTAACTACCCAGGCATTCATTAATCTTGTCAAAACTTACACGAACTGAATAGCACCCGACGCGAGATTCGCTGGGGCCGTCCAAAGAACTGTGACGGAATCCTTGAGAGCCGGGGAGGTGTGAGTGACGCCTTGACCCTGTGAGGATACAGTACAGATTGAGGAGTTTTCTCACACAAGCTTTGTACATGTAACATAGAATGAAACTTTAGCGGAAAATCTTTGACAGACGCGTGAGAACTTGTGGGTGTCTATGATACTTCGAGATCCTTCTCAAATTAAAAATGATAAGAAATGATCAAGGTAAAGGAGTAAGTAGAATGCGTGTCAGGCTGGGTAGCCTGTCAGGCTTAGTAGCATGTGAGGCTGGGTAGCATGTGAGGCTGGGTAGCTTGTGAGGCGGGGTAGCATGTGAGGCATGGTAGCCTGTGAGGCTGGGTAGCATGTGAGGCTGCTTAGCATGTGAGGCTGGGTAGCCTGTGAGGCTGGATAGCATGTGAGGCATGGTAGCCTGTGAGGCTTGGTAGCATGTGAGGCTGGGTAGCCTGTGAGGCTGTGTAGCCTGTGAGGCTGGGTAGCATGTGAAACTGGGTAGCCTGTGAGGCTTGGTAGCCTGTGAGGCTGGGTAGCCCATGAGGCTGGGTAGCATTGTTGCTGGGTAGCCTGTGATGCTGGGTAGCCTGTGAGGCTGGTTAGCCTGTGAGGCTGGGTAGCATGTGAGGATGGGTAGCATGTGAGGCTGGGTAGCCTGTGAGGCTGGGTAGCCTGTGAGGCTGGGTCGCCTGTGAGGCTGGGTAGCCTGTGAGGCTGGGTAGCCTGTGAGGCTGGGTAGCATGTGAGGCTAGGTAGCCTTTGAGGCTGGGTAGCCTGTGAGGCTGGGTAGTCTTCATGCTGTTGGACTAAACAAATCAAAACCCAAAACTCTCCCAAGCCGAGATTTTCCTTGGATATTGTATAGAGATACTTTGAATGATGGTTATCTGCAGTGTATCTGAGGTCGTCCATGCTCTATCGACTCACCTCTCTTAAGAGTTAGTCGTTGTTTGTTTGTTTGTTTGTTTGTTTTTTGGGGGGAGGGGAAATTCGTAATCGCAAAATAGTGAATTGAAAACTTAACTTGGCCCTGAGACTATTTCGAAAAATTAATATGCTTAAATTAAACAGAATATTGTCTGTCACTTGATTAGTTGTTGGTTTTTTTTTAAAGTCAAAGCAGGTGTATAATAATTTGATAACTTATATGGTGCTGTACCTATGCAAGAAGCTGGGCTCACTGCGCGTTAGGTCGATTTAATGATAAGTAGGGTATGCGAAACCCAAAACTAACATCCCCGACCTGGAAGATCGAAGACCGGTTAGTGCTACCTAGGGAGTTAGACAGATGATTACAACCGCTGTAAAGAACGTAGACGGAGGAAGCCAGGGGGAAGCTTGCCTCTGTCGATAATGAAAATCATTGCAACCGTTGAGGGTCGGGTCATCCGAAGCGTCCGTTTCGTCACCCTTTCTAGTTAAATCAGTGAACGGCACTGTTTAGGTCCAGTAAAATACTAGAAAAATTGCCGTGAAGAACTTTTGGTCGGACGTCAGCTCTGAGGTAACCTTCCCGATAAAGGGTGCTATTGCCCAACACCATGTGTTTGGTTATTGCGGTTGCCCGCATCCCCCGTGAGGGCTACAGTGATGATCCCCCTAGCTTGCGACGGTCCTAGGTAATTAGACCCGTAATCTGTGCCGTGGTGGCGCAGTAGCAATGGCGGATCGAAGTAGGTGAAATCCACAACGTCCTTTGGGAGGTAAACCCTTTGAGAGGCAGGACGGTGAGCTTCGAGCGAGCTTAACCCTGCCCAGACGGCCCCCTCTTAGAGGGGACTGGGTTGGAGGTGCCCCCGTCAGTTACGCCACTTGGTGGAGAGGTGGGAGTTGCCGGGAGATTCCCCAAAGGGACCTTAAGAGTTTTCGTAACTCAGGGCCATTGATGCCATCAAAATGATAAATGCACTCAGGGTAAAACATACATATGATAGCTACAAACATAATATAAAGACATTAAAGTGTAAGTTTAAGCTACGATTATTATTTAAAGAAATGTTTAATAGTTATTAATTTAAATGTTACAGAAAAGTTTGAAGAGCTGTGTTTTTAGAGCAGACTTGAAGGCCTTAGTGGTTAAGGGAAGCATCAACATTTCCGTGGGTGAATTCATGGTGAAGGAGAAGCGGACGCGACAGGGTGACACCGACCCCAGGGTGATACTGATCCCAGGGTGACACAGATCCCATGGTGACACAGTCCCCAGGGTGACACCAACCCTACGCACTTCGCTGATGTGTTGAAGTTTTTAAAACGCTACTTACGTTACATGTCAACTGTGCATCAGCATTGGGCTCAAACTGTCCTCCAACGAAGTCACCACCTTGTTTTGGTCGGATTATGAAACCTTTGAAGGGGACTGCTCCAGATACAGTCACTGAAAAAAATGAATCCTTTTTTGATGATGCGATTTTTTCCCACAAATTTTCTCTCAAACTAAAATAAGCGTATTGTATCTACCGGTGTAGGAAAATGCAATAAAACTCTCATTTTCTAGAACACTAATGCGTTAAAATTAACAAAAAATTTGTTTTTTGTTTTTTAACAGTTCAGTTATAGTATACTCCACTTTAATCTAAAATAACATTTGTGAAATTTCATATGAATGTTATGTATATATTCACATACGCGTTACGAAAGACATACATTTAACCCCCAACTCATCTTAATTAAGAAAGTTCATTGTTTTAATCTTGATTTTGATTTCTAAAGATAGCATTATGACAAAAACTCACTATAAATCGCTGTAAATCTGATTCTAAAAATGTGTTGTGAGCGACTTAAGACGTGTAGTAGATTTTCTAAAATTATCGGTCATTAACAGTTTCCGCTCATCATGTTAATCTAGATTACGGATATTGCTTTAAAAAATCTACATTATATGTTGTCTGGAACTTGCTACAAGTAGATAATAGTTTTATCAGAAAATATACATGCGAGAAAAATATGCATTAAATACCAAACGCATGTGGCTTAAAACAATGCATATAATCATATGCCTAGCCATGGATGGCACAAATGAGCAAGGCTTATCGGCTCAAGATAAGTCAGTCGGGGTAAGTGCAGTACCACAAGATGTGTCTTGAGTGCAGTTTGGGAGGCCTGAATTGTAGGAATGCTTTGAGTGCGTATCGAGATAAAATGCAATTGTTTTGCTGCAGAAAGAGGGAAAGGCCGTGCTTTAGCGAGCAGAGTAACTGCCCCTCTTGGTCCTGCGCGTGCTCAATGTTTTAATACCCAGTAGGTCAGACTCCAAGATGAGGCAGAGAATATATACTTATTAGGATACGAAGAAAAATAAATCAGCAGCCCGTGGTTCTACTGCATTATGGCAATTATAAAAGGAAGAAAGAACTAAATGCTTGTATTACCGCACTCAATGGAATCTAACCCGCCTCCTTTAAGTTGTTAGTCTTACATGCTACCGCTTGTCCACCGCCAAAGATAATAGTTGTTTTTTAATATAATGATTATTCTAGTTTTTATTCATTTTGTATTCAATGATTTTTATAGAGGCCATCTATGAGGTTTATCCGATAACCAAGGCAGTGGCGTCGATAGGGGGTGTGGTGGGGCGGGCCGCCCCAGGTGACACCATCAGGGGGTGACACCAAAATGTAACATTCTCTATATTCCTGTTATTTTGCACTGGAAAACCTCGAGGAGTTCTATGGGTTAAGTCGTGAGGGGGTGACACCATGAGCTACCGCCACGGGTGACACCAACCCTAGTGACGCCTCTGAACTAAGGTGTTTATTCATTCGATGGTTGCATGGAAAATCAATTGTAAGCATTGTAGTCATGAAACACCATATGGTCTCATAATTATAAGAATGTCTGTCAACACACAAACATGAGTCAAGCATACACAGTGTATCTCCGAAAACAATGATTGTGATTGTGAGTACACAAGAAAATGTTGCTTATTTGACAAATCTTCAGGCAGATGAAATTCCACAGAACAATCATGAAAACATGCAGGATTTTAATCTCGACTACCAATTTGTTTGGCCCCACGCTTTTATTTTTCTAAACATGACAAATTGTTTGCAAAAAAATGTAGTTTCTCATTTTTATAGTAATGTAATAAAGCGTGTTGTGGTTTTATTTTTATTTATTTTTTATTTACCTATTTTTTTATTTTTTTTTAAACTATTTTTTAAATGTATTTATAACTACCCCTTCATTACTTCGTTAAACTAAAAAATTCACAAAGAGCAAATCGTTTGACAGTCGACTGTGCAAATTAAATGAAATTTTGGAATATTGTATTGTAAAGCGAGATGCAGATGTCTGCATAGTTTCAGCAATGCGAAGTACGTCAAAATAACGTTGCGAGATTTGACAATACACACGGACAATACGCCTGAGGGAATCAAGGGCCCTAGGTGAAGTGAATTTGGTGGCCCTAAATGTAATAGAAAAATAAATAAATAAATATGGAAAGATTCTTGTGAGGGGCCCGCACTAATGATGAGACTAATCGGAGGCCCTAGGCGGCTGCCTAGGTTGCTATGACTAAATCCGGCCCTGATACACAGGCACAGGCAGAAGGTCCAAGCTAAAAGAAAAGTGTAATTAAATAGAAGTTATTTTTAAAGTTGTGCAAACTGTTAACACGCCCCTGATCCCTATGGCTCACCTGCTATTTGCTCCCCGGGGAAAACACTTGTCTTCGATGTGGTGACTGTGTAAGGCGCTGGATCAGTCTGGCCTGGGACACCATGGCTGGGTGTCAACGTGGAGCACGCGCTCTCAGGGGCGCCTGAGCTAAAGCCATGAGCAAGTCGCGTTAGTGCCAGACATGCCAGACATAATGTTGCGTATCTGAAATAACAATCAAATGGAGCTGATATTTTAAATTTTCGCTTTTTAATTAATTTTTTTTTAATTCAGATCCGTTGTTTAGCTTTGGAGTTTAGCCAGACGCGTAGCTTCAGTTAGTGCAGCGTTTTTCAACCTTTTTTGTGCCGTGGAACACTTTTTTCATGAAAAAAAAATCCCGAGGCACACCACCATTAGAAAATGTTTTAAAAATTTACCTCTGTGCCTATATTGATTATATATATATATATATATATATACTAATTCTCTTGAATAGGAATATCCCGCGGCACACCAGGAAACATGTCGCGGCACACTAGTGTGCCGCGGAACAGCGGTTGACAAACGCTGAGTTAGCGTCACATTGGACGGTCTAACATATTTTTTTCTTATAAATAGTCACGGCCCCAAAATAGGCAGCACAAAGGATCACAGTGGCTTTAATGTATCATTAAATAATAATAATAAATACTTGTTAAACTCCCTTCATTGAAAGTTTTAATTCCTTTGTAAAATCTCATTTTTTGTTTCCGGGTATTTGTTGTATAGATTTATTAATAGATATTGAACAAATCAAACAGTTTGTGTATCAATCTCTTAAATTATAATATAATAACCCAAAAATAAAATTAAATTATGGCCATTAATGACATGACATTGATTTTCTAACACAGTGGGTAGGGGGCCAGACAGTAATTGAGAACCATTTTAAAATATAAAAAAAAACTGATGAGAGCCGCTTTGAAGCACTATGGATTATTAAAACTGATGAATGCCGCATTGAAGCACTATGGATTATTAAAACTGATGAGAGCCGCTTTGAAGCACTATGGATTATTAAACATGACATAGAAAACCTCCAGTAATCCTTTAATATTTGTATCTTTCATAAACTGAACGAGAGACACAGTGTAAATACAGTAGAGATGCTTGAAGCCCGCGAACCGCGGATCTGGCCACCGATAATTTATTTATATAAAGATGAAAATATGTATGTAGGTCTGCTTGTCGTTTATTGCTTACTACACCATACGAAATTTTCGGAGATTGTTGAGTACGCCCCCGGGAGGGCAACTGTCTTTTTTTAATTAAAACGCTCATGGGACTCTTCGGGTCAAAATGTTTATTTTTACTAATATAAGCTATATAAAAATTAGTTTAATTAAGCGTTGGGAAAATGAACACCTAATGTCCATTTCTTCGGAGCCAGGACCCCGAATGTCTTTGTTCATAATAATATAAGATTTTATTCCCCATTCAATTTTAAACTATCTTTATACATATATATTTTTTTTTGCTTATATGAGCTATGTAACAGTTAGTCTAAGCGTTAGCAGCTAGATAAATAGATGGATCTTGTAAAAATCATGGTATATAAAATTTTACTGCACATATTAACATTCCATTTGAACTCTTAATGTCCATTCCTTCAGGACGTGGATCCCCAAATCATTTTATCTATTTTTTCGTAAATGTTAAAGATATTACTTCCCATTTTGTTTTAGACGAACTTGACAAACATTGATAAATATTGACCCAGATTGAAATGAACAGGTGTTTCAAACTTTACAATAGACAGCAAATGGGGGGGGGGCGCTTAAATATTTCTTTTTTCCTTATTTTAACAATATAAAAACTATTTTAATCATTTGCTTCTTGGTTAATGAATGATGGATCTTGACCAAACTTAACACATAAAAACTAGAAGTCATGTAATGAAATATGGGGAACTTAGCTCCTAACTTTGTTTGTAACTGAGGCCCCAAATCTTGTTTATTTTTTTATTTTTAATGTTTTTTAAATTATATTTTGTTATATTTTATTAATGTGTACGACTTAATTAACTTTTCAATATTAAACGATCTTGACAGTTAATGACAATTATCTCCATCATATTCGAGATAGAAATCTTCAGAGTTTTAACATGTTGGTCAGTTTTGGCCCAGGGGGCCTTAAAGTTATTTTATCTTATGTAAGCATTAACATTATTATTTTAAATCAGCGATCGGCATGAAACTTTTACTAGTTATTGACTACCCACCAGAGAACTTATAGATACAGAAAAAATACATGAACATTAGCTACCGGGTAAAAAGATGGATCTTAATTAAACTTGATACATAAAAACTTGGTACATACAAACTTGATACATAAAAACTTGGTACATAAAACTTGATACATAAAAACTTGGTACACAAAAAATTGGTACATAAAAACTTGGTACATACAAACTTGGTACATAAAAACTTGGTGCATAAAACTTGGTACATAAAAACTTGGTACATAAAACTTGGTACATACAAACTTAATACATAAAACTTGGTACATACAAACTTGGTACATAAAACTTGGTACATACAAACTTAATACATAAAAACTTGGTACATAAAAACTTGGTACATACAAACTTGGTACATACAAACTTGATACATAAAACTTGGTACATAAAAACTTGGTACATAAAACTTGGTACATAAAAACTTGGTACAAAAAAACTTGGTACATAAAAACTTGGTACATAAAAACTTGGTGGCTCATAAATATACATTCCTTTAGGACGGTACCCCAAATGCTTTCGTAATTTTTTGAGATTCCATCCCCCATTTGATTTTACAGGATCTTGACAAATATTTCAAATATTTATTTTAACATTTGCCTTAAATTATATTTTTCTCCTTTATAATCTATATAAATATTATTTTATGTATCCCATCGCTAAAAACTTAAAGAAGTTGAGTACATACCAGCGACTTTATTTTCCATGAATAACTTTAAAATTCAAATTTTAAGGAGCCTAATGCCCAAAATGTCGTTTTTCCCCTTAATATGAGCGATGTGAAAGGTATTTTAAACATTTAAGGCAAATAGAATTATCTTGACTAAACTTGATACATCAAAACGTTATGGTCTATACTAAAGTATAACGGGGCATTGAACTCTTAATGTCCATTCCTTCCATACTTGTGGCCCAAATATTTTTTAAACTGTCGAGAATATTGCCCTTTCAATTTTACACGATATTTAAAAATGTTGCCACATGTCACAATACTCATCCACATTGAAATCTATAGAGTTTTGACCTCTACATCTTGCACCGATTTGACCCCGTAGCCCTTGTGTCGTGTTATTTTCCTAAAATAAGTTTTGGAGATGTTATTTTATTCAACAGTTAGCCATGAAACTGTAGAATGCTGAGTACATACCCGCGAAATATGTTTGCTGTTTTTTAAAAAAAAGGACCACTCACTGGGGGCCGGGATCAGAAAACTCCCCCCCTTCCCCCATATTTTATCTTAAAAAAACATTATTTTTAATATTGGCTTTAAATGTTATCTTATCTGTTAAAGACGATCATTCTATGCAGAAGATTATTGCGTCCTACGCTTATCGACGGGTTGTGCATATTCCTGCATTATATATAGCAAATGGATAAGTTAAAACCACACTTGGTACATAAATACTTGATGGCATATATTAAAAAGCTATAGGGCATTGAACTCCTAATTTCCATTTTTTTTGTGGCCGGGGCATCAAAATCGTTTTTTTAAAACTGTTAATACCTTTTACTTGCCGTGATACCTTGGGAAGTTTATGAAGTTTTTTGTTGTTGTTTTTTCACAATAGCAATATATTATTTTCAATTATCACTAAATTTTACAATTTGAGGGTGGGGGACCCTTAATGTCGTTATTTTCATATGTAAGCTATGTAAACATTACTTTTAATTGTCCGATCTCCATGAAACTGAATTTGTTTAGTTCACTTCCATGTAGTTTAATGGTATTTTTTTAGCGCATTTTCGAGAAGTCGAATGCGCTATTGCACCCGTTTTGTCCGTCCGTCCGTCTGTCATCACCCTAGATCTCAGCATCCATAAGTCCTAGACCCATGATGTATATATGTTTTTTGTATGTCCTGACCTGCCATTTGTGCATCAACACTCAGTTACTCGATCCGTTAAAAAACCCCGTTAAAACTACCAAAAAACATTGCGAATCGAGAGATAACACTGGCGCAGGCAACGGCCGCCATTGCCGGAAGTCTTAGTATTATCAAAAGTATTAGTTTTTTTTTTTTTGACGTCATTAGAATATGTGTAAAAGTTTAGAGAGTTTTACGTCATCATTTGTGGTGACTTCAATCAAGATCTTAGCGGCCCAGGGGCAGAAATTGAAAACTTTTCGAAACAAGCTTCAACATTCAACTACTTTCACCAAGATTGGCAACTACGATCTATCAAACAACAATTGACGGAGTATTTGGGCGATTAGCTGATTACAATTTAGAATGTTTCATGTATGAGTCCTATTTCAGTGACCACAAACCACTTGTAGTTAGATTAAAGAGAAAATAAAAAATTTTAAAATGTCAAGAAATGACTTTTAAATAATTTTTTTTCAGGTATATTCATTACACAAGAAAATTCATAAAAATATGTCTAAAATCTAAACACAATTACTGATAACTACATAATGCTGATATCTAACATAAGTACTGATACAAAATACGAAAATGCGCTAACACGTCCTGAGTTCCAAAAGGGACCAGGCTTAACATGATTTTTTTTTAAATCGTTGTCACGCGCGACGGGTCAGCGAGTATAAAATATTTTATAATCGTGTTTAATTTTTTAATTTCTTCATGACAAAGATAAGCATTTTAAAAAATTATTTTATAATATTTTATATTAAAACTACAATACACAAGCCACTTACCCGAAGCCTAACATCGTTTTCAAATCCTAACAAGTGGTATCGATAGTTGCGGGATTAGCTTGTGTCTAGAGTGAGGATGCTCAGATTACTACACGGCTATTGTTCAGCTTTGATACACCCTCCATGAATGTGGCAATGATACCTTATGAACAAAGTTCCCACTGGAGCTTATATAAGCAGGCTGTTGTATCCGGCATGTGTGTCTACCGCGTCCCTTGACAGGCTGTTGTATCCGGCATGTGTGTCTACCGCGTCCCTTGACTCTCGACTATGTCAACATCTGTGACTTTGCAAAAATCTACATAATTACCCGCACACCGTTTCTAATTTATAGTATAGATTTACACCTTAAAGCACCCCTTACCCAAACACATACCTTGGTCACTCGGGGGGGGGGGGGGGACTTTTTTAATCATTAATTTTTATGTTTTTCGCTGACACCTAATTTTCAGAGACCCAAAATTAATTAACAAGTATCAAAATTTCTGTCTGTAACGCTCTGATAGCCCGTAATTAAACCACCCGTACTCTCTGTTGGAATAAAATCGAAACATACAGAATCAGGGGTGTAGGAGTGTGGGGAAGGGGGTCTGGCCCGCCAGGGGTAGAAATCATTTTTGGTCGCGTAATTTATTCTCGTTCCACTTTATGTAGCCAATTTGTTAATCTATGAATGCATTACGGTATTAAGGCAAAAAAGGGAAAAGGGTGTAGGGACGATTGAACGATGACCATCACGGACTCCGTACATTGAACCTGAACTTAGTTATAAAACAAATTGCATTAATTTTGAGATTCAAAAATGTCGACGCTCTCATCCCCACTGCCCAAGCTAAAAAAAAATAGGTCGCCATTTGCCCAATATATATTTGTTTACAATGTAGCCTCTATTCCAAGGCCAACGTCCCTATTTCAGCCACACGGGGGATTCTCAGACCCTTTTTCCCGAACACAGCGTTCCATTGTTTTTGACATTATCAACTTTATTTTCAAACAAAAATGTAAAACTATCTTCAATATATTCAGATTAAAAATATGCACAAATTGTAAGCTTGAACTTGAATAAATTTCAGCTTTCATGGTAAGCTCTCCTTTACACACGATTCGATAACAACATGCTATCCTGCCGTAATGCAAAGTTTAGCCTTGTATACCAAAATATATGTATCATTACTGAGACAAGCTGTGTGACATTAAACAATACGCAACCTGAATGCGTGCCTACGGTTTGTCGAATGTTTTAGTAAAGACTTCCGGTTCTTTTTTTTTTTTTTTCAAAACAGGATGTACAATAAATATGTTTTGAACTTGCGGTCCTTTTTAAATAAGGTTTCCGACGGTCATGTCTCAACACCCAACAGTACCCGAATGTAGTGCTAAAGTAAATAAAGCAATACGTATAGCTAACCTTCCTACAGGACAATTAATTACTCTCACGTTATCTTTTACTTATTAATTGTCAAAGCTGTCATTACTGTCTTGTCATGGAATATGATGGGTTTTTTTTTCTCTTCACACGCACTCTTTTTGTCAGCGGATTCACAATATTAGTTTTCTTAAATCAGCCGCCCTTAAACTTAAAAATCATCAAGATTCATATGAGTGAAATCAACTTAATATAGAATTACAACCACAAGAATTGTATCAGTTCGCTGCGAAATAGGGGTTAACATTTTAAGAGAAATGTACACACTTTTTTAAATTTGTTTTTTAGCGAACTAACACAGTTGTTTGTTTTTTATTATCAAAATTTAAAAAAAAAACTTTTTTTTTTAAATAAAGAAGAATTTTGATCTTTTAATTCTACATAACAACGGGAGTATAATAAAATAATTAAGTCATTACGCTAATGAGAGCTACTGCAAGAGAGAAGACGAGCGATGAACTTGGTGACAAGATTATAATTGCTTGCTGGCGAAAAAGACACGGTTATTCTTTATTAACATTTTAAAATATCACCAGCTGTTATCTTACTTATTAGATTTTTTTTTTTTTTTTTTTTTTTTTTTTTTCCGCAATTGCAAACCATTCTAGATTGATTACTTAAAAGGCATCTTTCACTATGCAGTTGCTTAAACGTTTCATGCATGACTGATAGATTGGATTTTATAAATAATTTTTAGAAGCACTATTTTTATTTTAAAAAATAACGTTCTATCTAATATTTCTCATAGTTTGAATGTTCTCGTTGGAATGCTCGGGTTGAATATTGGTTGATACGATGGAAACTTTCCCCGAGTAGTTCAGTATTCCTCGTGCCATCGAGTCAACTAAAAGTTTTACAGCTAAGTGAGAAAAGCGTAAATGTGGTTATGGGGGGGGGGCGGTGAGCAAAGTAGGAAGTTTCAATTTAAATATTACAATAAAAATTAAAAAAACACATTTAATTTTTAAAAATATTTTTAAATTGATTTTCTTGTAAAAATAATTTAAAGACAATCAGGGACACAATGAAAAGAAGAAAATGAAATCTCCAAAATTGTAAAATATATTTGTATACATTAATAAAATAAAGAATGTTTCACTGGCGTCTGCCTTTAACTCAAATCCGTTAGTTACTTTTCGGCTCAATCTTCGAGCTGTCTTTCTTTGTGCAATACATTAAACGAAATGTAATACTGAATTCATTTCATTTTTTAAAAAATATCCATACAATTTGAATCCGTATTTGCAAACAAATGTGTTTATTTCAAAACAATTTTAGAACCCTTAGGCCCCTAACATGCTACTAACGAGTGACACGAGCCACTGACATGAGCTCATCAAACAACGAAATTAATCTATTATTTTGGGCGCTAAGCAAATAACATTCGTTGTTATTTCTTGCTGGTGTAAAATAACAACCCCCCCCCCTTTTCTCAGATAACGTGATCTCACACTCAAATACAATAACAAGTTATTTTGAAGAGAAAAAAATATGCAGAAAAACACTATCCGGTTCGTTCCGGTTATACATGTATTTGTTTGATTTATTTACCAAGGCTGAAAATAGAATGTTTGGGGATGTTTTTGAAATCGAGGAAGCAAGTGTTCAAACTTTTACTAATACGCTTTCAGAAGCTGGAAAATGTTATTATATAAAACTGGATAGATAGACGCCAGTTTCTGGAAAGCTTGTCCCTGAACCCTTAATATTGTGGTATCTTGCAAACTTTTTATGTCAGAAACATTCGCGGGAGTTTAGTCAGCACCTCCCCGTAGTTATGGCCATGTGATTAAAATATACTTTTTATTCGGCTTTTAAAATAAACTACAATAAGGGCCCCCGGGAGCACAATCGTTGAAGATGTCAAGTTCAAAACAACAGTTGATGTCTATCTGGATCATGATTGAGATATTTTCGTTTATCAATATTTTTTTAGAGATCGTGTCAATTTGAACTGGAAAGAGTCTTAAACGTTTGCGGAAAAGAGATTAGGAGCCAGGCTCCAAAATTAGGGATAATATGAGTTTAATGCTCTATAGAATTTTACTAGGGGTCAACAAGTTTTTATGTACAAAGTTTGGTCGATGCATTTAAACAATAGCCACCATTTAAACTTATTTTTATATTGCTCAGATAAGGGTGGACCCCAGAGATTGATTTTTTAAACTATTACGTGAGAGTACTCAAAAACCTCCTAAAGTTTCATGCTTCTACCTATACGGAAACTTTGACAATTAGTGATGAGTCACTCAGGGCTTTGTCTTTTATTAGTATAGAGCAGTGGTTCACAAACTTTTTTAAGCCATGGACACCTTTTTACAGTCAAAACTTGCCCACTGATCCCCCAGTGAATAAACTGCATAAATGCATAGTACACGAAATACAAATAAAAAAAGCAACATTTTGATGAACAAATATTTATTGAAATTACAACATTAAATTAAAATTTAAAACAATTAATGACTTGGATGAACGTGATTAGAATTTATGAGTGTCATTATGTCCGACTCAATTTTTGTGAGTAGCAATCATAACTCCCCACGAGCGCTAATTTCTATTGCGCGTGTGTTGTGTGTGTGTGTTTTGTGTGTATGTTGTGTGTGTGTGTGTTGTGTGTGTTGTGTGTGTGATGTTTATATCGGCATTGATACCTCGCCCTACCAAATAGGAAAACGAGAACTTAACAGACAACTTCTGTACAATAAACCACATTGCAGGATGTAAAATTGGGATCTGTTTTTGTTACCAGAATTTGTGGGATCCTTGTTCAAACACTGGTTTAAGTTCCTCATTTGTAGAATTTTCACTAAGCTGCTCCTGTGTTAGTATGTATACAACTGTGTATTGATCGATCTGAGTTTGTAAACTCGCAAAAAGGGTTCAACAGCCAGTTGGAAATATCCTAGTGAAGAATGTCCTCTAATCGTTGGCTCTTACTGCATCGAGGGTCGTTAATTGTTGACAGTAAAGAAGCGAGTCTTCATCTTTGCCTTGCAATTTCGAAAAATTTCAAATCAAATCATTCTCCTCTTAGTTCAAATGAGTTTTGTTGAATTCGGTAAATAGAACTGTCATAAAAGGATTTACTTTAGTTATCAGTGAAACAAATTGTCTTTGATTTCAAAGAATTTCAACACTGAAACAAAGAAAGTATAAAATCGATTCAAATATGCACCCTTTGATAATCAACGTACTTCTGTATGGATGAGTAAACGTTTATAGTCTTCATCACTTTCCAAACGATGTTGAGCAAAATAATCTCTTATTGAAGGCATTCATTTTGATTTAATAACTGCTCTCTAATGACATAATGAAGTGATCCATGCAAACTTTGATTTAGATTTTTTGATGGAAATTACCTTAGTTCTACTTTCTTTTCTAGGTAAAACAACATTATATTCCCTGACTGATAACACATAAGATCTGTATTAAATTAGTAGAAAAAACATTCAGATACTTTTTTGCTTATTATTTATTTTTTAATTTTTATAATAATAAATGGATCACAATTTTAATACCTTATGTTAAACCCGACCCCCCCGACGCTGTTCAGGGACCCCAGTGGATCTGCAGGGACCACTTTGGGAACTACTGGTATAGAGTATAGATACATGTATTTCGTATGTAGACCTGTCAACGGGTACCCGGGACCCGGGTACCCGTTGACGAACAATTACCCGGGTAGTAAAATGGCGCCCGGGTACCCGTGAAAATGGTACTGCAATATCGTTACCACCAGTGTTTAAACTGTGGCTCTTATGTGTTCAAATTTCGGCTCGAGAATAATTTATCAAATTAAAATTTAACATGAAAATGCTTAAAATGAAATAAGTGTTAAAGGGAAATAAAACACGGTCTCGAAAATAAACTACAAAGTATTTTGATACACTTTTTTTTCCAGGAACATGAAACAAAAATAATTTAAAATAAAAAGGTTTTTGTTCTTTGAATTGTTCCATAAGGAAAATAAAACACAACGCCGATAACTACTATTAACTAGGAAGGGCTCGAAATGACCTTCACAATGGCTTTGAAATACGCCGCTCATCGTTGCTACAGACAGAGCGAGCAAACCCCCCCCCTCCTCAACCAACGCACACGTGTCTCCACTCCTATCCCCACAATACTTTAAAAAAATGTTTCAATCGTTGAATGATTTTCACTATAATAACGAAAATAAATGGTGGTGGTGGGGGGGGGGTCCATCCCCTCAGAATGACACAAAATAGGACACAAGAGCGATAACTAGGAATGGCTAGAAATGACCTTGGCTTTGAAATACGCCGCTCATCTATGTTACCGATTGAGACGCGCCAACTTCTTTTATCTACCCCCCCCCACACACACACTAACATATGTCTCAATCCCATCCCCAACTTACTTTTTAAAAAATCAACACCTGCTATATTCTGGGGGGGGGGGG
>MUZC01002350.1:250411-280378 GCA_002072015.1 Radix auricularia | reverse complement strand
TATATATATATATATATCAAGAAATGCAATATTCGTAGATTGTAATTTTACTTGACAAAACAATTCTTTTCATTACGAGGTCCTCAAAAAATATTTTAAAATAAAGGTTGGGTTTAAAGATACCGTTTGTGAAACACTGACAAGTTTACCTATGTGTGATAAGTGGGACGTCACGGTTGTTTTAGCTATCACCGCCATCATTATGCAAATAGAGGAAAGCCTTTCCCCCAGGCCATAGGAAACGTGGAAGGCGGGGGCGTTAGTGACCGTTTACTACAACATCTTAAGAGGCGCATGGCTAGAAAACTGTTCCGCAAGCAAGCGACGTTACACTGGAGGAGTAGGTTAAATGTGGGGGGATTGGGGAGGGTGAGATCGAGTTAACACAGATGACCTGGTACATGAACTAGAAGTGACGAGGTGGGAGAGGTAGAGAGCTGAGGCGTAAAGGCTGCAAAGCGATTGTCACTATCATCAACAAGAGGTCAGGATGGGCCGTGGTTTGTGACAGACAGTGGAGTAAGGTAAGGCGTTTGTTGACCATCATGTCAGTAGGATGTGGGGCTAAAAACACAAGACCTTGATGAAATATGTTGTTGTTTTTAAATAGAAAGAATTAAGTACACTGAGTATTGTAAAAATGTTCATCCAAGACCTATTAGGACGCCCGTTGTGTAGTGATTGAGCGTGTTTGTACTCTTTAAGAGTTGAATAAGTATTTGACAACAGCTTTTTTTTTCCAGAGCGACAATTTTCACAATGAATTAGCAAAAATTATTCCCCACCCCCTCACACACATACGGTTTTTTATGAATTAAGGAAAAATTAATCAAAAAATAATTTATAGAAAAGATTATTAGCTATGTATGCTCGAATCTATACATATAATTCTCTACATGGTCCGACCATGCGGACAAGGCGTAGCAAGCTGTCTGACCTCTGACCCCAGTTAGTAAACATTCAAAATTTCGTTAAATGGAAGTCAATTACTGTATTCTTTCAGAACAACAAAATAACATGTATTTCGTAGTGTAATGGTTATAACATTCGCCTAACAAGCGGAGGTCGCAGGTTCAATCCCCAGTAAAGACATTACTTATTTTAATTTGTGAAAATGTTTGGGTTTGAGCCCGTTCATTTCCTACTATCTTTTCGATCACCATAACAAGCACAAGACGAGTGGGAATAAGCTTGACGAATGACCTTTGTCAGGTTATGCCAATTAGTTTCAGGTTGGCAAGCTAGGGTGGTGCAGGGTGGCAAGTGGCTAACCACAGTGCACAAAATGAGGGGTAGGACTGCAATCAGGCTAATAAAAAATTAAATGGAAAAGACGCAAACAAGGTAAGGCTAGCCTTTTTCAATGAACATACAATATACAAAAAAAACGAAAATAAAAAATAAAATGAAGAAACTGCGGTGGAATTCGTTGAAAAAGGCTCTTTGCCGAAACGTTCGCTGTTTTGTTGCGTCCGGTCAGGCTAGCCCTTACCCTGTTTGCGTCTTTTCCATTTAATTTTTTAACCACAGTGCACATGTTTCCAGATCAACAATGCGTCGCAGTTATCCCCGCCCTCGAGGTTCATTCGCGTTGTTCTGATTTCATCGTGATGTATTTTTGTGTCTTTTCACCCCCTCCACTTTCTTTGCACTATCTATGAGCAGATCTGCATCTCGTATTTCATATTTCACAAAAATATTACCAATAGACTCCATAAGTAACGTTACTCGTGTGAATCCTGTTACTTCTGTATTGAGAAGGTGCGAATGGTGGGGATTTCTACTACGGCGATGGTATTTGCGTTCTGACTACAAAACCACAATAATCTTTAAGTGACGGAGAGCAAATTTTGAGATACGCGAGTGGTGGGTCACATGAGGCTTTGTACACGAGTCGCAGAGATGATGGGCTCTCTGATATACATATAGGGAACTCAAAAAAAAGATAAGAAAGATAGAAAGTACACTTAAAATGACCAATGCGCTCTGCTGTTAAACTCATTAAGCGATTAAGAAACGACTTCAGTGCAAATCAAACTTTTCACATCACGAAATCCATTCCCCAAATGTCTGGTTCCTAGAGGGTGGGTCTTATTTGTCATGACACCGAACGTCAGGTTATTTACAATAACAAAAAGTTAACTGAATTATTCTGCACAAGTAATGCACAGAAATCTTTTTTAACGTAAAAAAACAAAGTTTTTAACGCAATTTTCCTTGGAAAAATTGCGTTTATATATTCGAAATGTCTGTCAAGCTTGATCCTGCAACTCCCCTGAACCATACCAGTTAGAGGGTTCGGGTCTTTTGCAAATATTCTAAGGAGGTCCCAACAGAGGCGTCACTAGGGTTGGTGTCACCCGGGGCGGTAGCTCATGGTGCCACCCGGGGCGGTAGCTCATGGTGTCACCCCCTCATGATTTAACCCATAGAAATCCTCCGAGTTTTCCAGTGCCAAATAACGGGAATATATAGAATTTTATGGTATGGTGTCACCCACTGATGGTGTCACCCAGGGCGGCCCGCCCCCTCCGCACCCCCCTAGCGACGCCACTGGGTCCCAAGAATGTACAACAGCCAAAAAATACCGGAAAGATTAACTGTATTTCCTGAAAAGTCCTATTAACCCGAAAAATATCAGTATTTTGACAATTTCTCGCCAAACATAACTTCTATCGTGTTGTAACAAACGTCAAACAATAGCTAATAAAATGTAGAACAATGATGGAGAAGGAATTTTTCAAAAATCTTTTTTCGATCGTCATTTGAAATGACTTTTAATTGCATCTAGAATTATAGTTAATGGGGTTTTCCCGCGTTGTGAATGCTTATATGAGATTCTTGCGTGGTGCGCATTATATTGACACGTTCTTGGTGTGAAGTAGCGTGAGGGGATATGACGTCATATTTTGTTTAATGTCTGAATTACTGATTTAAAGTAACTTTTAATATGATCTACAATGATTTCACTTGAATAAAAAAAATCGGTTATTCTTTATTGGATATTGCGTTTAAATATTCATTCGAGTTTTTATTACTTGTTTTTACTATAAATCCTTTATTTACGAGACTTATTCATTACAATACGCATCGCGCGACAAGCCAAAAGTCCAAAGTTTTAGTTATGTCTCACATATAAAGGGTTTATAGTTTTAAAAATTAATATAATATAATAAAAAATAAACTGCCACAGTCTGCCGTCTAAATTTCAGCTCGCTTTGATCCCCGGGAAAAGGGTTATAAAAGCATGTTTAATACAATGTGCAACGCGAGACAGATTAGCATAAACATTTACACATCGGAAATATATTTTTAAAAAGTATCGTCACTATAATAGGCACCACACCGACAGGAAAATATTAAAAAGTTTGTTCAATACAATAAACACAGATACTCAGGTACAAAAATTAACATGCTACTTAGAGGTAAAAGAGATAATCTAAATATTAATTAATTTCATTACAGTACAGTCGATTGATCTGAAATTTTGATAGATATAATTTATGTAGTGAATATGCTATGAATGTTTCTTTTTATTTATATAATGTATTGTTGTTTCCATGTAAAGCGCCGTGAGCCTGGCTCCTTGCTGGGATACAGCGCTATATAAATTATCATTTTATTATTATTATTATTATTATTATTATAATTTTGTTTTGGCGGCACAAGTCTGCCAGCAAAATTTCAGCTCGCTAGCTAACGAATAAGTGGGTTAAAAATCGATTAAAATATATTTCGGCAAGCAAGCATAAAATCAAGCAGATACCACGAGTTATATAGAGGATTTATTTATTTTTTAATATTTATTTTGTGTGTGTGTGTGTGTGTGTGTGTGTGTGTTTGTGTGTGTGTGTGTTCGTCCGTCGTGATCGACGGGGACCATTCTCATCATATTATTCATGAGCTTTGGCATCCACATGTGTCATTTGATTGCTTATTACTATTAGTAATTAGCCCTATTCTTGCACTACAGATGCGTAAGCTTTTAGGACGAGCGATGGTTGAGATGCTATTAGGAGAATTTTGAGCATGATTCCCGGCCTGTTGTCTGGACTTGGCAGCCTGTTGTCTGGACTTGGTAGCCTGTTGTATGGACTTGGCAGCCTGTTGTCTGGATTTGGTAGTCTGTTGTCTTGTCTTAGCAGCCTGTTGTCTGGACTTGGTAGCCTGTTGTCTGGATTTGGCAGCCTGTTGTCTGGACTTGGCAGCCTGTTGTCTGGACTTGGCAGCCTGTTGTCTGGACTTGGTAGCCTGTTGTCTGGATTTGGCAGCCTGTTGTCTGGATTTGGTAGCCTGCTATCTGTTTGCCTCACAGACTGCTGCGCCGTTCCGTATTATACAAATAATAATAATAAGAGAATACATATAGCGCAGTACCTCAGCTGGGGGTTGTCTAGGCTCACAGCACCTCACATAAACAAAACTAGTGAGAAATATCCATTGAAAAGACTCACATTCATTCAATAATGACACAGATCTGCTATCATATCTTATGTACACAGAGACTCTAATAAGAAATCCGATCATTTGTTGCGTGTGATGAGACCAGTAATTTATTGTTTTGTGGATCCAGTGCTCTTTTCATAGATAAGACTGTTGTTCTTTCTAAATGGCAATGGGCAATGAGTTACCAACGATCGTCACTAGCAGTTATCCAGAGTCGTCACTGCGCGGATGGAAGGGGGTGCGGACCGTTCCAAGTGACACCATCACAAGAGGTGACACCAAGGGGTTAAATTCTGTAACTTGTCGTTATTTGGCAGTGGCAAAATCAGAGAGGGTCTATGGGGTAAGTCGTGAGTAGAGATACACCTGAAGCTAACGCACTGGCATTGTCACCTGTGATGTCATCAGGGCACTTCTAATTGCATTACTTTTTGCCACGTCTTTGATGTTAATAAAAAAAAACACATTCGCCTTCAATAACACAATTGACAAACCTATAGTTGCTAAAGGCCAGGGAGAGGATTCTTGTCGCAGTGTAGGATTTTAATTTATGTTCATGTTAAATTCATGTTTGGTCATTTTTTAAAACAATCTTTTAATAGAGCCCCTCTTGCATCCGTGTTTTTTAAGATGCTAAATTTGTTAGCAACAGATTATTACAACAATAAGCTGTTGACTTGATAAAAATCTAAATGTTTTTTTTAGAGCTTCATTTTACAGAATATAAAATCCCAAACTCAATACTATACATTTAAAATATAAAAATTCGTAGAAACAGGGCTGTGGAAATTCGTAGAAATTGCGCCTGCGGAAATAATAACTAAATTAACTACGAGAATTGTAGGCATGTGCAGGATGTTAGATTTAATTAATCTTCTAATCTTAATACTGAGACGAAAAATAAATAAATTATAAAAGATGTGTTTACAATTGTAAGAGCAGTCAATGTAAACACAACTATTATAGCAGTCAATCTGAACACAATTGTTAGAACAGTCAATCTAAACAAGTGACAAGTGTACATAAGACAAGCAAACACACGTCATCTATACTAATAAAAGGGAAAGCGGGAAAGCCCTGACTGACTCACTCATTCATCACTAATTCTCCAGCTTCCCGTGTAGATAGAAGCATAAACTTTGGGAAGTTGTTGGTTACCCTCTACCGACGAAAATTGGCGAAAAGGAATTTTAAAAATCTCGCTCATGTGGGGCCAGGGGCACAAAAACATTTTTTTTCCTTATTTAGGCTCTATAAAAATTGAAAATCACCAATTTTCCTATTTCTCGTGTAGTTAGAAGCATGAAACTTTGAAATTTTTTGAGTACATGCTCTCGACGATAATTAGAAAGAAAGAAAAAGTTAAATTTCCCACTCATGGGGGCTGAGGCCCCAAAAACGTTTTTTTTCCCCTTATATGAGAATTATAATAATTGAAAGTCACAAATTCTGCCATTTCCCGCATAGGTAGAAGCATGAAACTTTGGACATTTTTTGAGTATATGCTCCCGACGAAAATTGGCAAAAAAGAATATTAAAATCCCTCTCATGGGGGGCCCGAGGCCCAAATATAGTTTTTCTTATATTAAAAACCGACTCATAACTAATTCTCCAAATTTCCGTAGAGGTAGGAGCATGAAATTTTGGGAAGTTGTTGGGTACCCTCTCACGACGAAAATTGGCGAAAAATAATTTTTAAAATCTCGCTCATGTGGGGCCGGAGGCCCCAAAACATTTTTTTCCTTATATGGGCTCTATAAAAATTGAAAATCACCAATTTTCCTATTTCCCGTGTAGGTAGAAGCATGAAACATTGGAATTTTTTTAAGGAAATTTTCCCGACGATAATTTTTTTTTTAAATGTTAAATTTCACACTCATGGGAACCGGGGCCCCAAAAACCTTATTTTTCCTTATATGAGCTATATAAAATTGAAAGTCACTAATTCTCCAATTTCCCGTATAGGTAGAAGCATGAAGCTTTAGAAATTTTTTAAGTTCACGCTCCCGACTAAATTTGGCAAAAAAGAATGTTAAAACTCCCTCTCATGGGGGGGGGGCCCGTGGGCCCAAATATAGTTTTTCTTATATTAATAACCGACTCATCACCAATTCTCCAATTTTCCGTAAAGGTAGGAGCATGAAAATTTAGGAAGTTCTTGGGTACTCTGTCACGACTAAAATTGGCGAAAAGTAATTTTAAAAATCTCGCTCATGTGGAGCCGGGGGCCCAAAAAAAGTTCTTCTTTGGGCCCTATGAAAATTGAAAATCACCAATTGTACTATTTCCCGTGTAGGTAGAAGCATTAAACTTTAGAAATTTTTTGAGTACATGTTCCCGACGATAATTTGAAAAAAGTTAAATTTCCCACTCATGGGCCGGGGCCCTAAAATTTTTTTCCTTATATGAGGTATATAAAAATAAAAAAACACCAATTGTTCAATTTCCCGTATAGGTAGAAGCATGCAACTGTGGAAATTTTTTGAGTACACGCTCCCGACGAAAATGGGCACAAAGAATGTTAAAACTCCCTCTCATGGGGGGCCGGGGCCCAAATATAGTTTTCTTTTATTAAAAACCGAGGTAGGAGTACGAAATTTTGGAAAATTGTTAAGTACCCTCTCACGACGAAAGTTGGTGTAAAAGAATTTTGAAATACACACTCATGGGGCCGGGGCCCCAAAACCGTTTTTTTCCACTTATATGAGCTATATAAAAAATGAAAATCTATAATTATCTTATTTCCCGAATAGATAAAGGCGTGCAACGTTGGGGGGATATTAAATACACTTCCAGGATGGTGGCATGTGAAAACATATTTAAAATATCCCTTACTGGGGGCATGGGGCCCAAAAATAGTTTTTAATGCACTCACTCACTCAAACATCACTAATTCTCCAACTTCCCGTGTAGGCAGGAGCATGAAAATATGGGAAGTCGTTGAATACCCTCTCACGACGAAAAGGAAATTTAAAATTCCAAATGAGGTGGGGCCGGGGTCGCAAAACTATTTCTCTTTATCTGTAAAAATTGAAAATCACTAATTGTCCTTTTTGCCGAGTATGTAGAACTTTAAACTCTAGGAAGTTGTTGAGTACACTTCCTCGATGGTAACAGGTGAACATATATTAAAATCACAACTTACTGCATGCCGGATGCCCCAATGTAGTTTTTCCATTAAATAAGCTACTAAAAACTGAAAATTACTGCTTCTTCCATTTCCTGTGTAGATAAAAGTATAAAGCGTTCTGTAGTAGTTTAGTAACACCCCTCGATGGTAATAAGGAAAATAATTATAATAATTTTTTTTTTAAATTTCCACTCATGGGTGGCTGGGGGCCCTAAACCTTTTTTTCTCTCCTAAAATGGGCTATATAAAACTAAATAAAAACTAATTCTTCAAGCTTCCGTGTACGTAGAAGCTTGAAGCTTTGGGAAGTTGTTGAGTACACTCCCGCTATGGTAAGAGGCAAAAAATATTAAATCCTTTCTCACTTGGGGGACGACTGCCTAAGTATAGTTTTTTTTCTCATAATGAGCTATATAAAAAATACGCATTTTTAAATAACTGAAATCCTAATTTACCGCAGCAAAGCGCGGGTATATTGCTAGTGTAAACATACAGACAAGTTAATACTCAAACAAGTGACCACGGTGACAACTGATCCAATAGAAAAGTGAACCAATAGACAAATGAACCAAAAGATAAATGAAACAATAGAAAAGGGAAACAATGGACAAATAAAAGAAATAATAAAGCAATAATGAAAATAGAATTTGACAAAATAAAAACCTGTAATAAATTATATAGTATTTTATAAATGGACATAAGACGAGGCATTTTAAAATGAAAGGTTCGTAAGTTTTCAATTTAAACCGGATCATTGCTACACGTTGAAGGATATTGCATTTGAATAACACAACAGAAGTCATTTCGAACGCTTTATAAATTTAGAATAAAATTTTAGTTTTAATTTTTTTTATTTTTTTTTTTAAAAAAGGGTGTTTTTGGAAAGGGCTTTGATTTTCAAATGCCCACACATGCCACCCTCTGAATGAGTGCCACCCGGGGCCGACCTCCCCCACCCACCCCCAGCTACGCCACTGTATTATAGTATGAGATTATTAATCGTACTTAATTATACTTTTCGAATTATTGCTTATTCCAACTATTTTCTACAAAGATTATATGTCTTTCGTCTTATGAATACAATCTAAAAATTCTATTGAATTTTCGAGGCATCTATTTGTGCCCCTTAGGAGCTATTTACTCAGGAATTGATACCTAATTAAAATAAATTTTATTTTAATCATTGTCGTAGCTATGGGATGGGGGAACAAAATTCAAAAGTACCCCCAGGCCCCCCTTGAAGTGGGCCCCTAAATAAGTGTCTGGATATTTATTTATTTATTTTTATTTATTTTTTTTTTACATTAAAGTTTATGCTATCGCTATGGATGTGGGATCGAGCCCACGAAAATCCAATATAAAAATGTTGAGAAATGACTAACGTTAAGAAAGTCCTCCGCTGACCTGGAGTGTGGTGTGCGCCGCCAGTGTCTAACAAGCCCGAGAATGTTCTAATGGAAATAGTAGAATCCCCTACGACCTCGAAAAAAAGAGGTTATGGGACCTCAAAAAAATGGATGTGGGGTCCTCAAAGAGGTTAAGCCCACGGGCCCCCAAAACCTTACAAATTCCAAGCTACGTAACTGATTTAAACCAAACTAACAACTTTATTTAAAAATTCATCTCTTGCTCCTCGGTAAAATTACTCGATTTTAAATACTTTTTATTTTAAAAGAAAAAATCTACAGCCTCAGCCTATGACCGGATATTGTTATACCCCCCGCCGATTAGCCATGTGGAACAAGGCATACCGATTCCCAGAACACGATGCGTTGGCAGTGCACCGTTTCCAAGAAATCGCTGGGGAACCTTGAGTTTCAAGTTTATAGTATGAAGGATCAAGACTAAAGGAATTTCGGACTAGATCTAGTGCTAGAAAAATTTGTTTTAGAAACATATTGACAAGATGACAAGCAGAAAAGGGGTCGTCCCTAAATGACGTCTTAGACGTCTTGCAATTTTGGTCGATTTTTTTACACCCCCCGCCCCGCGTCAGACGTTACAAAAAATAAATAATATGACGTCACACAGCTTTGCCCCCTTGGGGGGGGGGGGGGTAAAAGCAAGAAAATAAGCATCTTTCAAATCACTATTTTGTAATTTAAGTATGTATTTAGTGTAAAGCTGCCCTCTAATATCGTCATACTCGTGGCACGTGAAGTCATTTAAATCATCATTAAATACATTATAAGCTAATTTTCAAGGATACATTTTATCTAAAGTTGCGGGATTTATTTTTTTATTTTTTATTTTTTTTGCTGTGACATCACAGTTCTTAAACACCCCCTCCCCCTCGTAACACAACTTCACAAATGTCTGACCTCCGCCCCCTAGGTGCATGACGTTATTTATGGACGGCCCTTATCGGGGGGGGGGAGGCTGGAGAGAAGGTAGATCCTGCACACTGATTATATTTTATGTTTGCCAATTAGACGGAGTAAGGTAAGAAACAACTAGCTGGAGCTTTAGTTCAACATACATTTTTAAACAAACGTGTAACAGAAAGTGTTATTCGTGTCATTAAGTTCAAGTCTCGACCATGACTAATTTACGAACATATTCCAACTTCATTAAGTTCAAGTCTCGACCATGACTAATTCACAAACATATTCCAACTTCATTAAGAACCCCGCTAGGCTGTAAGACTGTAAGACAAAGTTCATGATGCATTTCGTTGGCAGAGTGAGGGGCTCAGAACACATCCGGTATCTTTTAACTTGAAAAAAAAAACATATTATATCTCCCGGGTCTCAAGTTTTTGTGGTATCGTGGTCTCGTGGTATCGTGGTATCGTGGTCTCGTGGTATCGTGGTCTCGTGGTATCGTCTTTTATTTAAAGTTTTGAAATCACTGAGCTGAAAAAAATATTCTTTTGGGTGTCAAATTGTAAAGCTTCCTAGAAATGTCATTTGATAAATTAAGTTAAGAACTTGCATGAATTTTTTAAATATTTTTCTAAAAGTGTTATGCTTAGCGTCGCATGTCAAATGTTTAAAACATAATTAATAAAAAAAATTGTGGAATTCAAGATGCGGATTCTCCAATGACCGATATATACTTCATAAGAAGGAGGAATTACAGCCACATAATTATAATTTAAAATTGAAATTTGATTTCACATTGGGTAACTAGTGCCAATGGATTTCACTGAGTCATTCAAAATAAATACCGCAAAGGCCATTTTATCATGGTAAAATATTCGGAGAAAGATTTCTATTAAATTTTTAAACATGTTTTATCCTGTTATCCTATACCAACATGCTAACAACCCTGGGCGTCTCAGGATGGTAGCGCTGTTAAACATTATATTTATTTTTAACACGTGTGTTTGTTTTAAAAATATTATTTCATTATTTAACAGAGAGTTCTCAATTTTAGAAACTTACATGCTGCCTTGAGGCGTCCAAATAAACACCCAACAAAAATGCATTGAAAAACATACGATAATTTTTTCTATATTGTTTGTAAATTTTTACATGCGATAGGCACTGTATTATAAAAACTTGATTATGTACTTCTAATTTCAAGAGAGTCCAGCGAATGTAAATTTAATTAAATTAAGAAAAAAATTATATTAACATTTCAATACATCTATATGTATAAATCTCCACATGGTTAAACCATGCCGGACACCAAGCTGTCTTACCCCACCGACCAATCAGCTGGCAAGAAAAGGTAGTGCAGAGGGTGGGGGGTCATCGAGACCAACAATGTGTTCAATTGAGGTCAATTACTTTGTTCTTTTAGAACAACAGAATAGCATGTGTTAGTAGTGTAGTGATTATTACATTCGCCTCACACGCGGAAGGTCGTAGGTTCAAGCACCAGCCAAGACATTACTTTTTAATTTTTGAAAATGTTCGTGTTAGTGCTCGCTCATTTCCCACTTTCTTTTCGGACATGACTGCGCAACACGGCTGTAAGCCTTGTTTCTCGACATTGGCATAATGACTTCGTGCTCTCCGTTGTGCTCAGTGACAGAAAAGTAGTCATACACTCACCTCAACAATTACTTTCATAAAATGAATACTTTAGGTGCCCTCCCTCGCTCTCATTGCATGCGCAACTGTGAGTATCGTAGCTGCTACCTCAAAAACTGTCCTCATTTCCCGGATATCCCTGACTCCATCAGATTCAAATTTGCCCTTTACCTTTACGCGCAGACAATTCCCTGTTAGATTAGCCTTTGCCAGTGGCGTCACTAGGGGGTGCGGTGGGGTGGGCCGTCCCGGGTGCCACCAAAAATTAAAAATGCTGTATAATCCCGTTAATTTGCTCTGGAAAGCTTGGAGGAGCTCTATGGTTTAAGTCCTGATGGGGGTGACATTATGAGCTACCACCCCGGGTGACACCAACCCTAGTGGCGCCTCTGACCTTTGCCATGACAATAAATAAAGCACAGGGCCAAACGTTCAAAAAGATATGTCTGTATCTTCCAAAACCTGTTTTCAGTCATGGACTATTGTATGTTGCTCTCTCCATAGGTCCTTCTTTTCATTCAGTCACAGTCGTCTGCCCAAACCCACCCCATTTGGACAACTGTTGGTTTTTTTTCAGGAAGTCTTCACCCGTCACTAAATCATTAGCGATGTATGCTACGAAGCGGGTCGGCTAGTTTTTGTTTGAATTCACAAAAAATATATTAATAAATTCTTTTTTAAAGTTATGTTTCAATATAAAATAATTTCCCTAATTTGAGAACTCCCTGAACTTGTGTGCGGGAGTGTATGTCGACAATGCTTTGATGATGTTTAAATATTCCTGTATTTATGATTTAGCTAGGGATTTTTGGAGTAGCAGTGTACACACGGGATTTCTTTTTTAGTTTGCAGAAACTCTAATGACTTTTCAACAGAAACGACACATCCTGGACACATCATCGACCAAGTGTCTTGAGTGGCTCAAGAGATGACAACTAAGTCGAAGATTCGTACAAAAGTTTAGTACTCGACTTTTGTCATTCAGGGATAGTTCGGAGCAAGTGTGTGATTGCGGCGGGCGGGTGGGGGACGATGACTGACGCGAACAGTTCCTGGTTTTTTTGTCAGTTAGTCATGGCCCGTCAAGTCGGTGTTAGTGTGGTGGCGTCATTGTCGACTTTAAAAAACGGTTAAATGATGTAGAAATGTGGGGGGGGGGGGGTGGGGGAGTTTAAAGTAGAAGTTGATATAGTGAACGTCCTTCCAAACGAGCGCGTCCCGTATTGTGACTTGAAAATCAATGATGACGTTAATTTTCTTTACATCGTTCCTCAAAGTCAAAGTTAAGAAATTTATTTATCCTTTTTTTTCCGAGTTAACTTTTTGTATCTCAAAAAATGCACTTGGGGTTTCCCAGCGCCCCTAAACTTTCACCCCTTTTCGTCCAAGTAAACAGGACATGCATTTCAAATAACTTTAGAATATCACAACGTCTCTATTGATGGTTTATCTTAGATATACAGACGCTCCTTCTATGCAGAAGATAATTGCGTCCACAGACCATGAGAGATGAAGATTGTTTATATTATTTTCCACAACGAATTTTTATTTTTTATTTTTGACTTTAAAATTAAATTCTCATTTGGCCCTCTTTGGGGTTCTGTGAGTTCCACGAATAGCCTGCAGTAATTTCGAAAATATCAACACATTTTTGTGTTACATTTGGATATTATGAGGGCTGACTTTGGTTTTATTTAGCTGCATGCCTTTGACGCTTCATGACCAACCGGTGCGGCCTTCGCCCTGAAGTTTGCCCACAACTGGTTTAATGCATTAACCTTTTTATAGTTTTTGTGTACCAAGCTTAATAGTTTTTTCTTTGCTAAACAAAAAAGACCTTTTAAAAATTCTTTGGCATCAAGGGTAAAAAAATATATATAAAATAAATAATTGAGTCACGTTATTTTAACAACATTAAAGAAAATATGAAGAAACCAGAAATAGCCAAAGGATGATGTTGAGATTTTAAAAGTTAATTCAATTAAACATTGATTTATGTCATCTACATGAAATCTAGAAATCAATAACTGATGGTTTGACAAATTTTGATTGATTAATGTAAACCCTTGATTCTAAGGAGATTATAAAAGAAAAAAACTTTTCTTATATGAAATATGGTAAGGGTTGAGTTTTAAAGGATAGTTAGGTAAATCATGGGGGAAAACATGGGGAAAATGGAGGGGAGAATTTTTTTTAAACTAAGACACACGCACACCGTGGGGGGGGGGGAGAGAGAGAGACACACGTGAAAAAACACTAACTAGTGCTACAATTCACCAGAAAAAAGTAACTTAATATCAACTTTTTTTAAAATATTTTTTTTTAATTTTGCAAACAATTGATACTCTTGTATGATCAGCGTCATGAAATAATAAGTTTATTGTTCGAATTGTAACCATATTATCATTTTAAAATGAAAACACAACAATCAAACTGTTGTGGGCATTGATTTTTTTTGTAACAACTGCATCAACATTTATTTGTTCTTTTCATACAATCTCGCTCTTTGTAATCTGTTGTTTTCTAATTCAAAATAAATTCTCGTTTATGGCAAAAGTGACATCCGAGGTATTTACACTATTTTTTTTAACAAGCGTAGGACAAACAATTCTTTCACTCCAAACCTTTGTCTCTGGTATCGCCAGGTGGCGTTCGTTTCAGCCACGGCCTTTAAATCTTTTAGAAGCTCGAATGACAGACATTTAATTTAACCAGACGAACATCATCTGGTGTGTGTAAAGTGGGGAAGTGGGGGGGAGGGGGAGTCAGAGATAAGCGGTGTTAGCATTTAATGTTTTATATCAAACGCTAATATTTAAATTGGGTAGTGTAACACACATATAAATTAGATGGTGCAGCACAATTATTCATTAGGTTGTGTAGCACACATATAAATTATGTTGTGTAGCAATAATATAAATTAGGTTGTTTAGCACATATATAAATTAGGTTGTGTAGCACAATTATAAATTAGGTTGTGTAGCACAATTATAAATTAAGTTGTGTAGCACAATTATAAATTAGGTTATGTAGCACAATTATAAATTAGGTTGTGTAGCACATGTATAACGTTGTGTAGCACACATATAAATTATGTTGTGTAGCAATAATATAAATTAGGTTGTTTAGCACATATATAAATTAGGTTGTGTAGCACATATATCGATTTGGAAGTGTAGCAGATATTCGGATTATATTGTATGTAAAGGATGGATATTCGGGTCTTAACAATGAGATCCGCTTTTTTATTTTAATTGGAAATTTTCGCCCTCGAAGTATGTAAGTGTTCTACGCATAGCGCGACACGTTCGTTTTTTTTTTCCTGCCGTCTAAACAATCCTGACATATATTACTCTACATACTTGAACCTGCTGATACAATTGTTTGTTGTTGTTATGCCTTACGCCGAGTCGTGATGTGATAAGCCGTGAAAAGCAACAGCACACGCAATCTAAGAAACATGTACGTCTATGCAAGGCCAACAGATATTCACACAACCATCCCACCAGCAGATATTCACACAGACAACCCACCAACAGATATTCACACAGACATCCCACCAACAGATATTCACACAGACATCCCACCAACAGATATTCACACAACCATCCCACCAACAGATATTCACACAGCCATCCCACCAACAGATATTCACACAGCCATCCCACCAACAGATATTCACACAGCCATCCCACCAACAGATATTCACACAGACATCCCACCAACAGAAATTCACACAGACATCCCACCAACAGATATTCACACAACCATCCCACCAACAGATATTCACACAGCCATCCCACCAACAGATATTCACACAACCATCAAACAAACAGATATTCACCCAGCTATCCCGCCAAAAGATATTCACACAGCCATCCCACCTACAGATATCCACACAGCCATCCCACCTACAGATATCCACACAGCTGTCCCACCAACAGATATTCAAACATCCATCCCACTAACAGATATTCACACAGCCATCCCACCAACAGATATTCACACATCCATCCCACCCACAGATATTCACGCAGCCATCCCACCCACAAATATTCACGCAGCCATACCACTAACAGATATTCACACAGCCTTCCCACTAACAGATATTTATACAGCCATCCCACTAACAGATATTCACACAGCTGTCCCACCAACGGATATTCACACAGCTATCCCACCAACAGATATTCACACAGCTATCCCAATACATGCCCTAAACGCCTCACAAAATACGCGAGCACGTTGATCTTCAACAAAGACGTACGCAGTTACGTGACAAAGAGTTACAACACAGAACCGCACTTGAACAAATACGCAATAGTCCTGCGTACTAAACAACCTAACCAAGTGCTGGTTGCTCATCTCTCAGTCTTGAGCTGAGATCCGTCCCCCAAATTAACCCGTTGGTTGTCCTAAATTGTTGACAACCCGTTCTGATCTGGAAAAAAAAGTTTTGATAAAAGCTAGAGTTAGATATTGACGTATCCGCAGTGAAATATTACCAGTGTATATATATATATATATATATATATATTACGTGTGTGTGTGCGTGTGTGTGTGTGTGTGTTTGTGTGTATATGTGTGTGTGTGTGTGTTTGTTTGTGTGTGTGTGTGTGTGCGCGTGCGTGCGTGCGTGCGTGCGCGTGCGTGCGCGCGTGTGCGTGTGCGTGCCCATAACCCGATTATAATTTTACAATTGCAAGAACTCTATCTGCTTGTAAAGCACGTAAAAGAAAAAAAGATCGATAGTCATCAAGGTACTCCACCGTTAGAAAAAAATCCCTTCCTTAAATCTATGATGTCATATTTTGGCGTCTTAAACTATAGCTTCTGAAACATGCAATAATTAATTTTAGTCAAGCAATTTTTTTAATGTGTTTAATGTGTGTGTTCTCCCACCCCCGCCCCAAAGTACTGAATTATCTTATTACAGACGCCCCTTCTATACAGACGATTATTGCGAACAACTCTTATCCATGGCTTAAGTCTAGTCTCGCATTTTTATTAGTTTTCAGTGTTTATAGTGTTGCTTTCCCCGTTTATTCACACTACACGTCCTAACTCCAGAATAAGCATCGTCTGAGAGAATAAATCAAAGCCGGTGTAGAATATCTGTATCATCATCTACCATAGATCCTGGTGGCTCGAGTTCAGACAAATCTTGACAGAAACGTTGGAGAACGTGCAGCTTTTGCTTGAATCTCATTTGGGTGTAGACAAATAATTGTTAACAAACCGCGTGACTCGTCCGTCACTTGACATTGTTGAGTAAAAGCGGTAAAATGGTCGTCATATAATAATCGCGCAGTGGTCTGTACTTAGAAAAGGGTTGCAGCTTGCATGAAGCGTCATTGTTCCCAAGTAGGTCTTTAAACAAAATAAAACAGGATGGGCTATCCGGGACAAACTTGGGTTTACTTTCATTTCAATTTTTAATTAGAAAATATAAATGTTAAAAAAAAAATTGATAGTTGTTTTTTTTTTAAAGAAAAAAAGAGGTACAGGAGTTATTATGTATCCGTTTTGGTCAAAAAACTTTTTTAACGCTAGTCGTCCTTTTTTATAAATGACAATGTCCTTAAAGCCAAAGAAAAGAGATGATTATTTCTTTCTACTTTATATGACCTTTTTTTTTTTTAAAATGTCTACCTACAGTTTGTGAGAGCATAATCTCATCCGCCTCAGCCCCCACCTAAACCTTTCTCTTTAAGTAAAGCATTCGTGTCGTTAATGCTAATAGACTATCCGCGGAAGGTCAAAATACAATGCAGATCAGACATATGGGTAACATAAAATTTTAATTAAGTAGACAGGAACCGTAGCATCACCTCATTACCGTATTATTCTTGTTAACGCTCCCATTTAGGTGTTATACATCACCTTTGAAGTTGAAGTATGTATATATATTGAAGATAGTTGTTGAAAATCATGTTCAGAGAATTACAATTTAAAAGTCTGCGGCTGGCGTTGCTGATAATTCTGAATCCTGAAAGAATTTCTTCTTTACGGGAAATCTTTTTTGTAATAATGTATCCTTCTTATATCCTTTTTATTAACTTCACTGTCTTGTTTTTCTCTGTTTTTTTTTCAGTCGTAGTTACCCACACGGAAAAACAAAAGTTTAAAAAATGACCCAGTTTCCGTGATCCTATCGAGCTAAACTTTTGCAAATAGACTCGTGTAATCTAACAAAGCATTATATCAGAGTTTCATATTGATCAAATGTATCGTAATTTAATTAATGAATTTTAAGTTGATCTCTATAAAGTATGTGTAGCCGTCTGCTGTAGTTGACCGCCACGGGTCACTGGAGATTCATTCCAGGTCTTGATGTCACAGGAGGTCTGTTGCGCGGTGCGTAATATTTCGAGCACAGTTGCACAATCAATACTTATAGTTATGTCTTCTCTGTAACGAATTAATAGTCAACAATTATTTTTTTACGGGTTGTTTAATTGTCGTTATTATAATTATATATTGTTAATTATATAATTTTGTTCTCACTTAAGAGCTGGCGACGTTTCGTAACGGTAACACCCAGAAACAGTTGTTTTTTTTTTTAACTTAACCATTATTTTCTTTATCTCCTTCCCGGGGGGTCATCTTACTGACCCACAGACCTCTCAAAGGCGATGTTGTTTGTTTTGGTATAAGGAGAATCAGAAATACACACTGAGATTTTTTTAGACAGTTTCTATGTCACAGACATGCTAATTCACCCCCCCCCCCAGGGCCCAGGGCCCACACAAAAATTTAGTCATCACAGAGGATTTAGGCTACATAAATTCCATCATGCAAAATCTCTTCAACGGCTTTTCTTTTGCTCTGGCTTCCTATCTGGCTCCGTTTATTACTTGGATTTCTTGAGTGGGGTTTTAAAAGGTCAAGGACCATCCACTCATTCCTGCATACAACTACTTTTTTTTTTCTTTGTGAGCCTGTTTTCTGTAACTACGCGTTCTCTACAAACATTCCCCCCTTGGCGTAAAAGGATTAATAACTAATTGAACACTAATGATAATAATTTCATGCATTCTCAGTGGTCGCCTGGTCTGTTATCTAACGGTTACCTTGCAATCGGTCCCTGACCACATTTATTCGGAACAGATTTGTATATTTGCGCTCAAGGCTTATGTTAATTTTTTTTTTTCAAAATTTTCTATGACATGTAGCATAAAACAAATTAAATTCATGCTTAAATGTGTGGGGTTTTAGGCCATGTAGGGGCTCATTTTTGCTAACATGTCAGGACAGGAAATCCACTTCAGTACGGGAAAAATAGTGCACCGGTCTGTGGAGTAATGGAAAAAATTCATGCCCGTCCGCTATACAAAAATGTTTGAGAATCACTGCGGTAGAGGACTTAAATCGTTGTCAACCCCGTTTAAAAAACAACAAAAAAAATTAAATATCCATTTGGCCTAAAATGCAAATTTTCTCTGTCAACCGTGTACGTATTGAGAGAAGAGTGCCACCTGATACAGGACATGACGTCATACGACATCCACCCCACGGCATAAAATAAACTGGCCTGCCACTTATTCTCATCTATCATCCGAAGATTTTCCAACGTTCACCCAGTCTGTCCCCTCAGACCCACTCCTTACATTCAATCCTCGCTGACGCGATTGCCTGCGCCTAACGAGATCCGTATAGCTTAGAATTTGGTTTTGACTTTCTTCTTCGGGCCTCGTTCAAACTTGTGCACAGAGATTTGCTTTGAAAATGTGTTTGTTCTAGTCTGCCTCACTGTGACAAAACGTAATTTTTCAATTAACACCAAATCGACACGTATATATTTGAAATAATATAGTTTTGACTTTCTACAATTAAAAAAAATAATAATAATTAAATCAGCAAGGGAAAATTTCTGGAACTTTTTGTGTGCAGAGGGTTGCAGGGAAATGTACTGTTGTTCGTTAAGGCTGCTGTAAATGTCAGAGAAGTCAATACCTTTCTACGTTCATTTTGGGCTTCAAATGTTTCTTCCAGTTAAGATTGATTATAATTAAAACATTTTTTTTTAAATGATGTTCGTATTTGACCGCGTTGACGGTTTGAAAATTTTACATTTCAATATTTCATGCTTCGTAGTAAACCCTTCAGCTGTCCACATTTGGCCCGTGAGGACTATGTCACTGTTTGACTATAAAATAATATATTTAAAATAATTAAACATATATTTTTATACTTAGCACATAACTTGACACAGTTTCTTTCAGAGTTCTATAATAATTGTTTGCGGTAAGGGAAAGACGGTGACGAGGTTTAAGTTGAATTCGGATTTGTTTTTGTTTTTTTGTTTTTGTTGTTGTTGTTGTTGTTGTCTTGACCTTGATTGATTTCCTTGAATGAAACCCTGGCTAAACGACGATTCAAAACGACTAGAGTCAACTGCCCTTGAAATATTAATGTTGCACTTGCCAACCTTTAGTCCCGCCACAGCAATGTTGCATTGTGGGAAATTCAGTTGTTGACAAAACCAACGAAGCTTGAAGCTTGAAATAGTGTATGGGGGTGGTCCCATGCGGGGGTCACCACGGTTTAGTACATTTTAATTGAAAAGTTATACATTTCCATGGTTCTGTTCCAAATTTAGTAGTACCTCGAAATAAGAAATTAATCGGTTCCGGGGTGGCTACCGTAGCTTGGTTTTTTTCGTATCTCGAACAAAGATTTACATATAAAATATCTAATCCGTTCCAAGCTACACAAAACAACAATAAAAAAAATGTATAATTTCTCATGTTAAACTATAGAAAAAACAAAGTAGTATTCTTCCATCCTTATAAAACAAGTAAATAAATAATAATAAAACATTGAAAATGGAATTAAATAAATGAAATAATATGTATACAAATGTGAACTTTTACCTTTCGAGTAAGGCGATTAATTGTTAATACATTTGAAGCCATAGCCAAAAATAAATTCTTTCCAAAGATTTCACAAAAATATTCATAGCTTGGATTACTTGGAAAAAAACAAACTAAGTGGCCTTTTGTATCTTGGATTTTTTTCGTATCTTGGAACACAAATTTCTTCCAGTGGCTTTTCAAATCTTTGATCTTTCGTATCTTGAAGCATTCATATCTAGAGGTACAAGTAGGGACCGGAATAAATTTAACTGCTGAAATAAAGTTTCGAGATAAGAAGGTGTGAGAATGTGTGTGTGTAAAGAGTATGTGAATTAACATGAAATATGACATCTTTAGCCGGCTACTGGCTATCTGTATAGAGGTTAAATGTACGTTAAAAACAATTATTTCAAACGACATGTTAACTAGGTCAGCGCTTCTGAAAGTGTTTGTCCGCAGACCGTAGAACACCTACGCCCTGTCCACAGAAGTTATCAAGAAAGGACAGAAAAATATAATTATAAGCCCTTACTTAATTAAACCATTAATACTAACCCTATAGAAAATGTCAATTTTTCCTCAATAAGCTCATAAAATGAAACAGATAAAATAAATATCATTTCGCTTCGACGTTAGTACTGTGAAAATACTGGTACGTGGTACAATGGGACAATTTCTGCCGGTCCGCCATACTAACAAGTTTGAGAAACTATAAACTAGGCTATCTTCCCTTTTTCCCTGACGTCTTTGTCAAATATAATATACTAGCTGGCCCGCGTCGTAGCATACGCCGCTAATAATTTAGTGACCAATGCAGACTTCCTTAAAAACACAGTTGTCCAAAGTTGATCTGCGGGAACGTGTCTCAGACAACTGTAGGAGATACCAAAGCGACTGAGAACACAGGAGCGATGAGGTACACACACTGCTGCGGGTACACACAGTTGCGCATGCCTGGAGAGCGATGGAGGGCGCCTAAAGTATTCATTTTCTGAAAGTTATTGTTGAGGATAGTGTGTCCCTACTTTTCTGTCACTGAGCACAACGGAGAGCACGAAGTTATTATGACAATATCGAGAAACAAAGCTTACAGCCGTGTTGAGAAGTCATGTTCGAACAGAAAGTGGGAAATGAACGGGCACAAACACAAACATTTTTTTAAAATTACAAAATAATGTCTTAGTCTTAGCTGGGGCTTGAACCTACGACCATCCGCGTAATAGGCGAATGTAAAAACCACTACACTACGTAATACATGCTAGTCTGTTGTTCTGAAAGAACAAAGTAATTGAACTCAATTGAGCGCATTGTTGTCCTTGATGAACCCCACCCTCTGCACTACCTTTTCTTGCCAGCTGATTGGTCGGTGGGGTTAGACAGCTTGGTGTCCGGTGTGGATGAACCATGAGGAGAAATATATTGAGAAATTTTTCAAATGACAGCGCGTATTTTATTGACAATTATTTTATTTCGTTCATAAGTATTTTCCAATACATCAGAAACATTGTCAAAACACATAATATCCAGAACGATGGATACTTCGATCTTGGACTCTAGATATAAGCGAACAAGAGATAGTATTGGAAATTTCAAAGGGTTTTTATACTATAATATACTATGACACACGCTAACCACAAGAATAGAGGCTATTTCTCCCCAAATATCTAGATTCTAGATCATATCTGCAGGTCGGAGAGCGTGTTCAAAAGTCAACCACTAAATAGCAATTTATTTTCAATGTGAAAACCAGCTTTGTTTATAAAATAAATGTGCACATTATTGTACTCTAAGTAAACAAGAAACATAGAACGTGATCAATAAATCAAAGTGGGAGAATTAATTTTTTTTAATGTAAAATAAATATAAGTTTGTGAGAATGAGTGACAGTGACTGACAGTAAACGGCAAATGTGAATCATTACTGCGGATAAGCTAGCGAGCAGATGTTGAAAAAGTCTTTTAATCAATATATGCAAAAAGTTTTCGGCCGATTTCATAGTATTAGTCGGTGTTGACTTTGATTCAAGACTTTTACTGTGTGCGCCTCAACGATAATTTTTTAATATGTTTACTTGTGTTGGTCGTATGTTTGCACAATTTTGAGCTAATTTATACAAGAAAGAGACCCAATAACTTATATTATTGAACTATTTTATTTTATTTATTTTTTTTTTTTAAATTTATTTTTTTAATTTATTATTATTATTTATTTATTTTTTTTTTTGTTATTAAAAATAAAACAGATAATTTGTATTGAAATAAGATTTAAAAAGTCACGGAATATCATATTTTTTATTGACGAAAGTTTATTCTTTTCTGCGTGCTCCTATGTGTATTTGTGAAGTTTGTCGGCAGACTTCCACTCAGGACCATGTTCAGGACATAATTTTGATCCTGCTATTCCGTGAACCACTCAGGAGAATTTCCCGGAAAACCTACAAGAGCATTAGGCTTGGAAAGGGGTCTCCAAACTTGCTGGAGGGCCTCATTAACTGTCTAACAGCAGTTTGGGGGCCGACTACTAAATCCCAACTAATATGGTTTGTTATAAACTACAGGTAAAAATAGTATCTTATTTTTTAGATTAAAAAGTCGCCAGGGGCCGGATGAGAGGGGCTCGCGGGTCGCATCTGGCTCGCGGGCCGTAGTTTGGAGACCCCTGAGCTAAGGCATTTGACGCCATTTCCTATGTAGGATGATCCCCTTGCCCAATTAAAAAAATATTTTTGAAATAGTGATATATATTAACGTATATGCATATTGCATACCACCACCATTTTTTAAAAATGCAATTTAGTGGTCTTGTCGTGGTTCCGTGGTACTGACGTTGGTGCCTTAAAATAAATCAATTAATCAAACAACCCGTAAAAACAAAGATTTTGACTTTAAATCCCTTATATATGAGACATAACTAAAAGTATTGATTTCGTTCAATATAATACAAATAGCGTGTCGCGTATTATATTTACGCTAATAATAATAACCCCTTTTCAGACCATGGCGGCCTATGGGGGAAGTGAAGTAGCGTTCACAAGTTTCGTTGCCCACTAAAGAGCAGGGGATCTTGTTGTTAGCACAATGCCCCGGGGGCTTTGCAAGTACCGCGGCTTGAACCCGTGACTTGGGTTCTTGCCTTGGTTCGACAGTCCAGCGCGCTACCACTTAGACCACCACGCCGGCTTATTTAAGCTACTTTATGTAATATTTTCGCCACCTGTAAACGTTTGTGCTTCTTTTCTTACATGCTGCGTATTTTATCATATATAAGAGATTTATAGTCAAAAACTTTGTTTTTACGGGTTATTTAATTTATTTGACTATTCCCCTCTCTCTCTCTCTCTCTCTCTCTCTCTCTCTCTCTCTCTCTCTCTCTCAAACACACACACACACACACACTCAGTAAGCGAGATATACTTCTCTACTCCGTCTGTTTTCTTGTGTGTGTGATTTTGATAGCTTGGATACGATGACTTCACGGTAGCCACAAGAGTAGCTGATGTTTCTTCACAAATATCTGGTGATCAACTGCGGCTCGCGAGCAATTTATGAAAGATGTATTACAAAGATTACTGGGAGGTTTCCAAGCCAGGTTAAAAAACAAACAGTGGTTGAATGGGGCTCTCAGCAATTTATTTATACTTTAAAATCGCTCTCAGTTACTGCAGGTCTGAACACCCATGATCTAGATCATATCTGCAGGTTGGAGAGCGTGGGTTTGTCTTGTTCAAAAGTAGATTGCTTTTTTTTTAATGGTGGTGGTGTGCAATATGCATGAAATAGAAGCATGACTACATAGTTTACGAAATGCAATCTGCAAATAATAAGTAACATTTTAAAACAATTGTGACTTACAACCATTATGTGCGCAAAGATTTAATTAATGAAACAACATTTCTTTTAATGATTAACGTAGCTGATGTAAAACGTATTGTCATTTATGTAGTTAGTATGATATGAATGTTTCTTTAATTAATATATGTATTGTTATCTCCATGTAAAGCGCTGTGAGCCCGGCTCCTAGCTAGGATATAGCGCTATATAAATTATCATATTATTATTATTATTATTATTATTATTGTTTTTATTATTATTAAAGATTTAGACAACAGATGCAAATTTAATTTGAAAGAAAAGTCTTCGTGTATTTTCTTAATATATGAATTCATTGGGTTTTTTTTTAAAATAAATTAAAATTAAACGAGTGTGCTCTTTCTATCATTTTAAATTTCAGTGAATATTTATTTGAAATAATTAAAAAGTTCACTAATCAATTACATAATAAATTTTTGTAATTGATTTTTATAAACTTTATTTTACTTTTCCTCGCTCAACAGATCTTCTGAAATTCACATAGATCTATAGAATTCGTCTTTCAAATTATGATTTGAGCTTCCATTTGTTCAAAAGTCTTGAGTCATATAGTGTCATTATTTTCTTGTTGCCTTATTGTCTGAACATGGGTTCAACAAAAAAACTTTGTTATATCATTCTAATTAGCTCTTTAATTACCTTGTAGAAAGAGTTGAAAGTCTGTATTAAAAGGGCTGGGGGGGGGGGGTCCACTTGCATTTGCTTATCTTAATGAAGTAGTAAAATTTACAACTTTTTAAAAAAAAAGGTATGTGGGTTTGTGTTAAATAAATTTACGAACGATTTTCAGAATTGACATCTATCTGGAGATTTTTCAGACTAACAAGCCATGTAACTTCAGCCAAAACTTTTACCTGAAGATCTTAAACAAGTGGGGTAAATTTGGAACAATATCTGGCGATCGTACATTTGGTCGTTACACATTGCCATTTATTGGAGCCCTTCAGGGATGCTTATTCAGTTGTCCTTGTATTAAAGCAACTGCAGAAAGAATGAGAAGACTGGCAGAAGACTGACCAACAGGATAAGAGAGTGTTGACGTTGTTCGGGCATATTGAACCTGTAGGTCCCAGCAGTAAAATATATTGTATCCAAACTAGAAAACTGTGTAGAATTTTTATAATGCAGCAGCTTTTCTTGTTGGCTTCACTGTTGTATTTTTTGGACAAGGACTCGAGCCAAAGAAATAAAACCAAAAGAAACAAATCATTAGCTTTTATCTAAATACAGAATCGGTGTTTTGGCCTCTTTATTATAACAAGAACGTCGATCGCCAGTGCTTGGATACAGTTTGAAAACTAAATCTACTCTCCCGTTTCCTTACGGCAGGAACCGCGATTCATCATATTTGTTGATCTCCTTAATCAACTAAGCAGCACAACCACATACCTCTAATTATAGACAGCCACATACCTCCACCAATAGATAGCCACATACCTCTACCAATAGACAGTCACATACCTCCACCAATAGATAGCCACATACCTCTACCAATAGACAGCCACATACCTCCACCAATAGATAGCCACATACCTCTACCTATAGACAGCCACATACCTCTACCTATAGACAGCCACATACCTCTACCTATAGACAGCCACATACCTCTACCTATGGACACCCACATACCTCCACTAATAGACAGCCACATACCTCTACCAATAGTTTTAAGGAATGTCGGATGGATGAAGGAAGGAAGGGGGGAGGAAGGAAGAAAGGAAGGAAGGAAAGGGACAATACAACTATTGACGTAGAGGACGAGAAATTCAACGTAGGGTAAATGAGTTTAAGCTCCGGAGTACATCTTGATCATTTACAAACTAAAGCCGAAGACAAATCAGTTCATATACACATAACATACATAAGGTCTATATATATGTATTATCCTATGTAAACTATACTTCAAAATATGGTAACATTTTATAGAAGGTTGAAGCCAGAACCAAAGAAGCACGGGTATACCCACTGGTAAATTAGGGAGCGGTACTTTCGCTAACTTTTAAGAAATTGTTTTAGTTATGTCGTCGTGATCGACGAGAATCATTCTTTACATACGGGTACTTTACGCTGTGCCAGTTGGGACTACAACAGGCTTGTATATTACGTTATATGTGCTTGAGAGTCCTACCCTGAGTACTCAATGGGTGTCTGGAACTTTTCCCTGCTATTTGATAACCAGATATTTTATCAGGCTTGAGTGTGAAAGTGGTTCGGCAACATTGGATGACGTTGGAACAAAGTCCATGTTTCACTTAGATCCACAAAAGTAAGGGGCACAGCAGCTCTATATACTTTTAATTCGGTGTTAATGTTTCCTAATGTTGCACGTGCTTTCCAGATACGCAAGTTAACCTTATCGTCTGACAAAATATGCAGCAAAGGTAGGCGAAGCGGTTCACTACGGTTATTTTTTTAGCCATTAGATGTCATATTTGGGTCAATGTAGGGCGTGCCTGCTGCCTGGGGCCCGCTAGTGGTGGCTAGTACAGGAATTTCGTCTTCGTCACTCTGGTTGTGTGTCCCAACAGTCCATAATTTGAGCATGCACTGGAAAACGTATCCACTCTGTGTCACAAGTGTGCGTCTGTGCAAGCGTTTAGGACACGGTTGTTTTAAGATAGAAGATTCAAGACTTGACCTTTGGTTTTACTTTTAGTTTCCTGAGATAAAACAAACGAACATCAGTGCAATACCTAATGTTAAACCCCTCATATCTGTCCCTGAAGGCCTCTATAAGCATATTTTACTAAACACTCTTTGTCTCATCATAAAATGTTAATATATACGAGATGTTAATATCTGCCGCTTCTCGTTTATAATATATCAAACAATTTTTTAACTGCGTCCTGTGTATCCTGGATTTTAGGGAGATACATGCTATAATAGCAAAACTTTAAAATTTCCCCGAATATTCAAGTCCAATTCATCCATGTGGTATGTAATGTTGACCAACGATGAAAACAGCCAGTTGGTATCTTAATTGAAGCTGAGGGTCAGACCAAAGATGATGACAGCCAGTTGGTATCTTAATTGAGGCTGTGGGTCCGCTCTAACTTTTTCATTGAGAAAAACTTGTTTCAACATGTCTTTAGTTTTGGGGCTTGTAAATACGTAACTTGGCCGCATGTGAGCCACCTTCATGCTGTGTGATGAGGAAGATCATAGAATTGAGAATCAATATTTTCTATAGTAAGCTTATAACTTATAACTGACGGTGATTAAGTACGTTTCCGAAAGAAGTTCACCACATAAGTGGCTGATATGAATGAACAAGATATTTCCAAGACCTTCCAACATAGTGTTTGCCGATGTAAGAAGTAAGATGCCATGTATGAACAGAGCTCATGACTTTTCTTTAAGTGCTGTGTATTGTGAAAACGTTCTAGAGTTGCCGCCGCCTATATTCCCGTGTATCCTGTTCCTTGACACTGGCTCACTGGCTAACCACACTATTCGTTTGTTGGTGTTCTTCCTGTGAGATTCTATGGGAATGGGTTAACGTTCTCCTACAGTAAAAGGTAGATTGCGTGTCGTACTCTCAATTAATGCGAATGCGTTAAGTTTAGGAAGAGTCGGCCCATTAGAAGGCACGCGCTCATAAAACTAATTTTAACATTTAAAAAAAATATATAACTAAAAATTATTGTTTATATACTTTTTTATTGTCAAATCCCATAAGCCGTTTGATCAAAAAGTAAAAGTATTTCTAAACAGCATTAATTTACTTATTTAATGTCGACACCTGGATACTGATTATGGCATTAAGCAAAAAAAAAAATCAATTAATAACAAGTTTTAAACTCAAGGCATTTTCTCCCTCCACACCGTCTCTTCAAAAAATCCAACGAGTGAGACTAGGTGTGCTTTATGTTATGGCTGACATTAAAAATTGAGTCTTTATCAACATCATTGAAATTAAATATAGAATCTAGATCTAGGACAGATTTTGAGAAAAAATACATTTCTTTAAATTGCGTTTCAAAATAAAAAGGAAATGATTCGTCATTAGATAGCTGATCTTGAGTAGGTTAATATGACGCATGGAAGTATCCAATTATTGCCTTTTAAACCAAGATAAGGAAATAGATTTTCTAAAGGATCTTTTTCTTGTGTCATATCACGCAATTATTTCATGTGTCTATGTCATAGGAGTTGAAAGTAATTCTGATTGTTGAGGGTTGCAAAATCTTCATTGTAGAACATCATAATTAATATTTTTTGGACTTATGTGTTGATTTATCAAGAGCTCTTATCCAATCCAATTATGATTATTTTAATCAGTTGCTAATATGACGTTTATGACTACTTGTTTTATTCTCCTATTTTTAAGGTAAAATCTTTAATTTGGTAATTACATGTATCCATTAAAACAGTGGTTCCCAACTTTTTTGGGGGCCCGCTGCATTAAAGGACAAAACTATTTAAAAAGTATCTGCACCCCGATGAAACAAAACATGTTGACCGCTCCAGTGCACTGCAAATAATACTAAACATCAGCAGCCCAAGTGTGGCACTTGCCCGTCTGAGTCCCTCAAGTGCTTGGTTCACTCGTACACTGGACAGTTGTGTGTATGAAGGCGTGTTGCAAGGATTATTATTTACGTCTCAGATGTATTGTTTTTCCAAAGCGGAACAAGTGAGATTTCCTCACATTAAGGTATAGTTTTATTTTTTCATTAAGCCCCAAACAATTATTGCTATCATTGATGTGCGTTTTTTTATTTTTTTTTTAATTTTATTGTTGTTTTTTTTCTTTAAAAATATTTAGTATTTATAATGTTAAGTTATCTTAACTCCGAGGAATGCGCGTTCAAAATTAAAATTAAACCAATGCCTCACAAATATATTTACATGACACAGACTCAATTTATATTAACGCATTTTTTAACTTAGATGCATGGTAAGAATATTTGAACCCGCGTACACAAATCAACTAAGTGTGCTTATGCAATATGCAAGTAATACCCAAAAACATTCACATTGTAAGTGAACATTTCATGACGTTCATGTTCCTGCTCTAAAACCTCTAGACCTATATCGGGATTATTTTGTTTGTGAACTTTTTACATGCGGGGAGTGATTTTCTTGAAGTTTTTTTTTTTTAATTTAACGCTTTCACAAAAACTCGGAATCACCTAAAAGTTATATGATAATTGGTCATGGCGTGTGAATGGATCCTGTTACCAGCATGTGTGCCCTCCTGCTTTTGTGAACGGTTGGTGGTCGGGTGTTTATTTATTTATAGTTTATTTATTTATAGCGAAACGACCCCGGAAAGATCACGACTTTTTATTTATGAGTTAACACAAAAAATTTAACCGGAATGCACTTACAGTGTGTGGTATAGAATGTATCGGCCTCTAGTGGCGCGCGAGCCGGTACCAGCCCATTTACTTAGGTTTGGAGGCTCGCTATTAAACTGCGTATAAATCCAACTACTTTTTGTTTTCTAATTTATAAAATTATTTATTTTCTTATCCAACAAATTGAATCATATTGTAAGTTTTTGATGGAAAAGTTTTATCAAATGGGGCCGTCCATAAATGACGTCACGCGATTTTGGCCGATTTTTAACCCCCTCCCCCCCTACGTCACGCGTCGTCACAAAATCGTAGACCCCCCTTCCAAAACTACGTCACAAAACTTTGACCCCACCCCCTCAAAAAAAAAAAAAAAAAAAAAAA
>MUZC01002350.1:218697-250354 GCA_002072015.1 Radix auricularia | reverse complement strand
ACAAGGTTGTCAGTATTTAAAGTTAATAAATTAAATAGTTACTAACAGTGTAAGATGGGTAAGGCGTCGGCCGTGTGGAGGGACTGCATAGAGATGAAAGACGCCGTGTTTGTTTTTGTTCATAAAAAGACCCCTGCTTTGATTTGAAATATGACGACTTTGGGTTAAGTGTTTTTCTTGATCTACCCTCTCCCTCCCCTCCTATGATCGCACCCTCTCCATTCGCTTGTGTTTCTTGTGTTCGTTAACGCGCGTTGACCTAGAAAGTCTGATAGTAATAAGGAGTGCAAGATTGTCAGCTTTTAAAGTGAATAAATTAAAAAGTTACTAATATTGTCAGATGGGTAAGTCGTCGGTCGTGCATAGAGATGAAAGAGACCGTGTTGGGTTTTGTTAATAAAAACAGCCATGCTTTGACACTGTTTGCTTTGAAATACGCCGACTTGGGTTTCCCATTGTTGATGCTGTTTATCTATCCCCTCTCCTCCCTCCATTCGATTGTTTTTTGTGTGTTCGTTACCAAGTTGTGCCTTGCCAAAAAAAACTGATTTTAATAATACACCCAAATTTGTCAGTTTTAAGGTCTATAAATTAGTTAATTAGTTACTAACAGTGTCAGATGGGTAAGGGGACATCCATAAATAACGTTTTGCACCTAGAGGAGGACGGGTCACAAATATGTGACGAAAGGGTGTGTGTTTTTAGAAATTTGACGTCACCTCAAAACGTGCAACTTTAAATAGAAGTTCTACTTAAATATTTTATTGCTTACAATTTATTTAATGACATTTTACATAGATATAATATAGATTTCTACGCGTGTATCGATTTTAGAGTTCAACTTCACATTTAATACAATTTAAGTGTCAATAAAATTTTTGACACATACTCATTTTCAAAAAGGAAGTACGGCTTTTATGGAGGCGGGTGCGCAAATCTTTGTGACGTCATATTCAAGGGGGTCTAAGTTTTTGTTTCTAAGGAGAGGGGGAATCAGCCAAAATCGCGTGACGTCATTTATGGACGTCAGCCATGTGGCTACTGTGTTTAAAGAAGTGCAAGGAAGGTGGCTAGGTAGCATTGTATATCGGTTAGGACGAGGAAATTTATGGATGTTTTGAACGGGTAACCCGGGTACCCGTTCGAAATTTGGACGGGTACCCGGGCAGTATTTCTCAACAAAATTGACAGCCCTATCCCCTACACAGCTTAAAGCCCTATAAGATTAAGTATGAATTCGGCTTGTTTTATATATTACATTTAAAAAATGTTTAGTTGCCAAGGCATAGCAAGACAGCTAACGAACAATGCAGTGGTAATGTCAAAAACCATTTGATGTGATTAACCTTCGTGATTAAGCTCGCGAATGTGACTATTGATATTACAAGGAGAATTGCATTGATAGACTTAGAATATATAGATACAAGACAATTCCTCAAATTGTTTCGATCTTATAGTGACAGTCTTCCTGCTAAGTATATGCACATCAAAGGCATTTGATCTAAAATTATCCCATTGATATCCCATGTCATGTTTTCTAAAAATTATTAGGTATGCGCTGGAAGAGGAAAATGGCGAGTACTCTACGAATGCAATACATTTTTGCAGGAAAGTAGGGTGTCATCTTGTGCGTTGCAAAATACAGTAATTCTTGCAAGTTTAGGACTGAAAAAATACTATGACATTATTAAAATATCCAATATTATCATAACTTTTTTACTCGGAATCTCACAAGTTTTTTTTTTTCAATTCTTTTTTCTTCAGGATTTCACCTACGTCACATAACAGTTGTAAATATAATGTCACCAATGGACGAGGCGTGTTTAAATTGTTGCATTCTCTTGTGGAATTTATAAACTAATGAAAAATACATGGCTACCGCTATCGGTCTCTTTAACCAAGAGGTCGCTAAATGTCGATAAATTATCTCATTTGGGGTAAAAAGGGAACTCTTGGGGGTAATGCTCAATCATTGTGAGCATAGAAAATTTGCTACAATCCGCTACTTTTGGGTTAACAGTAATGTTAACTTAAACTTTTATAATTTTAATATTTAGGTATTCTATTGAACAGGTCCGTTTTTTCAAACCGTTTAACCGGCCTTCAAAAAACAAAATGTGTTAACATCCGTAGATTATATTTTATTTTAATGCATAAAAATTAAACATTGACTATAAATCATTACTGTTCACTTCTTTATTTATAAAAAAAAGTTATTTAAAAATAATATTTTTAAAATGTATTCTTTTAATCCCTCAATTGACTGACGGGCATCACGTAAGAAAGAGGTCGGCGAACAGGGGTAAATAACCTCATCTGGGGTCAAAAGGGAATTCTTGGGGGTAAATGCAGACTCATTTGGGACACATAACATCCACTATGCTCCACTAGATATATTCAAATACGTCATGTGTACGTGTACGCTTGGAACATATGCCCACTATTGAACCGGTTCCTTCCAGAAAATGCATTTGTTGAATTTGTCATCTATGTAGATTTCTTAATTACGTACTATACGAAGACACCTAAATCCAACCTACTTTCATTTATATTGACACGAGTGACAATAATCCTCACTGACTGTATCTGTATCAAGTATCCTTTCTGACATATTTAAAATTAATGCCTTAAAAACTGAGTTCAGAAGAAAGTAATTTTGTGCTCCTCTCGAATTGCGATGTCGAGAATTTGATGCATTGGATAAAGTTAATGAATACTTTTGACTAATTTTAAATAGACACATTTATCATTATATATAGAACGGCCAGAGGCGTTTGACCAATAACAAATCGAAAATTTATATCAAGCTTAAAACGTTTATAATTGTATCAAATAGATCCCCCCCCCACCCCTAAAATGGATATTCCGTGTCGTTTTTACTTAAACTTAAAATATATACCTATCATCATATTAGGGTATTTTTAGACACTTGTCCTGTTTGTAAAATTTACCAGTTGCAGTCGGAAGGGGGGGGGGGGATAACCGACAAAAAAAAGTTCGCAGACTACTGCCACGAGTGAACCAAACGACGCTGCGGTTACATCACAAACGCTTTGACGTCAACATCAAACGACGCAGGGTAACAATTTCGTATGTTCTCTTGTGGGTTCTCAAACTTAAGAATTATAATTATATTTAATTTTCATGTCTTGATAACTTACTCCAACTGGCGTCTGATAGCCTATCGACCGGCACTTTGAGAAGCACTGAATAAAAAAAAAGTCATTAAATAAATTTTAAGTGACCAAATATTTCAGTGGAAGTTTTATTTAAAGTTACCCTTTGGATGTGACGTCACATTTCTTCAAACCCCCTCCCTCCCCCATGTCACGCATCGTCACAAAAGTGAGACCCCCTCCCCCTAGGTGCGTGACGTAATTTATGGACGGTGCCTATGCATAAATTTGAAATGTTCATCTAATAAAATTATGATAAAAGATTTTAAAATTTTGTTTACAAAGAGTTTACAAAGAAGTTTGAGAAATTCCGCATTTGCTGTTGTTGCCTCATTCAAATTTCGTGTTGAAGAAATTACGTGGGTGCATGAAAAGGGCCTCTGGGGCCGTCCGTGAATGACGTCTCTTCCATCACTAGTTTGTGCAAAGACCGCTTTGTCAAACAAGGACTACGGTTTCAGAATGGTGCCAGCCAGTAAACAAGTATTCTGGACATTTTTTTTTCTTGAAAGAATCGATTGATTTTCACACCAGCACGTAATAATGAAATTCAATAGGGTATCAACAGAAGAAATGTTTTAATAATTGGGTTTCTAACGCAAAAATAAAATTTCTTAATGATAGATCAGTTATTATGCCTACCCAAGCAGTCTAGATTATGTATCAATGTGACATCAGTCTAGATTGTGTATCAATGTGACAACAGTCTAGATTGTGTATCAATGTGACAGCAGTCTAGATTGTGTATAAATGTGACAACAGTCTAGATTATGTATCAATGTTACAACAGTCTAGATTATGTATCAATGTGACAACAGTCTAGATTGTGTATCAATGTGACAACAGTCTAGATTATGTATCCATGTGACATCTACATACATGAAAATTGTTATATTGCATCATGGCAGTGCTTCTCAATTATTTTCTGTCATGCCCCCGTAGCAAGAAGAAAACATTTCGCGCAATCCCCCCCCCCCCGCGTGACTGTAAGTAGTATCATTTGTCTATAAAATTGTTATAAGTACACTTGTGCTGCATGAGGTCAAACGCCCCCCCCCCTTTTACGGAGCTCTGCGCCTTCCGGGGGGGGGGGGCGTGCCCCACTATTTGATAACCACTGCTTTATGGTAAGGGTTTAAATTTGGTAAATCTTTCTAATTTTTAAAGAACTTTTTGATATCGATCAATGTGAGGTTTTTTTTCTTTTCTTTTTTTTTTTTGTTTTTTTTTAAATTAAATAATTAACAAAAGGCTTCTTGAAATACCTCAGCTATAGGGCCCATGTGAATGATATTGATGCTATTACCTCTCTAAGTATTACTTCAGAAAATAACTAGTTATATGTGTGTAAGCGTGAGTTTTGCAGTGTGAAAATATGATATCAACATATTACTCTAATAATATGGTTGCTGAATCTAAGATGTTTTTCTCAAATTTTCAGTTTGATTTTTGCAATCATAAATATGTAGATTTTTTTTTTTTAAACTTAATGTTGCACATCGACTAGGAAATAAGGTATTATATTATTTACCTGAGTTTTTTCTACAATATTTTAGAGTGATGCTATTCATTAGTTGGGAAAGCTGGAGTTGCTTTAAATATTCTCGCCGCCGGGGCTGGACATCTCAACGACTCATGTCTAATTAGAAAAATATTTGCCGACACCTGCTTTAACGCTTGTTAATTATGCTATTCAATCTGCCTGTTAATTATTCTATTCAATCTAAATTTAGACTCGGGTGAATAAACACAGTAAAATATTTAAGCCTAGAGTGCCCAGTAGTCTATAATTTACTGTTCGTGACATTTAAAATTGAAGCATTAAACAGGGCCGTCTTAGCGCATAGGCCGGCTAGGCATTTGCCCGGGGACCCACGAGCCCCCATATGAATATGTTTATTTTTATATATTATGTGGGGGAATGCGCACTCATCCTTTACCCAGGGACTCAAAACTATTTCTTTGCCCGGGGACCCAACGCCATTTCTTTGCCCGGGGGCCAAAAATGGCGTAAAGACGGCTCTGGGAGCATATCATTATAATGTTGTCTTGTTATCTTTGTTTATAACTATCAACACCTCAGATACCGTCATAATGTTGCCTTGTTGTATTTGTTTATAACTATCAACACCTCAGATATCGTTATAATGTTGCCTTGTTGTATTTGTTTATAACTATCAACACCTCAGATATCGTTATTATGTTGCCTTGTTGTATTTGTTTATAACTATCAACACCTCAGATATCGTCATAATGTTGCCTTGTTGTATTTGTTTATAACTATCAACACCTCAGATATCGTTATAATGTTGCCTTGTTGTATTTGTTTATAACTATCAACACCTCAGATATCGTCATAATGTTGCCTTGTTGTATTTGTTTATCGCAACAGATAAACTTTACCAAACATTTATTACTCAACTGCAGTCCATCTCAGTCTTTCCCTTTGAATAATGAATTTTAAAAATGATTTAGTTGTACAAGAAAGTAAGTTTAACGCGAAAACGCTTAAGAAATAAATGTCATTTAACAAGAAATATTAATTTGTTCCCGACAAATATTGTCATTCATTCCCCCCTTCTAAACGCGAAACAAAAATCACTAAACAGGAAACGCTTTTGGTTCTCAGAAATTACAAAATATGGAAAACTCCAGTTGCACCGGGGGGGGGGTATGATTATAAAGTGTGTCTTGAAATGAAGGAGAAGCTGTGTCCTATGTTTCATTTGAAAGAAATCTATCGTAATTTTGAAATACTAACACCATTAAAATAGTCGTCCAGACTAGCAAATAATATTGTTTTGTCGGGTTTGTTTGTTTTTTATCCAACAAACCATCACGCCTCCGTCCTGGATGTATTGCAGTATGAGTGCGCATAAAAGAATTCGGTTCGCGTTTTTTTTTTTTTTTTTTTTTTTTTTTTTTTTTTGTTTTTTTTTTACTGCTTTTATTTTGATTCACCTAATGGAAGATATCAAACAATATGTTGACATTTTAGTGCTAAAAATATATTTAAAATTAAATTTAAAAATTCTTTATATTTATTTTTTAATGCAATAGAGATTTTTTAAAAAATATGTATGAGATTTATTTGAGTATTTCTTTAAAATGTTGTAATTGATTTTTATTAATGCATGCATTCATGTGTTTTTGTGTATGCGTGCGTGCATGTGTGCGTGTATGCGTTTGTGTTCGTGTGTGTAATATAAATAAATTTACTTTTTTAAACGGAATTTTGTTGAGCATATTTACTTTTTTAAAAATATTCTTTAAAACTAAATTTGAGAACTTTGTTTTTTCATTCACAGATATGTGTATATACTTTTAGAAATAAAGAATGACTGCTAAATTCACTGTGGTGTTCGTGACGTCTCTGGCCCTTGCAAGCCTCCAGGCCGCCAATCCATTTCAACCCGCGACTTCTAAAGGCGACAACAACATCGCCACGCCCACCACAGAGTTCCCTTCCTTCGATGAGGTGCCAATCGAATCTTATGTGGAGTACCCATCCCATGGGGGAGCCCCGCCCGCTAACACTGACGATCTTGGCGAGAGTCCCGAAGGACATACCTTCAACTTCAACAACAACGGGGAAGCTGTCGGAGGTGGCGTCCCGGTCATTCCTGGCTTTCCATTTCCGTTCCCGGACCAAGATGGTGATGAACAGTCCAAAAGCACAGACGTTCCGGTCATTTCTGGCTTTCCGTTTCCGTTCCCGGACCAAGATGGTGGTGGACAGTCCAATAGCACAGAGGTCGGCGGCGCCTGTCATCCTGACTACTGTGTCATACTAAACCCGTGCGGGCCGTCAAAAAAATGCGTTACCACAAAAGAATGCAACCGTACCATTTGTGTGGATGTCATTGGAACGGGCCCCCAGTCAGCAGGTACGATTTATTGAGGCGTGGGGGGAAGGGGGGTGTCTTTTCTGTTTTTCCTCTTATTATTTTTGTATTATTATTATTATTATTATTATAAGCATTATTTTTTATCTATATATTTGTAAAATATTTAGACTGATTTTAACTATAAAGACTTAGAAGAAAAACATGGTATGGCTGACATTAAAGTAAAGATGAGAGAACTATTGTGTGATGTATGATGCGATATAAGAAAGAGGGGAGGTAAAATAACAAAAGTTTGTCAGAACGTTTTAAAGATATGAGTATGAGAAAATAACCGAATATATTTTAAAAAATAATAAATTATGTTCTAAACATTTAATGTGATAATGCATCAAATGGCTTGTGACAAGTGAGCGCACTGCGCTATATAAGTTTACAAAATAAATAAGTAAACAAGATATATATCGTTTGGAAACGATGGTGTCTGATTTAAATTTTTTCTAAACGATTCATGAGTGTGGTATTTACGTTTTGTGTTATTTTCCTATGGTTTATTTAAAAAGGGTATGCATTATCCATGACAAAGAGGCTCTTTCTGTTTGATGTATTCCTAGCCTAAACTCTGCAATTCAGTTTTGTTTTATTTTCGTGTTTCTATTAATCCCCCCTCCCCACGCCCGCTGACGAAGTCTTTTAGTGGCGTCTTATCACACATACTCTTTCTAAATAACATGTTTCTTTCCACCCTATTTGCTGTCCCAACCTACTTATGTTATTTTACTCTTATTTATTCAATTATCAAGCCCCAGTTGAGGTCTATCATCATTGTGCAGACACGATAAGGTGAGTACAAAAAAAAACAACATATTATGTAAAGCTGAAGTGTATTGTTTTTTCTTCTTTAAAATGGCGCAATGTATGCATGACAGTTATGGGAGTTCAGTTTATCTAAAATAAACGGTCACCAAACTGCGGGTCGGATCCGCTATGGAAGTCATTCCTTTCTGCCCTAGGAACATTTGGAGCACGAGACCAGTAGCGCCGCTAGAGGTGGCGGTGGGGCGGCATACATATAGAAGGCATCATTTGTGGGCATTTGAAAAGTGCAGCCATTTCCGACAACTGCTTTTTTTCTTTTTGAGGGAGAAAACCAGGTGAAACAAAAACAATCTCAATTTCGAGTTTTAATAAATGGGTCACACAAAATGTGTTTGATTACATAGTGGTTGTTATAATTGCAGTAATTTGTAAAATAATTATTTTATTTGGGGTTCGTCCATAAATTTACGTCAAGCACCTAGTGGGGGGAGGGGAGTCAAGCATTTGTAATTATTATGATATGTGACAATGGGACGCTTTAATACAGTGGCGTAGCTAGGGTCATGTGCGCCCGGGGGCAAGACACAAATTCTGCGCCCCTTGACGGACCGAAAAATTCTGGGGGCTCACTGAGCCCCCAAGAAAAATTTGAAATTTTACGGTTTATATGGTTCATTTTTTTAAGCAAATGATATTTTAATGAAATACAATACAGACTAATAATTCTCTATACGATTATAAACAATTTATTTGAAAAAAAATACTCTACTAATTATACATGACTCGAATAGACATAATCTAAAATAAATGGATCTTCCTTGATTTGAATGTCGTCAATCTCGCTGTTAAAATTGATATTCTCAAGTGTTCTCTTTCGATGCTAAGGAGTACAAGATCATCCAGAGGATCTTGATCCATTGAAGCACGTAATTAAGACAAAATAAGTTTTACTTTGCTGAAGGACCGCTCACAGCTTTTAGTTGAAACAGCAATTTTTAGAAGTATTTGAAGTGAAATGCGCAGATTCGGAAATACGTCATCTCCATATGAAACAATAAAATCGAGAAGATCCAAAGTAGTTTCCGGTAGAACTTCAGTCCGGGTACTGAGCATCTTTTTTTAGTATTTGATTTGATGTTCACAATTCGTAGAAATTAGCAAAATCTAAGCAATTATAACGAAGCGTATCGACTTTTGTTTCAGCAAGAAGAGATTGGACGTCTAGTAACTAGTAAAAATCCAAATTTGTTGTTTAGGTTGTTTAAGACGTAAAATCCGTATTGATATCTCCTGTTGGGGTTTATCAATTTCGCTGTTCATAGCAGGTGCAATTTCTTCTTATGGAGAAAGTTCTGCATCTCTTTTTAATTCTCGAAGGCATCCTCCGATGTCGTCTAATCTTCTGTCAAACTCGATTCTCCAAGTTGTGCATCTTCTTTCCCATTGTCTACCGCAACATGGCTCAAATTAACACGAATGTTGACAATTTCTTGCTCAAGCGATTCAAGATCAGATTAAGCTTCCTTGAAACTCACAGTAGGATTCTGGAACCGTTCTGGACACTATCAATTTTATCAAGTATGATGTTCCAGAAATGTTTAAAATCTAGGAAGTTAAAGTTTTATATACCTACCAGCAAAGCTTCTGCATCACTTCTGGTGTCAGGCGTCATATTTGTATGTTCTGATAATTTTTCCAACAGCCCTGCCATGTCATCTAGTCCTTCATAAATTGCTATAACAGCTTCTGATCGTGCAATCCAACGTGTTTCAGACTCCCTCTTCATTGTGATTGGCACAACTCTTTTTTTAATTTTTTCCCAACGAGTTGTTGAAAGGGAGAAAACATAAATCTATACTTTTAACTGTTCCAAAAACTTGATAACAACTGGATCATGTTTAGTTAAGTGTACTCTTGCTAAATTTTAAGCTGTGGTTGCCACAGTTGATGAATAATGCTTTGTGATTTCTAGCACATTTTNTTTTGGATTTCCGGTGATAAATAAGATACTAAACCTAGATTTTCTCGGGCATTTTGTTGGTGTTTTTTCTAACAGTTGATCCTACTGAGCAACAAGTTTTATCGACGATGGACAGGAAAGAAAGGCGGTGCCTGATGTTTCATATGAAAGGAATCCAACTTGCTTTGACACTCCGATACAAGCCCGTGAGAGGAGAGACCTTCCCTCCCCTCTCCCACTTTACTCCCTCCACATGAGAATTGGGGAAGTACGATTTATCTTTTTAAAGAGTCACAACATGCAGCAAAGGGACGCGTATTAACCATTCTGTTAGCCAGTGGTTTTCAACCTTTTGAGATTCCAGGACCACTTGAAAAATATGTGCCTTAACTACGGGCCACTACTAAAAATTATTTCTGCATTTTCTGGTTTTTCGGTGATTTCGTACAATTTATCAAACATCTCAAAGTTACCTTGAAATAATTTTTTTTTTCAAAGATCAAGCTTTTTCGTAAAAGCAGACATTCTGTCACTGAGAGTCATATAATGTATCTGCTTTCCTTGCCGAGTGGAATTAAGTTTATTGAGCTTTTCAAAAATTTCAGCCAAGTAAGCCAGAACAGCAACCCATTAGCCATGGTTCAAACTATCAACAAGCTTTGAGTTATTTCTACATGAAAATCTCTTACGTCATCGCGTAATTAAAACAGTCAGATAACCAGCGAACTTCAGTATACATTAGTAACTGTTAACGTTCAAGATTCATATTCGAGCATAAGAAATCAAAGAGACGAGAATTTAATTGACGAGCTTGATAAAATTAAAAACCATTATGGCCAGATCAGAAATATATTTAAGTCTGCGTTAATTCTTTTACTTGCTAGTCTATCTCGATTAATCCTACAGTGCGTAAATTTCATGCTTCTCTCACGGACCACCTGGCAAATCTTCGCGGACCACTAGTGGTCCGTGTCCCACAGGGTGAGAACCACTGCTTTAAGCCACTCCTTTTTCTTGTCTTGGTAATTTTGGTTGCTTTTAGTGTCGTCTCTGGTAGCTCTATTAAAAGAATCGTATTGGTCTCTTACTGCTCACTACCATCAACTCAAAGTTTTTTAAATTTAAAAAAAACCACATCAGCAATCCTACATTAGGATGTGTCATTTATTTATGAGTAGAATGGCGCCCCTTAACGCTCAAAGGGGGCGCCTAAATCATGTTTAACAACTGTTTTGTAATAAAGATATGTTCGGAGCTCCAATATTCAATCTCGCAAACGTATTTGGGATACATTAGTTTACATTAAAATGAAATTAAATAATGAGTTTAATACTCATTTTGGCGCCCCCCTAACGTGGCGCCCGGGGCATTCGCCCCCCCTGCCCCCCTCGCTACGCCACTGCTTTAATATAATTTTAATATCGAATTTAGAATACTAGAAGATCATCACGAGTTAGGAGAAACCCTGGTAGCTTTGTGCCTGAAATGTATTATCTTCTGTTATTGTAATTATATTTTTAATAGTAATTAGCTTATTTGGTACTACTCATAGTCCTTCCCCGGCTGTTTGTAGTTTACGCGCGACTTTACCAAGACAAGCACAAATCTCCGGTTTGGAATCTCCAGAAAATATTTACTTCTTGTTGCCTCTTATCAATTTTGAAGGTAAATAACAAAGATCGCTTTGTTTGACTATTTTTGATAATAGTGAAATACAAGCGTGAATAAAGGTAATATAAAGCACAGAAAACTTAACTGGATTGAGGAAAAGTCTTATGGATCAGATCAGGATTAGTTTGGAAAAGTTGAAAATTTCAGACGCTTTATTTCCTACACTTCATCTTACATCAGAAAAGACTTTGTGTACTTAAGCCAGTCGTTTCTGCTCTAAGCTTAATTAGGTGAGACATTCAAACGTCGCAGGTTCATGGTGTTACTTGAAGAAATTCATTCTTATATGTGTGACTTGCCTTACCACACAGCGTAGATGTCTTTCAGCTTAACTGAAAATCCTACATGTGGAAGAAAATCAGCAGTCCCGAGCCTGCGCCCTTCATGGGGCTTCCCGGAAAACCCCCTCAGCCCTCTGGCCCCCTAAGGGACGTAAAGACTGAGAATCCCCCCCCCGGAGCGGTCGCTGCTACAAGTGGCCGCCTGGGTGTCTAGGACACTAGGCCAAAAACGCCTCCCACTAAAGTGTGCCTCCCGAGGGAGGTGTGGAATTTCCTACTGTGACTCGCTATCAACATAGTATCACTTTGGCGCCACCACGGCAAAGCTTACGAGTCTCTATAGTTTAGATCGCCGCAAAGCGTGGGATCATCACTGACCTACCCAGGGTTTAACCCCCACCGGAAGGTTTCCTCAGAGCTGGCGACCAAAAGCGTTTCCTAGCGGTACCTTTTGCTATTCAGTACTGGCGCTCCTGGCCCTAAACCGGCACCGCTCAACAGCGTTGCTAGTTAGTTGAGGGGGGACGAAACGGTCGCTTCGGAGTAACCCGACCCTCAACGGGTACTTTGGTTTTCATCATCGGCATTGCATCTAAATGCTTTGCCTAAGATCCGTACAGCGACTGTAATCAGATATGACTAGCACCTAACTCCTAACAACGGCCTTCGGCTGTCCAAGCCTGGGAATTGTCAGTTTCAGGTCGCATTGTACTCGACGACCCTACTCGTCTGTCGAACCACGTAGAGGTCACCCCATCTCGACAGCTCAGCTTTAACTAAGATCCTAAATCGTTTTTATAAGCTTCGGAAATAAACATATACTTTTCTCACTGAAAAATATTAAGCTCATCTCTAGCTGTTACGTCCTACTTTGCTGTCAACGTTGTCATTTTTTAAAATCAAAATCACATCTCATGTGAATGAACAAAGCTGGACATTGCAGAGATTGGATAACCTCGTCTGCGATCTCTACGGAATTATAAGAGGATTTCAGAAACATCTGTCATTGTATGGAGCACAACTAGAGAGCAGAAAAAATTTCTCATTTTCGTTGCTTCGGAGATTTTAGCTCAAAATTCCTATAAAAATATTCGTGACTTACTTAACTTCCAAAGTCCTTTTGATTAAAAACTTGTTGATCTACAGCTGGAGCTAAATGATTTGCAGCAAATAACTTGTTGAAAACGAAGCATCGAGAAGGAAAACGTATTGGAGTTTACCGATGCTTACCTGATGTTGAGCTTTTGAAACTGAAGAATTTTTCCGCTGGCATGGCATCAGTTTTTCAGACAAGTTTTGTCTGTGAACAAACGTTTTCAAAAATGAAGTACGTTTGTGATATCTTAAAAAGCAAAGGTCAGTTTCACAAATGTTACTTACGTCTTTTGTGGCTGATGTTGTGAGATTTCGATATGTTGCTGACTAGGTCTGATGTAACTTTCCTCGTTTGTTAAATCACCTTCTTTGATCACCTTTTCTTTCTGCTGAAGTGTTGACAATTTTTTTTAGTCCCCTCCACTGAGCCACAGTTAACACGGAAGCCAAACGGAAGCCAAACGGAAGCCAAACTTACTCTTTGTTTTTTCGTCTAGAGTTATGATCGGGCCCGCGGTCGTCATTTTGTCAGACACCCAGCCAGCCCACCGGGAAAAAGTTTGGTGACACTTTAAATGTAACTGTTTCAATAACAAAGAGTAATGAATTGAATTTAACAGTTGCTCCCCTTCTAAATGCTGCATAAGTTTCTTTCATTCTTTCTAAATCATTTGTGAGAAATATTTAGTTTCTGATTCTCCTTTTTTAATGATAAGAGAAGACAATTTAAGAAATGCTTTCGATATATTGCTGAATATAATGCAATTTATAAAGATAGGAATATTACAGATATAAAATCGATATTTTAAAGTTTTCATAATTTTGTCCCATCATCTTCCAACTGATCCAACTAGCTTAATTCTATTCCACAGTTGTGAGGACATAACTTATTGCCCAGATATATATGATTGCAATTGCCAAGAGGGCTGGGCTGGCACGAGATGCATGTTCCCATGCAATCTGACATGTCTTCATGGAAATTGTCGGGTGGACCAGGATCTTGCTACTAACAAAGAGACGATGTATTGCAATTGCGAAGTACAGTGGACAGGTTTATATTGTGATATTCCTGTAGAAGACCCTGTAGGTATGTAGAGCTGCAAATGTCAATGGTGAATTTCTTAAAATATGCCTTTTGGAATTATCAGTATAATATCTGTATAGGAAATGTCAAAATTTCAATCCTACCTGCCTGAAAAGTAAATACATTTTTTACCATTAACTACAGGTGCCATAAGTTTGCAGGTATTAACTCTGTCCACCATCTTTAAAATCAATCAATATATTAGATACATATAGCATATAGTATATATTTTAATTACCTAGCATACATCGTGTATATATATATATATGCACATGAATATATTTTTATGATGATTATAATTCATATCAAACAAAATTTTAATGTATAATGGCTTTCCATGTTGACTGTTTGGCGTTTCCAGTGGTTCCCATAAGTGCTAAGATCTATTACAGGATATTACGGGATATTTTCCCAGTATTCAGGATTTAAAGTTATTTTTGGACTTTCATAAATTTAGAATGGTCGTTAAAGAATTTATTTTCAAAATTTCTGCATGTTTCATCCCCTTCCAACCAATCAACTACTTCAACAAAACCTGCCCCTGTTTCAGTAATGCTCACAGTATTTTTTAGCATTTTCATCAGTACAAAAATTAAAGTTTCACTAGAAGATATTTTTAGTTAAAACCATTTCTTAAAATCACTATAACTTAACTTACTTATCCTCAGCCCTGGAATCCAAGGCACTTGCACAAGAACAAAAGGCTAAGATTCTGGCAGTAGCACTTTCTGTTGCTGTAGTGATAGTTGTTTTGTCAACCATTATCACACCAATTGTTTTGTGGCGAATGCGAGTTATTTTTGTCCTGAAGCTGGTCTATTATTTCAAAGAGTATGAAGATGATGGTGAGTTTATTATTAAATTCTATCTGATCTTTAATTATAAAAGTTAATCATTCAGTAATAAGTTAATCGTTCAGTGCTGAACTATTAAAAGGGGGAGGAATACCTATTATTTGTTTCTTCATAAAAAATGTATAAACTGGTGTGCATATAACTCCATTTAGATGAGTCATTGATGGAAGATACTTAAAGTATTTTTTTTTTTTAAATTTTTAAATAAGACCTTTTGTCAAGGGCATTCTCAGAGGTAGAAATTACTTTAAATTTATTAAAATATATTCACGTTGGGGAGAAATGTAGTCATAAATGTAGCCAGAGGCCCCCCTCTACCTTCTTCCACCACCATACAAGTTGACACTTAAACCTCTACACTCCATAAATCCCCTCTTCCAGTGTATAGATTCTAAATATGGAAGGTCCTTAACATGAAGTCAAGATATTAAAGATTTATTCTGTTACCCCTCAATTAGCATTATTTTAAATGTTCCAATTTTATGTCAATGGAAATGTCTTGTAAGTAAGAAATATCATGATTCTCATCTCCTATAGATGGCAAGTTGTACGATGCATATGTGTCCTTGACCTCAACATCTCATGCAGAGAAGTTTGTGCAGGCAGAGCTCTTGCCAAAACTTGAAAATCTTGGATTCAAGTTGTACGTGCAGGCCAGAGATTGCCCAGCAGGAGAAGGTAGAAATTTTAACATACGCCATATTCATCATTTCACTTCTTATATTTTGTCAATTCAAATTGAATATACAGATTTGTAATAGATCAAAGAATTATTTATTTTTTTAAAAACCAGATTCTCACACATTTACAAATGATATTTTTAATGTCATTTTAAAATTTAGCATCAATATTTTTTTAAAGGGCTGTCTAATTTAAGTTAGCAACTTTTGCTAATTACCAATTTTTGTGACCTATAGAATATAATAACTGTTTTAACCTAAAAGGTCTACAAACTACAATCATTCCTTTTAATTCAATATAAAAAAATTTGATGTTCCTCACCCAAATTTTTTAAAATTTTAATTCTTAAATTGAAAACCAAGTAATGTTTTTAGTATTGTAATCTGTCATTGATAAAATAAACAATACTTATAACTGGGGGTGTACAAGATTTTGGCTCCCGCAAATCTGGAATCCATCAATTTTTACAAATCTGGCCCTGGCTTCGGCTGAATTTCACTTCATAAATCCCGCTGGCAGGTAGAGCCNTATATATATATATATATATAGTCCTTGAGTTAAGACTGTGATTCATTATTCAGAAATGTTGTAACCCAAATATATTTTGGTAAAGTACTGTGTGTACATTGCTATAACAGAATATTAAAATTAATGACATAAAAATAGAGAAAACAACTCTTTAATACAGACAAAACAGACAAAAAAGAGAAAGAGAGAGACTGTGTAAACAACCAAAATGGCATATATACTGAGTGTCTTCCTCGCCCTACAACACAACAAAGTGTGTTTTTTCTGCTGTTAAAAAAAAAAAGCAGTTAGTGACATAAAAAATATTTTAAAAAGAGAAAACAATGTGTTACCTCATGAACAAAAAATGTTAAATAAACATATAAAAAACACAAAATAATGCATAAGGATATTATTTTTTTAATTATTTTTTTTTCGGGTTGGGGGGGGGCGTTTGTAACCTAAGGACTCCCTGTATTTATAATGGCTCTGGCTCCAGAAAATCCGGAATGGCCCATTTTTACAAATCTATCTCCGGCTTCAACTTTAAAAATCCAGGCTCTGGGCTGATTTCAAAATTTGAATCAGATACACCCCATGCTATAACTGCCATTTTGGTCAATGGTAAATTTTAGTTTTTCCTTATACAGAATCCCCTTTTTTACATTTATTTTGTTTACTTAGAAAACATTAAATTTGAAAGATGAGATTGATCAATATTTTTGTATCTTTGCTATTTCAGTTCTGAGTGAAACTATACTGACAGCTGTTGAGAAAAGTAGACGTACTATCATGGTAATAACTCCTGACTATGTTGGCAATGAGTGGAGTAGATTTGAATATCTTATTGCCCAGCATGAAACTCTGAAGCTGAACCAGAAGATAATTCCCATCATTCTTGAGGAAGTTGACCAGGTACCCTTATGTTTATTTTTTTTCTATGAATTTATGTTGATGTGTAACATTTTGAAAATGGATTTAATTTTTTATTCCAATACGCCAATGTCAAAAATAAATAAACAATTATAAGTTAAGTTTTTTTGACATACCTTCTAATTTTTAAAACTAAGAATATATCCATATCTTTTCTTTATTTTATATGTGCAGTTTTTAAAACAAAAATGTTTTTGAAATAAATGCCTTTTATGATTATTTAGACAAGTTTTGGCTGATTTATAAAAATGATCAATGTTATTACTTTGTTTCATTTGAATCTCTTCTTTCACAGAATGATTTAAAAGTAAACAAGTCACTAAAACACATCTTACAATCTGTGAAGTGCTTAAAGTACCCACAAATGAATTCCTTAAGATATGGTGATAGTGAAAATATAGAAGATCTATCAAGCTCTCCATGCAGTGAGAAGCAGGTTAATCTCAGCAGCATTAGTTATCCAACCACGGGTGAATCTGTGACAAAAAACATAGCTGACAAAAGTGAAGAGAAATTCTGGAAGCGTTTGGAACTGACTATGCCAAAAAAGAAGAAGCACAGGCCTAAGAAGAAGGGATCTACTAAATTGCAGAATGAGATTTTCAGCAAATCTCAAAAGTCATACACAAACCCTGAGAAAGGGAAACCTTCTTTAACTTTCTTCAACATTGCTGTCAGTGCAAATGATTTATCTTAAAGGGAAGCTTTAGAAGGGAGGGAGGTGTAATGATTTTTTAAGCATAAGTATTCTTATAAAAACAAAGATTTTTATGTTGATGCTTCTTAAATTTACCATTTATTTCATCTTTCAAAAAGTGTTGCAGTGGTCTATGTGCATTTTGTTTTACATCATTATTTTTTTGTAAAGTATTTTGTTAAAAGGCAGATGAAAATGGAATTATATGTTTGTTTGTAATCATTTGTAACTCATAATTTAAATATCAATATAACTCAAAATTATTTTAATGCTCTGAAACATCAATGTTTCCACAAAGGATAGCCACATCCATGATTGCTGAAAATATCACTGGTGTATGAAAGTATTAGTAATTTAATTTAAATTACAACATTGATATTATGGTTGAGACATGCTCAAATTTCAATATTTTAAAAACAAAGCTAAGTCATATTTACAAAATATTGTTTGCTGTTTAAAACTTGTTTACATGTTAAAAATGTTGAGCTTCATGTGGACAGTACCGATTATTCTTTTCTTGCATCACTGAAAGAATTTATTGTGCAAGAAGTGTCAAGACTATGGTAAATTGGACATGTAATGCCAAAAGTAAAGTTTATAGGCAATACAGTGCAATAAAGTTATTGAGGAGCATCCAGTGCTATAACAAAAGTTTATAAGGCATTTAGTAGCATATTTTCAGTATAAAGCACACCCAGCCCCTTGAATCAAGCACAAAAAACTTAGTTTACTGAGTATGTTAATTTGATCTATTTTGTTTTGACTTAACAGTGTTTTTATTATATACCAATGGACAAACTTTTATTTATGAAAGTACATATCTTCTGCAGGTTGGAAGATGATTTTTATTTCATGCATTGTATTTTATTGATGGGATGGCATATTTTGTTGCTTTATAATCCATATATTTGAACTGATATTATTCATTTTGAAATTTTATTTTATGCTTTATATACCTAGAAACAGGCTGAGAATAGTAGAGCACTATATTATAAATTACTGCTACCAACTCCTCACCTACCCTTTTCCAACTCATATATTTCCCACAGAGACAAAACGTTCATTTAATAATTTTGCATGTTAAATTTTTAATGAAGGCTTAACAAGGTAAGTGCATTTAATATGTCTAAGTCACTGGTTCATTTTGATGGGTGTTATTATCCATTTTTACTCAGTCATTGGCAGCATATTTGCATTAGTTCAAAACATATTATGTCTTTTCCTCACACATTAATTGTAGTTCAAATTGTTTTCAAGTTGTAATAAATTATAATTTTTAGTATTAATTTGGAAGTACTGTGTTTCTTGACGTCAACAATTTACTCTTCCATTGTATTTAAGAAAATTATTTCTCAAGGTACTAATTCACTCTGCTGATATGTTCCTATGACAGATGTCCTAAACAGGTGTTCATACTCAATAGCCACAAATCTATTTAGACTAATTTAGAGTGTTTATTTAAAATATATTTATTAGAAAATTAAAAGGGCCAACAACCTGACCTCTTTGAAAATGTAAATCACATTTTTGAGATAAATTTTTACCCAAACCAACCATGCAATGGAATTTTTTCAAAATTTAATCTTGAACTATTTCAATAATTTTTTTAAAAAAAGTTTTCCAATAAATTTTTTATTTTCTTTACCAGTCCCTGGAAAGAAGACTTATTGTAGGATGCAATAATCTTCTGTATAGAAGGAGCATCTGTAACAGATAAGATAAGATATGCTTTATTTTTAAAATACTCCAACTAAAATATAACTAAATAGGCCTTGTCAATTATTTCAAAAATATTCAAACTAAAATACAACAAAATAGGGAACACTTTTTAAATAAAGCTATTTCCTTTATATTTTTGGATTTTTATCTGCTGACCTATCATCTGAGTTCAACTAATGTGCGTGGCTAAAATTTGTTATTTCATTTTATTCTTTATATTTTAGCCAAGAAGCTGCAGTGTTCAACTAAAGCATAAACTTGAAACCTTGGCCCTGTTTTTTTTCTTCTTTTTTTCAGCAGCTGCACACAAAAGAATCCAATTAGAATCTTGAATGAATGCTGTAAGATGATTGTGTTATAATCTGTAAAGCATTTGAAAGGTGGTTGATATTCAGTGAAAAAGCTTTATTAATAATGAATTTGATGCATGCATTTACACATTTTGCTTGTTGATCAAATATATTTTCTTGCTTTGAAGGTTATTTCCCAAGGTTCAATAATAATATACCAACATATTAAATTATAATACTCATTTAAAATTGTGTCATTTTTTTCTTCATCAAAAGTCATAATAAACATTTTGTCAACTCTTTCTAGCAACGCATTTATTTTTAGAACATTCACAATAATGGTGGAACATCTGGGTCATCCTGGAAATCCACACTGTTAGGACGCTCTTGTAAATTCTTCTTGACTTTGTGGCTGCCAAAAGGAACTGCTGAACTTCTCTTGTTTTCATTGTCGGCAACAATACTGGTGATGTCAACAGTCTTTCTTGCACAGGCATCTACCTCGAGAAAGTTGCTGTTTAACAAGGAAAAAGCAATAGCGAAAAAGTTTTAATTAATTGGTGGAAGAATATTTACAAATATTTTCATTCTTAATACATCAGAAGGAAATAATTCCCAGTTCTGAAAACATGATCATTAAATTGAAGAGGATATCCCTGATATCTGTGTCATAAATAAATATATCCTTACAAATTAATGACAGGCAAATAAAAAAAAACTACTTCCCTTACAGACCATGAAGGTCCATGGGAGCAAGTGAAGTAGCATTCACAAGTTTCATTGACCACTAACGAGCATGGGATTGTGTGGTTAGCACAATGCCCCTGGGGCATTGCCAGTACCGCGGCTCGAACTCGCGACTCTGGTTCTTGCAGCTGTTTGGAAGTCCAGCTCGCTACAACTTAGACCACCGCGCCCCTCGACAGACAAATATTTAACCATAATTTGAAATACCTGTTTTGACCATCCAACTTTATGGTGGTAATTTCCTTGGGTTTTATATTGTCTGGTTTTTGTTGACTTGACTTCAGGACTGGTTTAACCTAGATCAGTAAACAACAACCAATCACAAAAACATTAATTTTACAACAAAGCTATAATATAAGTTTTAAAATTTCTTGCTTTCTGTGAAATAAAGAAGGAAAAAATGGTTTCAGAACAATATTTCACATTGAATCCTTTTTACCCTTTCCACGAACTATTTTCCACTAAATGTATTCATAGGGTTAAATTAAATAAGAGAATTAAGATAGGTTAATAATAAAACTATAGTGCAACCTTTGGCATTGTAATCAAGAGATGACCAGTTGTCTGTGATCGCTTGGCCACACTTCTATCACCATTTACTTCCTCTGGTAGACACAGTTGTAATACCTGTCATGTGTCAGGATTCATTTTTTTTTTTTAAAGGAAAAATATATGTATATATATTTACAACTATTCGACTAAAAAAATTCTTAACTATTTTTTAAAGAACATAAATAGAAAAGGGATTTATTTCCAAATTTATTCGTAAAAGCCCCTTTAGACCATAAAACATATTTATTCATAATAAAGTTACAGCTAAAAAAAATCAGTTTTTTGTAACTGAGAATAATGTTGGATTATGGTTGCCTTAATAACATCAATCTAAATCCTCACAATGATTTATATAACATTAACTTGCTCACTTTGCCTTTCAAGGTAACCCTGACAAAATTTGATTGTACATCACAATCTACTAATGAAGTATCCATATGTCTGAAATTAACAACATACATCTGATTAATATCATAAAATTTTAATAACCTAAATATTGCAGCTAAAAATATATGTTTAAGATACAAGTTCTCAAAAAAGAGATAAAAATGTATCCACAAATCTACAATTTTTAGGATCATTTTATTATTATTATAATATTATATATATTAAATAAAATTAATCCTTTCAAGGCCATAATTATTAAAAATATAATAAAAATTCATTCTGCATGATATATTTTTAAAAAATTATTTACTCACTTAAAAACTGCAACATCTAGATAAACATTCTCATGATCTTCTGTTAGAGAAAAATCAACCCTAATATAAAAAAAAAAAACCTGTTCAAGGTCAGATTTTTTTTTTTAAAGGCTTGATCACATGTTCAGTTATTTGTTTCATTTATTTATATTTATATATATATATTTATATATATATATATTGAAGTATAAAAGTAGAAATTAAACTCTCCAAATTTGTAGCTTAAATAATAGCACTAAGTACAGAAAGGATAAAAATGTGATTGAATTGAAAATCAAATTTTTCCTGATCAGACAAAAAAACTATCAGATCAACTAAATGATATTTCATTGTTTTAACAAGAACTGACTTTGGCTCATTGATATTAAAGGGCCGGCCATCATCTGCAAACAATTTCCTTGGAGGCTTTTCTTGTTTACCATCCCTGTATTCAATTAAATTAAATTGAATCTATCAGTGTTAACATTTGAAACTAATGACCAATGTAAACAATATTGATTCAAGAGTTTTGGGTTTAGTTTATGCTCCCCTGCAATATTAATTGAGCATTTAATGCTATGGCTATTAGGCTTGTTTTGAATTTTTTTTTTTTTAGCTCTGAGATTTCCTTTTCCTTATACATACTATGACTGGAATATGTGTAATCAACAGGATAACTTAAAAATCTCTAAAATCAAGATGATAACAAAAACTGTTACTTTGTATTGATCAAAGCGTAACTCAATATTAAAGGCACTCCTTCTATACAGAAACGAGATTGGTGCATCCTTATTGATTGGTTTATGTCTTTTCTTGAATTTTAACGACCTTAAGTATCTTTTATTCAAAATCGCTCAAATCAAGAAGTTAACAAATTTAATTTTTGTATTAATCAACCAAGATGGACAGATGTTCTTATCTTCATCTCTTTTTTTCTTGTGAAATATGTTTTTAGATGATACATTCTATTAAAGATGGAAGAATTTTTGTAACTTAAAGCAAGAAGTAAATTATATTTATTGTTAATGATGCTAATGGATACAAAATAATTTTTTAAGTCAATTACTTCTTCTCTTCTTTTTCCTTGAGCTCCTTTAAATGGTTATGCACTTCTAGCCTTGATTCTGGAGTGTAAGAGGTCTTCTGGTTCCAAAAGCTTTCAACATAAGAAATTTTTAAAAATCTATTATTGTATAAAAATCTTTCAAATTGTTGAGTCATTTTTACCCCATACAAAAAATGTCAAGACTATTATAAAAAAAGGGTGTATGAAGTTTTAAAATTACTCTTGAAATTATATACACTTACATTTAAACTGAAATAGGAATGAAAAATAGCCATGTTTTGAAAGATGTGTTATTGTTGTTTTTTATCTCATTTTAATTTATAGGCTTAAGAAATTAACAAAAAATGAACATTTGTTTATTTTCAAAATGATTATAAAGTCAGACCTCGCCAAGTCAAACCTACTTTAGTCAAAAACCTCCCTGAATCGAATTAATAATTACATCCCAGCCAAATTTATTGATTAATCTTGCCTATTACGGCCATTTTCCCTAAGTTAAAAACTCAGAAAGTAAAAAATTTTAAGGGTCCCTTCGAATTTGACTTGGCCAGGTCTGACTGTATTTAAACAAAGGATTTATTATCTTACTCATCAACTTTTTCTTCATGAGACTTTTCCTTTTCATCTTTCTCTACATTTAAGTCCTCACTTGGCTGTTCTCTAAGAGAGGCACAAAATTTTATTCAATTTACTTTAATTTTTAAAAAAAGCACCAGGCTACATTAAAAAAAAAATAATTAAAAGTTAATTAAACTTTTTAAAGTTTATTGCTTATTCATATTATTTTTACTTACAATGTAGACACTATTAACCCTATGTGAGACCAAATACGAAAGTCTGTCACTATAACTGATTAGTTGTTAGAGGGTTAATTAAAGGTTTCTACTTCTAACAAAAAATATGAAAGTTAGTACCCCTCATTTATATCTGTGTACCATCGGCCATCAAAGCCAGGTTTATTTTCCTTATTGCTGCAGTCCCTTGTATCAGAATTTTCTTTAGTCTTCCTTAGAGCCTCAGATTTTTCCTTAGCCTGAAACGGAATGAAAATTAATAATTACTTCCTTTTGTATAACTTAAACTTTTCATTTTTAAACTTTTACCCTCTCATAGTCAGGAGCGGCGTTTGAGGGTGGCAACTGGGGTGACTGCCCCGCGCTTAGGTAGGCCCCGCGTTTCGATCCTGAACATGTCTCGTCCTGGTTAATAGCCTATACATGTAGAACCAAAGAGTGGATGGTAGAACGTATGCTGGAAACGATTGTAAAGAAACGAAAGAGGCACTCTTGTAATCCTTTTTGAAGGTCAAATTCCGTAGCGATCTTTATTAGTACTCTGGCCCCGCGGGGTCATTGCTGGCACTAGGCCCCGTGCTTACCTAACGCCGCCACTGCTCATAGTTAAGTCCTAAAATCTTGTGGCATCTGCTATTTTGATTTAATCGATGTTGAGGACAACATAACTCAACTGGTAATCAAAGATACTAAAAAATGACACTTTTTAAAAAATGGACTGGCTTCTTCTTGCTTTGTAGTTTGAGCTCTAAATTTTTAAAACCTATTTTCAACATTCTAGATGGCGCCAGATCATTAGGTATGAAAAAAAACCAGCTAGGTCAATAACTTAAAAGCAAAAATTGAGAACTTTTTTTTAAAAAAAATAATTACACTTACTCTTTTTTTCTTATACCTCTCTTGTTGTTTTAATATACTACCCCTGATGAATGGTAGATTCTGTAGACAAAATTTTAAAATAAATTTTTGAAAGTGAGCTATACTTTAAGTAAGTGATTTTTTAAATTCAATTTTTATATAAAACCCTATGCATGAAACCTAGAAATGTCTGCATTTTCCATTCTCACAACTTCCCACTAGTGATAGATGAGGAGTTGATTTTTTAATACAGATTAGTCATTATTTATAAGATTTTGCTGCATAATTTTGCACAAGACTTTATAAAAAATTTCATTTCTTGGTCAGGCATTGATGCCCCATGTTAAGATGTCTACCAACTTGCTAATGAAGGCTTGATTATTGGGGAAAATATTTGTATTTTGTATTTGTTGTTTGTACAAGAATCAAACCAAAACTTCTTTATTTAGTTTTGTTTATCACTGCTTTATTTTTATTTATTTCTGTAAACTCATTATCTGATATTTTGCATGATTTCTAGTACTACACTTACACATTAATTCTTGAACTGTCTGCATTTTCTGTCTTTAAAATTCTGGGTTTAGTGTAAAAAAAATTACAGGGGAATTTTTTTTTTTGTGTGGTGTGTGGGGGGGGGGTGTCAATGACATTAATAAGTGAGTAGGTCATATTATAAGATATATATTCGAAGAGATTAACATCATCATGTATAAAGTGCCATTGATTGATAGAGGCAGTGGTCCTGTGTTGAGATGTAGTTCCAATCCAGGGAATAAAAACTAAAACAATGAGAGCAAAACATAAATGGCTTCTTTATTTATCATTGATTCACTGTATTTATTTAACAATCTTGATCAATTTTCTGATTATTATGGGATTTATAATAATTGATTGTTTTTTATACAATTATGTTTGGAAATTTGTGATGGTTTTTAAATAACATTGAATTAATTACCTGTATCGCTCTTATCCTCTCTGACTTCTCGATTTCCACTCCATCAAGCCACTAAAATTCACATTTCAAGTGAAAGAAATTTTTAAAGAGGAATTGGGCAGTTAAACAAAAGTGATCGTTTCTTGATACTTGTATGGACCTATGTATAAGTTCCTAATTTATCTGACTTTATCAATCAGTTATGCACTAGGCCTAGGCCATAATCAACAGTGTGTTATTTCATAGATGCATTTTTTTTTTTGGTTAATCTTAACATTGTACTATTTTAATAGCAATAGGTCTCTTTGAATGGTAATGGTAAATTCAAAGTTATTAAGAAGTTACATATAGTTTTGGCAATATCATACTTTTGTTATAATAATGTTGTATAAAATATATATTTTCTTGAACCAATACACATTCACTTTGAAAACAAATTTGTTTGTTTTTTTAATTTTTTATTCAAAAAGCATAATAAAAAAGGATGTGATGAATTCTAAGTAGGCTAATTGATAGTAATTTTTAACTCTTAGTGTGTTAAAGCGCTATAATGCGTCCCTGACAGCTATTACCAAAGTGTTGTAAAGCTTCCCTAGATAGCACTCTCGTTAGAAATGCGATCACGGAAAGTTAAAGCTCTTCAATGATTCAAAAATGATGTATTCATTTTCCGGTAATAGTGGCTGTTTCCCTCCCTAGTGTTATCGGTCAATTCATGAAGTTTTTTTATAGTTTTTACAAGGTTTTTTCGAAGATGCGATTTCGCTATACTTTATTACTAAAATAATAGTATTTAACTACAGTTAAAAATAGTTTTAAACTCAAAACTGTCTTTCGGATTCAAAAAATAATCATTCTTATACTAAAAGATGAGGTCAGTATGACAATAATAATATAAATGGATTTTACACATTTTTTTAAATTTCATAACCGGTTTATCGCAAATCCGGGAAATTCTTACGGCACTGAAGCAGAAGTTTTCCGATAACCTCATGGCACAATAAGAGTTACTTGAAATAAGTTATTTACCTGTAGTTGAGGTAAAGTAGCTATCACAAATTCTCTGTAATGTTCATAGTCTGCACATGGGTTTCCAGTCAAAAATCTGAAGTTTAGAAAAAAATAAGCCTTTAAATCATCACAGTTCAAATTATACAGACTACAAATACAGCAAAATCTAACTTTAATCATAGGAATAATGCTATTTACAGCTCCCTGATGATGTACTAAGAATAATGCAAATTTACAGCTCTCTAAAGTTGTACAAGTCTTTTAATGACTCTATAGAGGTCAGTTCTCCAACAAAATTAACTGTGAGATCCAACTTTTTCAACGATTCACAACCTGAAAAAAGATTTAGAAAATATTTAAATATTAATAAAATAGGATATCTAAATAAATATTTATTATCATAGTTACTAATAAAGTGGGGGTGGTGGTTTTTGCTGGGGGGGGGGCAATTTATTAGGATAATTTCTTGAACTTTAATGCCTTACCTTCAAGATTTTCAATTCTTTCAACATTGTTTAAGGCCAAGTTCAAATACTCTAGCTTCTTCAGACGTCCAACATTTTCTATAGGAAAAAATATTACTTTTATGATTTTAATTTTCAACATGATCATAAAAGATTACTTAATTAATCGATTTAAATGTAATAAAATATTTATTTGCAAATAGCCATGTAACAAAATTTGTAAAAAATTTGAAACAACTAAATAAGAGCAAATGCCCTTCATGCCCCTACATCCACCTCGATATTGCACAAATGAATGCATTGATTTTTAGAATGAAAATTTCTCCTGAAATAGTTATAGCAAGGTTTACAGAAACATAATAGTTGGCATCTCACCAATTTTTGGAATAAGATTGCTTTGAAGGTATAATATTTTTAAGTCTCTGCACCACTTGTCTAAATATTCTAGCCTGTGGGGTAAATAGAAATAATGCTTTTAATTGATGAATTACATTTCTTAAACATTATTTATTTTTAGTAAAATTATTAGGTTACAACAGGGGTTGGGAAACTTTGGCTTGCAATCCAGATGTGGCTCTATTGATGGCTGCATCTGGCTCTCAGATAAATGTTTTATAATTTTTTTAAAAAGTTTATTCAGACTTCTTTGTCTACATATTCATTGTATATAAAAAAAAAAACAGCATAACAATGTTATTCAACAAAATTTAGAGACATAACTATTGTACTTTTGGTGTTAAAATTACACAAAAACCACACATTAACTTGAATTTTTAGTTTTCAACATATGTTGTGTTTATGGCTCTCTCAGACAAAAAGTTTCCCGACCCTTGGGTTACAGGAATGTGTTGGATGTGGATAAGTTGGAGAAATTACACTCTGCACTTGTACTCTATTGGTATAGAGGATTTTTGAACACTCTGGTTTTTTTTTGTGAATAATGAGTTTTAGTTTTAAAGTGCTGGGCAATGAAAGAGATGATTTGTTGCATTTGAATGTTTGCAGAGGGGGAACATATGTTTTTTTTACTAATTTTATGAAGCTGTTGTGGGCGTAAAGTAATAAGTGTCTTGTATATTGGTGACATGATATGAACTATTTGTTTCTTTCAATGTAGTTTGTCAAATCTTTATGGTCTTGCTGTTATTTGCAGTGAAGGTGAAGTAGGTATTTTTGCTATTTATTGTAGTTTCATTGTATCTTTTCTTCACTTTCATTTTCAGTTATTCTGTAGTTTCTTGATATTCATTATAAGTTTTACTTGACTGAATATGTTTTGTTTATGTAATTACCCAGGAAGCTTATAACTTAATAAATTGATATTAACCACTTATTAGAAAGATTAAATAAATTTTCATCTTTAAACATCCCCATAAAATATTATTTAATAATAAAATTCTTCTGACCTTTCTATATCTTGTTGATGTAAAGAAATTTCCTCTAGAGTTGAAATCTGGCATTCATTGTGTTCTGCTCTTTTCCGAACTAGATCTTCAGTTACTGTAAATTAGTATAAGTATAGTAAAACATACTTTCAAATATTTTCAAATTTTAAAGTAATGACTACAAAACATTTAGTTTAATATATTTAGTGATAGCAATAACCAGCCAATTAAATTATTTATTTAATCAATAATTTATGATAATAAAATATGAAGTCCACATAAATATTAATGAAATTTGTATGATTCTAATGTTATAAATAAAAAGATGCTAAGTTACTATGGCTTTGATTCATTTTCAGTATAATATACAGTACAATAATAATAATAACCCCTTTCAGACCATGACGGCCTATGGGGCAAGTGAAATAGCGTTCACAAGTTTCATTGAGCCACCACTAGTGAGCAAGGGATTGTGTGGCTAGCACAATGCCCCAGGGGCCTTGCCAGCACAGAGGATAGAACCTGTGACTCTTTTCTGCCTCAGTTCGACAGTCTGGCGCACTACCTCTAGACCACTGCACCCCCTAATATATACTATATACAGTATTCAATTAACAAATATGGTCAATGATAAAAGATACTGAACGTTTGTATAAATCAAATCAAAGAAGTCAAATGTTGGGTCACCATGGGAAAACTTGTTGTTTACTCAATTATGACCATTTTTTTTAAAATTTTTATTATTTACAATTAAAATATACTAATAGCATTAGTCACACAAAGAATGAACTTAGTGACTGCCTACACTTAGGATTTAAGTTTATTAAGATTGAGTTTGAGATGACCTTCTGATTCTCGAGGGTCAATAATGTGCTGCCACATTGATTTTGTTGATTAATTCTTAGGGTTTAGGTATTAAGTTAAACTTTTTCTTTTCACTAAGAAATTAATATCAGTTAAAATTAATTTAATTAAGCGAGCTATGAATGAAGTTTCAATTAGATCTAACTTCGAGAGGTAGCGCTCTCGACTGTCATACCGATGGTCACGGGTTTGAATCCACACGAAGGTGAGGATTTGTTCTCGCGGCCTGAGTAGTCCCCGAGTCACCCAGCTCCGAATGGGTACCTAACTAGACAATAGTTAGGCGGCTGGGGTAATGCGTGGAACCCCTATAGCCGTGGCCTGTGACCGCTGCATCACTTGCCAACAGATCATCTCTCATGGTCTGTGGACGCAATTATCTTCTGCATAGAAGGAGCGTCTGTATATCTAAGATAAGATAACTTAACTAACTTAGATTATAAGTCAATTTCAGTTAAACCCCTAGCCTCTAGTAGAACTAGTACTAATAAATTCAATAATATTCTATGGTTTGCCCCAGATACTAGCAATATTATTACCAGTAATAAATTGGAGTAGTTGTTAGAGTAAGACCAACGGCAGTAAATGGCAACCCACAAGCCAAAAGTACAAGGCAAGTGGCAGTGGCCGCAATAAGGAAACAAAAACTTTACTTTGGTGATTCTTTCACCACCAAACTTCCCAAACTGCACTAATTCCATGGTAATTAAAATGAGATCTGTTATTTGCAAGATAAGATTTATAATGAGATGAAGTTTCTATCCATCACTGAAGTCGAAGTTCATAAAATTATAAAAAGAATAAATTTATTTAGGAACTACTGAATTTATTGAATTGGCCCACTAATAGTACTAATAATAATACTGATAATACAAATTCAGCAAATAACAGAGTCTGAAAATTGCACTAAAAGAAAAATAACCACCTATACCACTTACTTCTAACCATGGTTTTATTATATGAATTAACTTTTTAAAATAATGAGTTATCTGTTACATTCCAGAAACTACAATGTTGTCACAGACGCCAAAACATTTAATCGAATTTCCGGTTCCGTTAAACTTCCGTATTAAATTACGAAACAAAATGGCGGGCCATACTGCAGGTGAACCTTTAGAATGTTATAGCGTAAGTTATGTTTTTAATTGTTTTATGTTATTATTTCATACAACTTTGCATTTTAAATTTATGAATCTGGGTTAAATCCGACTTAACGTTCCCACTCAACATGGTCGCCATCTTTGTTGATATGCCGCGTACCAAAGAAATTACAAAAATGTTTGATAGCTTGCTATTTCTTTAAAAAACAAATTACACAAACTATTTGTGTAAGAAGACAATAAATTTAAGCTTTATTTATGAACTAATACTAATAAAAGTATATGTTTCGGCTAATGTCTTCAACTTCATCAGTACAATAACTGAAATATATTCGGCATCCTTCCGTCTCGCGAGACGATGGTGCATCACCGTTGGGTTGGGTTGCATTTTCTCGAGTGGCTGTGCAGTCCTATCCTTGAGTGACAGTCTTTGCCACAGTTTTTACACACGAGTTCTGTGCTTCCAAATGTTTTGGCCTTTCTCCTAGCTCTTCTGTCTGCAGCCTCCTCCATTCTTCGCTCCTCGGCTACTATGACGCCCTCTTTGACAACTGTGCGCCACGTAGATCGGTCTTCTGCCTTACACTCCCAGTCACTTGTATGTATTTTGGCTGCTTTCATGTCCCTTTGACAGACATCTTTAAATCGCAAGCGTGGGCGACCTGTTTTCCTCTTTCCTGAAGCAAGTTCACCATATAGGAGGTCCTTCGGGATGCGGCCGGGGCTCATTCTTTTGACATGTCCTAGCCACCTCAGGCGTCTTTCACTAAGAATTGAGAACATGCTTTGGGTATTGGCACGCGTTAGGACCTCACTATTAGGCACTTTGTCTTGCCATTTAATACCAAGGATGCGGCGCAAGCATCTCAAATGGAAGCTGTTAAGCTTACGCTCTTGTGATGTATAAGTGGTCCATGTCTCGCTCCCATATAGTAGTGTACTGATGACACAGGCTCGATAGACGCACAGTTTGGTTTTCTCCGTTAGCTTGGTGTTTTGCCAGACCCGCTTATTTAGTTTAGCCATTGTTGCGGCTGCCTTGCCAATTCTGCTGTTTATTTCTTCTTCAATGGACAGTGTATTGGAGACCTTGGATCCCAAGTAGGTGAAGCTGTCCACAACCTCCAAGTTTTCATTATCGATATTTATGGTAGGAGGAGGTCGAGTGTCTTGGGCCATGATGTTTGTCTTTTTCAAGCTGATTTGCAGACCAAATTCTTTGCAGGCATTGGAGAAGCTTGACACGAGTTGTTGCAAACCAGATTCTGTATGTGCTGTTAGTGCCGCATCATCCGCAAATAGTAGCTCTCGAATTAGGACATCCGTCGTTTTGGTCTTGGCTCGGAGGCGGGCAGTGTTGAAAAGTCCTCCATCAGCTCTGGTATGTAACCAGATTCCCTCACTGCTATCCTTGAATGCGTATCGAAGAAGTACAGAGAAGAATATTGCGAAGAGTGTTGGTGCGAGTACACAACCTTGTTTAACTCCGCTGCTGACAGGGAAGGCCTCTGACTTAGCTCCATCGAACTGCACTGTGCCAAGCATATTTTCATGGAACTGTCTGATGATGGCAAGTAGGTGAGGGGGACA
>MUZC01002350.1:193680-216333 GCA_002072015.1 Radix auricularia | reverse complement strand
AAAATTAAAAAATTACCACGTTTTAACTCTTAAAGTCGCAAAGCGTCGTAATGCGTCTCTTCCCGCTATCCCTAAAGCGTCGTAATGCGTCCCTAGATACAAATCTCGTTAGAAATGAGATCTCGGAAAGTAAAAACTCTTCAATGCTTGAAAAACAATGCATTCGACTTCCGGCAATGGCGGCCGTTGCCGGCACTAGTGTTATCGCTCGATTCGCGATGTTTTTTGGTAATTTTAACGGGGTTTTTTTCGAAGATACGTTTTCGTTATACTTCATTACTAAAATAATAGTACTAAACTACAGGTAAATATTGTTTCAAACTCAGTACGGTCTTTTGGATGCGTAAAATAACCATTCTTAGCCTTAAAAATGAAGTCAGTATGACAATAATATTATAAATGGATTTTACGCAAATTTTTTAATTTCATAACCGGTTGATCGTAATACGGGAAATCCTTACGGGACTGAGGCGGAAGTTTTCCAAAAACCTTATTAGCACTTTAAGAGTTAATTAACATTTTTGTCATAGAAATATGTCAGATGTATTTAGTTCAAGTCTTCACTTTAAGTCTAATATCATTAACACGTGTGAAGCCATTGAAAATGTAACTAAATAAATTGTGAGCAATCAATTCAAGTGGAACTTTTATTTCAAGTAGCACATTTTGATTCCTTAAACGTCGCCCCACCTCCTTGTCTTACATCCTCACTAATGCGTTACCCTTCTCCGCCCCACCCACAGGCGCGTGACGTCATGCATTGTTGAAGACAATAAAATTAGAACTTTCTATTACTTCTATTGTATTTTTTTCAATAAATTCCACATGAAAAACACACTGTTACATTTAAATATCTATTTACTGTAAGGCAATCGAATATTTTTGTTAAAATTTTATTTAAAGTTGCGCATTTACATGTGACATCATATCTAACACCCTCTCACACATCGTCACAAAGGCATGACCCAATCCCTTACCCCACTTTGCGCGTGTTATCAGTCAAGGACGACCCCTAAATACGCCAACCTTTTTGTTTGCGTCTCAATAGCCTGTGGGCTATTAAGACGCTAGCGTCTCAATAGCCACTGCCTTCTAAAACTAAGTCTAAAGTCTAAACTAATCCGAACCCTAAATTCACAATTATAACTAAACCTATCCCAAACCCTAAATTAACAAATAAAAATTATAAACCTAAAAAACAAAGGAAGAGAACGCAGAACTAATAGCTATATAACCCATTTGGGAACGTATAAATTATAAGTATAATGCCATTATTAATGGGATTCAGCCTGAGAATCTGGACTATGACTGACTATGTACATACTATGTAGTTTTCAAAGTCAAAATTAATTATTGCTTGTGATCTAACTTTTCACTATGTATGGCATAGACTATGACTATTACTATGATGGCTCACTGCATACTTGTCTGTCTGTAAGTTTGTAAGTAAGTAAAAGTCAAAAGTTAGTAAATGTCAAACTCACCCAGCAGTCTAAAAGTAAAGTAAAAGTACTAATTCAAGCACTAGTTCAAATTTAAATGACTGACTATGCCTATGCAGTCTTGATGTGGCATTGCACTCTTTCTTCCCATCCGGAATCACGACATCACATGGAATGGTTTGCTGCTGATGAAACAACCAGGTCAGGATCAACATTTAAAAATAATAATAAAATTAATAATGCTAGACTAAACATTTATTGATCATAAACCATGGATAATATGCGTAGGATGCAATAATCTGTATTGAGGGATTGATTTTAACAAATAAGATCTTGAGTCGGTTAAATCCGACTTAACGTTCCCAACTCAACATGGCCGCCATTGGAAAATTCGACTATTAAATTTCTAAACCTAACCCAAACCCTAAATTAACAAATAAAAGTTATAAATCTAAACCTAAAAGACAAAGTAAGAGAATGCAGAATCAACTGCTATGTAACCCATTTGGGAACATATAATCGCATTTAGCCCTTGAGTCAAGTCTTGACTCCAAATAATTACTGTTGAACCTGGAAGTTAAGTAATATAAATATAATAATCGAAGTGATTATCCGCACGGTTTTGTCGTTTGGATTAACAGTGAATATTATTCGCACGGGTCGTTGGGCGCATGCGTACTCTGGTGGCTGATTGCGTCGGATGTATACAAAATAATAGCCGATATCACTCAATTTAGGTTAAAATGTGTAATATATATGCTAATATTAACTCTTAATGTGCCATAAGGTTTTCGGAAACTTTCTGCCTCAGTGCTGTAAGAATTTCCCGAATTGCGATCAATCGGTTATGAAATTAAAAAAATTGCGTTACATCCAAAAAATTCGAGAATTGAGCGATAACACTAGCGAGGGATTTGGGGGCCTTACTAAAAAAAAAATCATAACTTTTGACCACTTGAGATTGTGAGTTCATCTTTTTGTTTTCCTAAATCATTCATAGGGCTCTATAAAAATGTACTTTTTTTTTTTTAAAATGTTTTGAAATTTTCATCCAAGTGCCTATGATCTCTGAAATGTAAAAAATAAATTTTAAAATTAAAATTTTTAAATAGTCTGACCTGGTTATGTCAACGGCCTAGGGTATGCCGATAAACAACAACCAATATGGTGGCAAATTATTAACATGTGCTTGAAATTTCTTTATGTGCATTAATAAGTGAGAATGTACATGTACATATTTTGGAGTTGTTGTTTTTTAAAAAAATTTACCCAACTGCGTTGTCGTTATTTGTTTGATGAAATGATTGGCATGCTATAAAAATAAACATACATGTTTGCTAACAACAATAAAAGAAAATATGTGCACTAACTGTTCATCTGTTTAAGCAGGACCGGTGAACCTTAACTTCTTTTAGTCGATGTATTAGCTTATTACCCGGATTTAATTTTTTGTTGTATTACGGCAGACTACCAGAGCCAACACGCGACCGACCGTGACATCAAAGCGTTTTCTTAATAATAATATTCCAAACTATATGTGGCCGTGTGCCCGCGCCACAACCGCGCCCCAACTGCTCCCCCCCTCGCCACGCACCCAAACAAAGGGCCCCATTTGTAAATTACACTAGCGAGGGCGCTGGATTTCAAAAGCATGGGGGAGATGTGGCAGTGTGCCCGCGCCACAAACGTTGTTTATTTTTGGTGTCGAAACGCATCGCATATTCTCCACTAATAACTTTATTATGTTATATGTTTATGTGTAGTTTAATCACAATGCATCGCCTGCACACCCACACCGCGCCGCACCGTGATGCACAGAGGATGAGAAAGGAAGTAGAGTGAGAGTGACAGTTGGCCTGAGAGAAAGAAGTGGAATAAAAACATTATCGATATACAACTATAGTCCTCGACTTATCTGTATTGTGATATTAGTTTATTAATACTAACAAATATTAGCCACCACTCGGCTACATATAAATAATATTTTTTAAAATGTCATCGCTGTTACTGGAGTGAATGATTCTAATTTTAAAAAAGTATTGCTTAGTAAGCGAAGCATAGTCTATAGTACCAGAAGTAACACAGCGAAGAGAGCTGAACGCAAGCGGGCTGTGAAGTCACCAGCAGACCTCGTGAGGTGAAAATTTAATCAACCTCCCCCTTCTTTGTTCTAAAAAATTTAAGGGAAAATACGGACCAGACAGTAAAACAGGCTTTTCTTCTAACATTTGACTGGTCCGCAAAAACAAACTGACTTGACAATAGTTAATAATCGAGATAACCGACAAGTGACATATTTGGCCATCTTTTGTACTCTCGATATTAGGGTTCGGCAACATAAAAGAAGTGACATAACCGACGAGAAAATGCTGAGGCAAAGAGAGAATTTGGCATTTCCACTTCAAAAGCGTTGACATAATGGGGTTGGCGAGATAACCGAGGTCGACTTAAGTGGGTCCGACTGTATTGAATTTCATTTTATCCCAAAATACAATTTTAGAGTCACTGTGGGTTGTCTATTATACATATTGATAATGTATATAATTTGAGGACCCTAGAGCAGTGCTTCCCAATCTTTTTAGTATGGCAGACTGGCGAGAATTTTTATTTCTCCAGGGACCGGTGTATAATTTTACCTGTTCTAATGTGGTAGCGATATGTAATTTATTTCATTTTTTTGTTTAATTTTAAACGCTTAGTGTCGAAAAATTGACACATTTCATAGGGTTAGTATCAATGGTTACTAATGGATGATGATAATTAGATTTTTCTGCCTTTTCTTGATGACTTCTGCGGACCGGCAGCGTATTTCAAACCACCACTTGAGAAGCACTACCGTAGACCATAACAATTTCAGGATCCTTTAAGTTTAGAATAAATTTGTAGCTGTGAGGTACATTTTAAATAATTGAGAGCTTTCTTATGTTTGTTTGAGCTGCCCATCTGTTCTAACCCATTGTAAAAAGTACATCTCTTTGCAATGTAAAAACTATGTTGAAAATAGTGCTAAGATAAGTTTAATAAAATAGACACACAAAAAATGTAAGTCTATTCAACGTAAGTTCGGTTCATGAACTCCCTTAATTTGAGACAACTCTTTTAATAGACACCTGCACCTGGTAAATTATTATATTAGATGTTTTGAAACTGTGTTCTGAATGTAATCATTCAGCAGTGAGTCAATGTCTTTGACATAAAAATCTTCATCCATTAAGAAATAATTTTCTTTTTAAATTTTAATTTTAGTCAGTCTTTCTTTTAAAAAAAGATTTTACAAGGTGAACTGCATAATACTTTTATTCATACTCTAATTTAAGTTTTAAAAATAAAATAGCTTCAAATGTTTATTTCATTTTAATTAATTAAAATGTCAACTGTATATTTAAAACCCTAAGAAAAATGTATTTCCTGATGTCAGGACAAATGGAATAAAATTGTCCATACTTAAGATTCCAATCACGTTAGGAAAAGATCATGACATATATCATCAGGACAATCCAATGACGCTTGCGAATGAAATATTACTATTTTTTTGTTTTATATTTTTTTAGATTCCAATTGTGTTAGAAAAGGAGCATGATATAGATCAACATGGCAATCCAATGAGAGAACCTGACGGAAAGCCAAGGTATCGTTGTGGATTTAGAATAGGGGGTGGTATTGATCAAGATCCATCTCAGAGTCCCCAAGGCTATCCTGATAAAGTAAGCAATTTACTGTTTAGTCTGTTGCTGTGGTTTCCCACTTTTAAAATTTACTAAAGCACAAGTTAATTAAGTTAAAAGATTTTGAACTATATGAGAAATAGCAAGGATGTTGGGAAATTGAACTTTGGAAAAGTATAATAATAAAATTACCTTAAAATTAGTTTAATAAAACATATTATTGGTGTTAAAAATAATTTGACTAAATTTCTTCTTAGCTTTCTATTTTGGAATTTGATAATGCTTTTTAAAATTTTTGCTCTGCATTATTCAAAAATAAATTAATACCATATTTATACATGATTTTCTTTTTGATGTTATTAAACTCATTTAATTATGTATTTCAAGGGTGTATATGTTACCTACATACATGACAACAGTCCGGCCGCAAGATGTGGGTTACAGCTTCATGATAAAATACTTCAGGTATTTAAAATTTGTTGCATAATCTGTTGTTTTATTTTGGGATGGTAGTGAAATAAAATGTTGGAATCTCCTCCAAAAACTTTAAAATAATAGATAATTACAGATGAATAACTTGCTATAAATTTTGCAATATACATCTTTTTATTTGTTTTCTTTAGTAAAAAAAAATAATTTTTATGTCACTTATCTGATACGTAGACTTACTTTGTTGGCAAGGGGGTAGCTTTGTAAGTTATCTCAGTAACTAAAAATGCATTTATCTTTTTTAACAGGTTAATGGGAAGGATTTTACCTTAGTCACACATAAACAAGCTGTTGAGAGCATACGAAAGAAACCAGTACTTAAAATGCTAGTGTACAGGAAAGGCGTTCCTCCATTGCAGAAACCTGGCAACCCAATGGCAGGTCACACCCAGTTTCAGGCATATCCACATCATGCGCCACAGCAATATGCCACACAACAGCCACAGTTCCAGCCCCAATATTAAAGAATTAAGCTTTTGCTATTGCAGACATCAAGATAAAAAGTAACAGTAAAGTATAATTCCATTTGTCAATTTCAAAACTAGGCCCTAAAAGCATTAAAATGAATTAAGCATTTAAAGCCCCAGCTTGCTTGAAGGATTCACTGAGTTCAATCCCTTTATCTGTGATATTCTTAGCCTGGGTCAAAGGTCTCATTAAATTCAAAGGGATTTTGTCCATACAACTTTTCATATTCACCCTTGTAGTTACTTTCAAAAGATTTTTAAAAAGTGAGAATTTAAAATAAATTATTGTAATATTTGCTAAACTGATTTTCTAAGATGTTTATTTTTGAAGCTACCAGTCGGTGAACTTCACCTTAACTTTCATTAAATTCCATATCACTATCAGATACAGCTGGAAAAACAAATACAGAAATATTTATCGCCAATTAGAAAGAGGTATCAGTTCAGTTTTGAGTCACTTAGTAATTCAAATATTGCTTCTTTCCTTTGAATATTTTTATTATGTTTTGTGACCGGAGGAAAGGCAACATTTTTGTAGATCATAAAAATTCAAAACTGATTGCTCTAGAAGTGTGGGATACAAAAATATAAATGAAATCATATCTTGATAGTTTAGTTTAGGTCTGGGATATTCAGCTTCAGTGTCATGAGAATAATAGAACTTAAAAATCATTTATTTTAATTCTCTTTGAAATAAATATTGATTTAATGTTTCAAGTAGATGGGGTGTTTTTGTTTTTACGACGTCAATTTAAATTGCTAAATCTGTTGAAGTCAATATTGTTTTCAATCATTGAATCGTTTGTGTGTTCATATATGCATGTTTGATGTGTGAAGCATTCTTATAATGTAAACTATTAAAACAGGATTGTGTTTATCATTATGCCAATATATTACCTTCAATGTTGGAGAATGGTTTTCAGAGTTTGATTGAACATTCTGTTAAATGCTTCCATTGCCAAAAAAAATAAATGTGTATAGTATTATAATGTTCAAAATGTTGGCTAGTACTGAGCTATTCTATTTTATTTAAAGAGCTAGTTTAGAACAAATGTGAGATAGCTTTGTCTCCGAATTAACTTTTTATGTATCAGCAGGAAATCAAAACTTTCCATATTTTTTAAGAACCTTTTAACTTTTAACAATTATGAACTAATGACATTTTTAAAAAAATTAAGTTAGAAATCATGTTATGTTGTTGATCCCCTAAAGCATGTAATTGAAAACACCATCTTGGAGCTATTAAAACCCTTCTCTCTGTGCATAATTTTTTATATAAGATCCGGTTATAAATCTGTGTTTACTACAGTTTGATGAACAAATTTTAGAATATGTGCTTGTGGCACAACCTAGACTTTTTTTTACATTTTTTTTCAAGTCCAGAGAATGCTTACGATGTATTGGTTTTATTTTATCTTTATCTGTTATATCTTTATAGCAGCTGTTTTTTTAGCAATTTTAATAGGAACAGTTTGATTTATTCTTTTAAAAATTTTACAAGATTAGAATTAGAAATTTTTAAAAATTGTTAAATTTTGGTTATCTGATATATTTTTAACTGTCATGAATTTGATTCTAATCTTTAACCAAACTATTTCAGGTTAGTTTTTAAGGCATAGTTCAATTGACTTGATGCTGTTTGAGTGTTTATGTTCATGGGGTTAGAAACAAATGGACAATTGAATTTTAATGTTGTAGACATTTTTGCTTGACATTTGCTAAATTTCATGGTCAGGACCAATCAATCTTTTTTTAAACACACGCACACACATTATTTGTTAGTACAAAAATTCATTGCTTTATTATTTATTAATTGCTTGCGTGTTTTTTTTTTTTTATTGTCACTTTTTAGCTCCTATGAACTTTTAATATTTAATTTGACAGTATACAATGGAATTTTAACATTTTTTCAGACAATTGGAGTGATTAAACACAAAAATAAATGCTCCTTCAATAATCATATCTTGAAATGATTTTTACCGCAAATTGCAACTGACTAATAACATATGTGAAGAAAACATGTACATATACTTTTAAATATTTATGGCTTTTTTTTTTTTCAAAAGCTTGCTTTCAAACTATATACATTCTACTTGCAAAAAGAAATATTTTTGAACTCAAAGGCAATGCCTTGAAACGGAGGGTCTTCTTGGGCAAGTCAGTGCCTTGGGCTTCATCTCCCGTACTGTGTATACATTGGTATTAAATATAGATCTGATAATAATATGTTATAATTTATTCTTTTGTAATCCTGTGACAAACACAACTGGTCAATATTTATTTTATTCATGGAGACAAGATATTTTTACTAACAAAATTATAAGGGTTAGCTTTCTTTTTGCAAAGGAAAGTCAAATTTATCTTCCAACTCAATCATGGAAGTGATTTTGTGCGAAATTTCTTTTTTATATTACTATAACTATTGTATATAGGTTGTGCTCTAAAGTGTATGAAAAAATTTTTTTTTAAATATACAATTTTAAAAATTTATAAATATTATGATTGACTTGAATGTTATTTAGCTCTATGTAAGCCATTGATTTTATTTGTAAATAAATTTCCAAATCGTGGAACAAAAAATTCCTGCTTTTATATCTGCTGTGGGGACTTATGTGTCACCATATCCTGTATTTTGATCTAGATCTTTGTAAAGAAATTTCTTTTAAATTTCTCATCCTAAGCATACACTGATTTTCTTAATGAAATTTAATTATTGGAAATAAAATTGTTTTTATTTATCAAAGAAATCAGTAAATGTGATTCAATGAAGTGTATTCAATTAACATTTTAAAGATGTTTTAAAGATTTAAAAGAGATTGCTTAAAATATTTTAAACACTCAATTCATGATTAATTATTCAACAATAATATATTCATGACTGACTTCAGAAAAAAATTTATAAACTATAACTATAAAAGAATATTTAAGTATTTACTATTAATAATTTCTTTCTTAATATTTTATTAGTGGGCTTCATGATAACCAAATCACTCTTTTTCTTATGTTTCATTAGTTTTCAATTTTGCAATGAGTCATTTGTATACCCCTTACTTTAAATGAAATAAGTTTGTACTTTGCTACACAGTTGTTAAACATCAACTGTCTCCATGCTGAATATAATTTGAACTTGAAAGCGATTCCTAAACACAATGGACATTAAAAAATATTACCACCTTTAAAAACAATACACAATGTCATTTAAGAATTACAAGCCATGACAGGTGACACACACAATAAAATTGTTAAACTTTAGAGGTCTCATGTTATTTATATGAATTCGTTCATCATATAATACAATGGTGGCAAAACCCCGGCTCTTCTGTGTTCAAATTGTGGCTGGCGTACAATTTATGAAAGATGTGTTACAAGGATTACTTGAAGATTTCCAAGCTAGGTTTAAGGACCTATAGTGCTTCAATGCGGCTCTCAACATATTTTAATATATTTTAAAATGGCTCTCAGTTGCTACAGGTCTGGCCACCGCTGATCTAACAGCATGAGCCAGGTCGACCTGGTGATGCCAAGTGGTTTTTAATTCCAGATTGGTTATTTTTGTAATTCCAATAACAATGCAGGTGACACAAATCTTGTTCCTGGGCTTCCATTGGCATTGTGTTTTACAAACTCTTACTGCAACACAGCAAAGGAAAATCTATGTATGTAGGCTTTTAATTTGTACTAATAAATAGATAAAAATGCTGCTGCTTTTTTGTCTATCAGAATTAATAAAATCAAATAAAGGAAAGCGAAAATGTTCCTCTAAACTAATGAAATAGTTCACTGTCATTTATAGTAATAATGACTTTAAAAACTTGAAGCTAATTAGCATTTGATTGATCCATTTATTTCAAGTGTCAGGATCATATTTGAGTGAGAGAAAAAAGTAAGCTTATTTTGAGCTAACAGTTTTTTTTTTAATAAGTTTAGCTCAATTTCTAGCAATAGATTATGATTATTGGAAATGTGTGTGGATTTTACATTAAAACATGGGTGATTGTCTAGATCAGGGGTCTCCAAACTGCGACCCAAGAGGCCCTCTCATCCGGTCCCTGGAGACCTTATAATCTCAAAAAAGATAATATTTTTACCTGTAGATTACCACAACATTGTGTGTAGTCAGCACCCAAACTGCTGTTTGACAGAAAATGTGGTCCACCGGCCAGAAAAGTTTGGAGAACCCTGGTCTAGATAATATCTGGGAGGCCCAATAAACTTACTTGTAATAACCATGCCTCCATTTGCTAATGACTATCACACACTTATTTCATTTATTTTATCTCAAATAAAATTCCCTTTACTTTTTAAGCTCCAGGAGACTGAAAAAAATCTTACTTCCTGGTCGTGATTTGTGATACTTTGGAAATAGATCTTTAATTTTCATTTACACTCTAATTATCCTTTGAAATCTTGTAATGTTGCTACCAGCTTTTATCACATTAAAATTGACTACATTGTAAGTTAAAAACTCCAACACATGATCTAAGAGTCTCAATTGTTTTATATGAATCAGGGACCATGAGATATCCTGAAGTGTAAGTTTTGAAAAAATTATGTTGTAGAGCTATTGTTTGAAGTTTCTGTGGAAATTAAATGGATTAATAAATTTTGATATGTAAGCTGTATTTTTATTAAAAGGAAGCAAAACGGCATATATTAAGTTGGTCTTCAATTTGCATTATCAGCGCCTTTATTTATTTATTTTGTACAATTATGTAGCGCAGCACCCCCCTAAATATATTTACATACTCAACCTTATGTACCAATGTGGATTATGACCAGGATTAAAGTCTTCACTCTGGTGGCAGATTTTTATGAAAACTGAGAAAAAAATTAGGGCTGCGGAAATTATCTATTAATTTCTCGATTAATTGGTAAAACATTATCGATTAAAATTATTTTAATCGATAAAATAGCTATTAAAATTAAAGAAAATATTATTTTAAAATTTCGTTTTACTAATCAATAATTAATTATTAATAGTTAATAAAATTTTATTTTTTTACGTAAAAACTTCTCCATTTAATAAAAAGATTTGTAAAGTATAGACTTTAAAATAAGTTGTTTTATAAGGAAAATGATATAAAACAAATTAAACAGTGTTATTACTTAATGATCAAAAACAAAATTTAAATTCATTGACATTATATTGAACTACTTATATTACAATACATCTCTTAACATTAAATTTTTTATTATAAACTTAAATTATGGGCATTTTAAAAATTGCACTAAAAGGGCACAAAATGTGAAGGTAAAGCACTTAGTGAAAAAAGTGATTATGTCACAGAATAAAATTCATAACTTTTGAACCACTTGGGATAAAAATATTATCTTTATATTTTTGTTAGTCATCAAACAATTTCTACACAGCTGTATTACTTTAATATTTTAAAAATTAATTTGAAATTGTCATTCAAGTGGCTAAATTTTAATGCGTTATTTAATTTACTTTTATTGCTAACTATGTTTTAAAATTTTTTAATGGTTTTTAAAATATTTTATATAGTTAAATATTAAGTTATGTCAAGTTTTTGTTACTTGCCCTGAAATTTTCAGTTTAATGAAGTCATACATCTTTATTTCAAGCTTTAATAAAAATTATCAATTAATTAATTGGCAATTTTCAAAAGTTAACGATTAAATTTAGATTAATTGAAAAAAGCCGTAAAAAAAATAAAATGTTTCACTAGTTCCTTCCATATCATTTATTAATTGCTTATTGTATACTGTAATTAATATTTCCCAACTGTTTCATAATTCGTTAATTATAATTAATCATCATCTCCAAATATCCTACAATGACCTTAAGATTTAAATGTTTATTGTGGATTAAGAATGTGTTTTCACTAAGTATCACTGCACCATTATTAGATATTAAAAGATTAGGATATGTTGCTGCTTCTAAAATAATTATTTATATACAATTTTTCAATTATTTATCTCTAAGTATTTGGATGTCATAAATCCAAAATTAAGCGATGTTCTCTTGAAGAAGATGTGAGGTACAAGTAAAGACTTAACAAAATTTATAACATTAATATATAATTTCAAAAAAAAATGTAACCAAATATTAAACACTAAATGTCCAAGCGAAATTAAATACTGTGTTTTTTTTAATTCTAATGGAAATGTAAATATTAGGGCTGCAGTAATTATCATAACTCCTCTATTAATCGGCAAATTTTTTTATTGATTAAAATTATTTTAATCGATAAAATAGCGATTAAATTGATGATGTTGTTTTAAATGATTTTTCTGATTTATTAATAAATTATTAATAATTAGTAATTAGTTTACTTTTTTACGTACAATATTCTCCATTTAAGAAAAAAGATATTGTAAGTGTAAATTTTAAATAAGCTCTTATATTAAAATTTAAAAAATGTTAATTGCCTGTTTTTGTTACTTCCCTTGAAATTTTCAGTTTAGTGACGTCATATATCTTATCTTTAGCTTAATCAAAATTATCGATTAATTATTCGGTAATTTTTCAAAAGTTACCGATTAAATTTAAATTAATCGAAAACAGCCCTAGTAAATATCTGTGTAATTAATCTATGGTGTAAATTGAAGTTTTAAAATATTTAATTGGTCAGGGCCAGTTGGAAAAGTGTTGCTGTTAGGTTACCAATGGGATGACACAATATGAATTTTAAAAGGTACATGCATTAGCTACATTAATTTTTTGTCTATTAACATTATTGGAAAGTCCTGCATCTCCACTGCTGTTGGGTAGGGACCAATGTTGCCTCTAAGGTGCTTTGATCCGTATGCAAAATAAACAAAGTCGATTGCAAAGTTGAACAGCATCCATTTTGTGCAAAAATTTGCACCCCACAAACGCAGATATAAATCGCCTATACAAATTTGCTGTGCAGTAATTCTGAACTGCTGCTGGTTGTCGGTCAGATATCAGTACAGCTTATAGGGAACGTTAGTAGAGAGTGTATTTTAGCCTCCATTTTTGGTCGATTATCCCCAATGAAATTACAATTTTGTTTCTTGTAGTCTTATAGAGTTAGAGAATAGTAAAGTTCTTGCCTCCTGATTATTGTTTTTGTTGGTTGTGATTGCGTATTCTACAAATAAAGTCTGGAAAATGGTACCATTTTTTGCTTTATTTATTTTAAAACTAGATTTGGTATATGGGATAACCAGTGACTAAATTTCAGTTGCTTCATTAAAAATGCCTAAACTCAAAACATTTTAGTTTTAGATAATAAACACACAAAACAAATTCAGAAATATTATTTTGAGCATTTTTTTGTTTATTTACAATATATGACACCATAGCTGGATATTTATTGACCAAACAGACAATATCTTTACATCTTTTAATTCAACAAAAATTATAATAAGTTTTTAACCTCCAAAATAAGTTTAAGTTAACAAAAATCTCAGTAAATAATATAATATTTTAAAATATTTTTATTAAAACAAAAATTTGTTCAAATTTAAATGTCAAGTCAAACAAAAATTTTACTCTGATTCTCTGATCCCTTGCATCATGTTTCAATATACTGTTATTTTTTTTTTAAAAGGATTTTCCCAATTAATACTAAATTAATTCAAAATATTAAGTGCCCTTTCCAATTTGTTAAATATTGGTGTTCATAATGGTGTTATGATGTACAATTATATTTTATATAAAAAAATAAACTTACTAAAGATTTACCTTTTTTTAAAAAAGAAAGCAAAAGTTTCATTAATTTTTTTTTAAAAGAGGGTTCAATAAATTCAAATATATTTTCAAATTATTACTCCGTAAAAGGTTTTAATATCCAATACTAATGAGGTAAAACGAATGTTTTATCTTTTCAAATTTGAGTGTTGTAAAAGAATAATTATACAGCAAAACTACTGTTTTATTGGTAGATATTTTAAGGATTTTAAAGAGAGGTGAATTAATAGAATAGTTGATAAAGAATTGGTACTAAATTTTTAAGTTTATTTGCAACATTTCCACTTTAAATTGTCATTTTGAAAGGCTACACTAATTTTTAGGAAAAAAGTTTTCCACTCTAAATAAATAAAATAATTGCTGTAAGTTAAAGAATACTTTAATTTAAACATTTAGAATAAAATTACTTAGCTGTTATATAAAAACAAGCCTATTAGAGTTAAAATTTGGACGGTATCTTTATTATGTTGGGAGAATCACTTCCCAGGTCAAATTACATGTATATCACCTTGGACGGACACAAAAAAATAATGTAATGATATTACAGACAGGTATTCACTGGGTAATCATAATACTTTGATGTCACAAAACAGGTAAACAGGATATTTTTTAAAACCCATTATAATATTTTCATTGAACATCTAGAAATGTAAACCAAATAAATGACATTTGCTGAAAATTGACTTCCTCAAGCATTTCTCTGTTTTGTGTAAATTTTACATAAACTTACAAAATTAATAAACATATGTTTTTTAATATAACATATTTCACAAGAAAAAAAAATATTTATAAAAATCACTTGATCATTTTTTGAAAATTCAGTGTAAAAAATCTAGAGAATCCAATTATTTACCATTAATTTTTTTTTTTTTAAATCTGATTTGAAGGAAAAAGTTGTGTTTTTTTTTCATTTTACTCCATACATTTAAACTTCTTCTCTTAAAATATTTCTGCTAGTTAAGACACAGGTTTTTTTAAAAATATAATTGAATAGTGACTAAAAGGCTCCTATCAAATAAAAATGTATTCTGAATAATCAGGACTAAATTAATAATTATGAGAGGATTATCCAAAAAGATTTTTTATAAAAAATAATGCATGAATATGAATTAAAAATATTCCTTTAATATATAGTCGGATGTATTATTCTTATTATGTAACAAGATACAAATACTCACAGCAGATGTCATACATTATATCTTAAATAGACTTCTTATATAAAGCTAACATTGTTTAAAACTAATTTTGAATTCATCAACAAAATAGCTTTATACCAGGTGTGATAATAGATAACCAATGTAACAATTTTTGTTACAATGCATTATTAAATGTAAAATAAAATGTGAACTATAACAGTCACATTCAAGTTTTAAATATTTTTTAAACATAAATAGAGAAGGTTTCAATTTTAATTGTAAATTAACACTAATAAATTTTTAAAAAGAAAAGTTTGCCTTTTATTTTTTTAAAAATATATAATTAAATATTGACGGGTTATAAGAATTATGTGACCCTTTATTTTTGAGTGTCACAATAGTCAAAATTTAGGTTATAAGTCTTTTGTCAAAATGATCTCTTTAAAATCTTTCACTTTTTTTTTTTTACTCTTTAACTAGAATAAAAGTATGCAAATTAATCAATAATATAATACACAATTAAAGCTGAGTTACTCTGGGTATTCTTTTGTATTCATTTATAAGCTTTTAAACAGCAGTAAAACTGAATATTTTGCTTTTTGTCTTTAATAATTTGTCAATCATTTATATTATATGTTTTAAGTATGTGATTTTAAATATTTAGAATATTTATCAAAGCTTGTATATTATTTATCTTGAATCATTTATTTTTGAAAAATTATGGGGAAAATAAGATCTGCTCTATATAATCAATGCAATATGTTTTCATAATACAATTATAACATAAAAGTTAAAAATCACTCAAAATATATACTCCTTGATGATTAAGAAGTCATGATTTCCTATAACCAACTTTAAAAAAAAGATAATTTTATGTTTAGAATTATTTAAATAATGTTGAGCTTCTCAATTACTTTTTGTTTAAATGGTAATCTATGTTAAAATTATTAAATCAACTAAAAAATCTCAATTATTGACGGTGATCATGTATAATTTAAACTGTTTTGTAAAACTATACAGAAAAGGATAATTTATTTATTCATTTTTATTTATTTTGTTTTCTTATTTAAAATATCACAAGTATGTCAAAATATTGACCAGATAAATGCTGGGCTAAAGTCACACATGCAACATATCACACATATTTTATTAACAATTTTAACTTTTATGGATTATGATTTTTTTACTCATTACATATGGAAGTATAGGGTATTAAATGTATTTAAAGGTAATTCATGATAACATTTTTATACAGCATAAATATAATAAGTTCACAAATAATTTATTTACATTATGATTTCTTAGTATGGCACAGTTCTCTTTAAAAAAATAATGAGTTACTGTCTTTTTTCTTCAGATTTTCAATTCTATAAGTAGTTGGGGTTTTTTTTTTACTTAAAAATTTTGATGACACAAAATAAATTATCCTGTTACAATCTGAATTTAAATAATAGATTTATAACTTTCTAAAACAATTGCTCATTTAAGTAGATGTCCATAAACTATACTTCCCAAACATTTTAGGATGCTGAGGGATTAAAAACGAATCCTCAACTTTAAAATGAGTAAACTAAAATAAGCTCTTTGGTAGTTTATTTTATAACATGCTTTTGAGCTTCTTTACAACATATTTTTATTTTCATAAGGGTAAAAACAGTTTTTAGGCAAGTATAAAAACATTATTAAATGTTATTGCACTTAATCTAAATTATAAAGTGAATTAGATGATTGATATTTTAAACTTATTAAAAGACTTTAACATGATAATTTTAGAGGATTTTTAAAATGTTTATTGGCTTTCCCATAATTTCAATTTTTTTTTGTTATTGTTTGTTTTTTGTTTTTTCATAGACTGTATCCATTTTAATGATAAAAACTAGACTTACAGATCAGTTAAATAAATTTTTTAAAATTTAAATATAAATCTATCATACCGAACTAAAATTACATTTTTTATTAAATATCAGGACTCTATATTTTTATTAATACAGAGATTTTATTTATATTGAATTCAAGATGATTAAATTTTTAAAATATTAATTTTGGAATGTTTCAATGCCTTTAAATATTTCTGCTCTGCAGAAAGCAAAACAAAATTGATGATTTAACTTACCTGAAAAAAGTGATAAAATTCACAGGGATCATATTAACATTATAAGTGAAAAAAATTATTATTTTAAAATAAATTAAAAATTTGTGCCAATGTCAAATGAAAATAAGGTGCTTAAAAATAATTTTAAGTAACCAAAGGAAAAAGTAGAAGAACCATTAGGAGGGCAGTGATTACAATGAGTTTTCTTATTTAAGATTTTACTGATTATTCCATACAAGGTAAAATATAGTCTTAAAATTGTTTAATGAACTTTTAATTACTTTTGAACCTGCAAAGTCTGTAAAACATTATACAACTTATTGCATTTGATATACATTTTCTGTTACAGTTACATTAGTTTGTCCATTATTTAATCATCATTAGTAATGCTAGAGCCAATGTAGTAGGGCTCAGGCCTGCTTTGCATGCTACCTTTTAGACCTATCAATGCTATTCATCCTCAGTGCTCTGACTCTAAGCTTATTCAGCTATTCATCAATACATCTAAGTCTTAGGCAGCTTTTAAAAAAGCCATCTGCATATCTGTTTTTATCTGTTGATCACTTTTACTGCACTACAATCTGGCATTCTTTAAGGTTACACTTTCCCTTTTCAATAGTTGTGACTATAAATAAATGTAAAAATTGATAGAGCTCTTGTTTCTAGTTTTTTTGTTGTTGTTTTTTGCATCAAAATTTTCTAAAAATTCCTTTCCTTTCCTTGACCAGGCTGTATGATTAGTCAGTAAGTCTCACAAACGTAAATTTAAAGTGGTCATTTAATAGTTGTGTACATAGTAATTTTTGCTCTCATTGAGAGGATTTGGCTTCTCAGTAGCTTTGAGGGATAAAATAAGAATGGTTGCCTCCTGTTATATTTTCTTTTACTAATGTCACTTTTTTAATTTATCTAATTTATAGTAATTAATATATATAAACACCCAGTGGTGTGGTTCTGTATGTTTGTAACGTAACGCTGAGGAGCGATGTACGACAGTCTACAGCAGTTAGTTTAGTTGAAACGCTGAGGAGCGATGTACGACAGTCTACAGCAGTTAGTTTAGTTGAAAAATCGTGTGTTGATGAGCGCTGTAAAAATATTTAATATGATGACGTCATTGTTTGGTGTGCATCGGTACGCAAAATACAACCCCTATTATTATTATTAAATAAATACTTTGCGTACATTTCATAAAGTTTAATAATTCGTATTTATCAAAAAAGGACAAGTTAGTTGGTCTTTAAAAAAAAGGTTGGCGCCGTAGGCGCCCAAAAAAAGGGGGCGCCGCAGGCGCCACGGCGCCTGGCACAATCTAGTACTTAGAATATTCAGATAAGCAACTCTCTAAAAAGATGTGTTGCTTATTTTGAAGCTGCTACCAGCATATTGGTTTTGTGACTTTACCACAGTGGTATAGCTAGGGAAGAGGGGTCCAAATTTGAAACACGGGAGTGTCTGAAAAGATTTTTAAATTTTTTACATTAAATATTATATATGACGCCACCTGTCAAAATGATGGGGCCACAAAGAGGCCAAGCCCCCCGGGCCCAAAAATCCCTAGCTATGCCCCTGCTTTACCATACATTTGGTTTTAATTTAAATGACCTCAAGACAAGCCCAAACTGAACAATTTTCATGTTCCAAGGCTGCATAATAGTCTGGTAACATTGAAAACTCATCTCTTTTGTGTACATGCTGTTTCTGCCTGTGGGTGTGGGGTCTAGCTGGTATTAAAGATTCTGGCATGAAATTTATTTGTGAAGCAGGTGTCAAAGACTGTTAAAACAGAGCTTACATGGAATGCATTAAATACACTAGCTGAACTCTTAAGCTTGAAGCAATTTCTTTCTATTTATTTTATCATGTCTATGTTGCCTAACTTCTTTTTAAAACTTACTTTAACATTTGTAAATTTGAGGGTACACTAAAGAATTATTGAAAATGAGTTTGGGCTAAATATTGAGTGAATTCCATTACCGAAAAAAATTAATTATAATCAGTTACAGCCATAGATTGCATTTTTGCACTCTGAATTCATCAAATACACAACAATATTGTAGCAAAAAACCCATTATTATTAATGAAAAATTAAATATTTCACAATCACCGGGGAAAACCTTGACCAGGTGATAACATCAACAGTATAATGGATACACTTTCTGAAACAAGCAACAAATGTTTAAAAAATTAAAGTATCTTTTTTAAAATAATATTCTAAAGTGTAAAGCCTTATTTACATTTATATTATAGCGAATTTTATTTTTCTGAACTGGTAGAAAATAAATGTATTAATTACATTTTTTTTTTAAAACAGAGAAAAGGAAATCAGCTGAATAAATATTTATTTGCTATGAATATTCATTGCAGATTTATATACATATAATTAATCAACTCTTAATCATTTCAATTTTGTCGTCAAAATATTTACATCAGTATGAATATATATCATAGCTTAGTTAGGAATGAGAAAAAGTGTCATATTTGAAACAGGATTAATAAAAGTAACAATGCTAAATTGGAATGAATTTTTTGAAGGCTGTATACAACAATTTTGTACAACATAACTAAAAAAAACTCCCATTGAAAAAACGGCTGATTCTCAAGTTGTGCCATCAGCGTAAACTGAGGTGCGGCTATTGCATCTGTCAACTGCAGTCAGCTGCAAATACTGTTGTACATTTGGTTCTGGAGCTACTCCAATGGAAGGCATTAAGTTTGCATCTGAAAAACCTAATTAAGAAAGGAAATTGTTTTAAAACTGTGTGAACTGAAAAAAAAGGTCAAAAGTTGTTTTTTTTCCACATTATAATAATTATATTTTTTTTCTATATTAACTTTAGTACAAGAAACAAGCAATATTTTATTTTTAAAGTAAATTATTATACATCACTAATTTAAAACACTAAAAAGAAAGGAAAAGAAAAATCATACAAGGTTGTGCATCCTCTAAGGTCATATTGCATGAATCATCATAGCTTTGCATCATCATACGCTGGGCCTGCATTGCTCCCATTCTGCAACTACTAAATCCAGGGTAGGCTTGAGGGTACTGTGGTCTTAACTGTGAGGATTGCTGTAGCTGCATTCCTCCTGGCATTTCTGATCACAATGACAAAGTAATCTTAATATTTTATCATAGTTTCAATAGTTTTTAGGGTTAACATTATTGAGCTTTTTTTCTTTTTTCTTTTTAAAACTTTTCTTTTTTATTTTTTAAAGTTTAAAACTCTTAAAATGTCTGCATGGAAAAAAATGGTAATCTGTATTACATTGAAATTATAACTGATTTGAATGTAAATATCAGTGATCGGCAATGTTCCCTCTAAAGTTTGTTGGTTCGTGTGCAAAACAATGTTCCCTTTAAGCTGTGCAGGTGAGCAGCTGCACAGATATTTGATAGGCGCTGTACAGCAGTTTAGAGTTATAACACGGCTAATTTAGTAAAATATTGCACAGAAAATATATATTGTACAACTTTGCACACGAGTTTTTTTACTTTGCACATGGTCCAACGAACCTTAGGAGGAAGATTGCTGCAACGTATAAAAACTCGTGTGAAAAGTTGTGTAGCTTGGCATCAATTTCTTGTGAAATATTTTACGAAAATTGCTGCACGATAATTCTAAACTACTGTGCGGCATTGGTCAGATATCTGCGCGGCCTCACACTTTAAATGGAACATTGGTGATAGGCTATATGTTTAATAATGTCTTATTTACTAAAACAAAATGATTAAATTCATTCTGAAAACACAATCCTACCTTGCATCGGCTGGCTGTATAAGTAAGCACTGTTGCTGTATTGCCCTCCAACCATCTCTGACATCATTGGATTGGACTGAATCGGTGGCAGGGGTCTTGGGCTCAACATACCATTGACTGCTCTTCCATAACCTCCAAGACTGTAAATTTTAATTTTCGAAAGTGCCATTAAAAAATATGTTATCATATTACACGTTATTAAAATATTTAACACCATTAGGAGATCGTCGATAAAATTTCTGGTCCAACCTGAAAGTTTAGTGGTGTAGTAGAGATAAAGAAATTTGAGAGGTCTTCACCTAGAGCCACATTCTTCCTCATGAGCGGTGGCACTTTGGTCAGCTGCAGAGTTCCTTTTTGGAAGGGAAGATGGTACAGCAAAAATGCTTGACCTGTTAGTGCAGTATTTACCCTGGCTCTGGCACAGTAAAAGTTTTGGTGTTTGCAGCACTTACCTCAGCTATTACACTGTATAAGTTTTGGTATGTGCAGCACTTATCTCAGCTATTACACTGTATAAGTTTTGGTATGTGCAGCACTTATCTCAGCTTTTTCAATGTATAAGTTTTGGTACGTGCAGCACTTATCTCAGCTATTACACTGTATAAGTTTTGGTATGTGCAGCACTTATCTCAGCTATTACACTGTATAAGTTTTGGTATGTGCAGCACTTATCTCAGCTATAAGCTTTGGCCAGGGGAGTAGTTACCCTTGCTAAGGAAATAAATGAGTTGTGAGTGAGTGGCGTAAAAGGAGTCACGCGTGCACAAACCTTTCATTTGTCTCTTCCAGTGTACCCAGGTTTCCAGAGTTAATGCCCCCTGGTGACTGTTGGCTGTTCTTGTTGATACTTCCTGTTGCTGTACCACATCGACTTGAATGAGAACTGGAGAAAGTAAAACCTGGAAAGAAAACGGGACGGGGCATTAAAGGCGGGAGAGAATTAGGGGAACCTGGTCTCTCGGTCAGGAAGTATTTCACCAATGAGGATACATGCAGGGCTGGATTTAGACTTATCGGGCCCTAAGCTATTTGAGATATGCGGGACCCTTTGAATTCCAAATATTCTATGTCAGCGCCAAATACGCAAATGAATTCCAGGGTCTTCCAAGAAAACCGGTAGCCCAAAGCTATAGCTCGTGCGGCTAATATGTAAATACAGCATCGGGTGCAGGAGGTTACTGATGTGGGATAAATCATTGAAGAAAAAGGAGATATGTTCATAAATCATGGTGTGTACTATGAGTACATTTGCCTGCCCATTTCAATGGATACTTTCGATACCGATATTTTATATTGTCTGCTGTATCATCAATAAGAGGTCTAACTGGATAAACTAACATAGTTTATGCTTTTGTGCTCACAAGTCCTAGGGGGGGGAGGCTTAATATTGAAAACAGAACCACAAAATAAAAAAATGCGAAACATTTTCTGAATGGATAGCCATTCTGTGAACATCAGGAGAAGCACTCAACTCCTGTGTGTTTTTTTTGATGTTGTTTTTTTCTAGCTGAGAACTTATAGCCGGGAACTTAACGAAATCACGAAGCAATTTTTAAATTCTGTATTGCTGGAAATAACACGCACGTCTCTGTGAGAATAGAGAGAGCCTATTTTAGAAACTGAATCACCTCTATCAAAGCGTGTTGATAGCACAAGGGTATACATGTTTATTCGACCCCGGCTTTAGATTGTGCGTTCATTGAGGATTATTTCAATTTCAAAAACGGGTTAAAAGCACCGTGACGTAACGCGATACTGTTTGTGTGGATCGCACGTATCTTTGAGACACTTGAATCTGGATCACTCTACGACATCTCAAAGGATCGCTTACGTATTTCTAGTAAGTCAGTCCGTGGCCGAAGTCGGTGACTTTGTCACTACATTGATCCCAGTGCGGTAATCGACATTGCCGCCCCC